>CM056994.1:80432746-80952746 GCA_029891345.1 Dryococelus australis | reverse complement strand
TAATGAAGTATAAGGGACAAAATCAGATGATAGGGGTGATTTAAATGTAACAATTAAGGCCGGGAATACAAACAATGATCTTAATATCATCGTGAGTGGAACTGTCTTTAAGAGTTAGAATACAGTGAAGAAAAGAATCCTATCAATATTATGCTGTTGGTAAGGATATTGTTCATGAGGAAGATGTCAGAGTAGAGTATCTGGTGAGGTGCAGTAAGGAACATGATCTTTTTAAAGGAAATCTAAAAAGTGTTGATCATGAGTGCAGTGCGACATTAGTGATACTGTGTTAAATGCTACAATCATCAAGAAAGGAAAAATACAACTTTATAGACTTGTACTGTCATGTGGTTAAGCGTTATTTTTCTTATGAGAATGTAATTACTAGCCCATCCAGATTGTAAATTGTAACAATGGCTAGCACTGATGAGAATCCTCTTTTACATAGTTTGTATTCAATCATTTGCTCTAAAAATTATTGTAATGAACAAATAAGTTTAGCATTATTCTTTTTTTCAGTGCTTAGCTTCCATAACAAGGACAAGCAATGTATATTTGTTTAAATTTGGTGATATTATGATTTACGCAATACTTTCCAAACTTATTAGTTTCAATTAGTACCCAGTGTAGTAATGTGCTTTCAGTGATGTGTATGTGGCCTATGCTATTTGACTATATTTTTGCTCTGACTCCTCACATTTTTAAACATGACTGCCATTTTATTATGTACTGTTAGCCAGCTAAGATATTGTTAAAATGTGAACATTTCTTAACTAAATAGTATGACAACAGCCTGTCATTGTTAAATGGTCATTCTCCTGGCCATTGTGTCATTCTCCTGATCGATGAAAAATATTTATTATCTAACAAATATATAATTCTTGAAAATACTGACTGACCCCTACCATTTTATTCAAGTTTGAATTTAAACATATAGACCTATGTAAGGAGAAACTTCTTTGATAAAAACTAAAGTTTTGCCTTTTTAAAGCTCCAAATTGACACGTTATTTGCAAATGACCCGGATACACATGATTTTTTTTAAACACTCCCAAAAATACTGGAATCTAGAACCACCCTAATTGCTACTGCGATAGTTTTGAAAAAATTCTAAACAAAAGGGGTGTTCTTTCTTGCAGTCTCTGCAATAGGTGTCATCTTTTTTTCACCAAATTTTTTGTTTGTCAGTCCTTTCTTGAAATTTTGCATACCACCCCTAGTAGTATTTCCTTCCTTTGTCAAATTTTCCTTGCCTATTAAAAAATCTATGGGACTAGAATGATCAACGTTTTGATGAAGTCTTCGAAAGTGAAGTGGATACGGTAGAGTATTTGTGGCTCCTTTCTTCAACAGTTCTCGCAACACTTCCTCTCTGAAATCTGTAATATTCTTTTTTTTTTTCTGTCAGAAACTATTGTAAAGAATTTGGGCACTCAGTAAAGCAATTCCAAAAATCATCTCAACTGCAACTTAGTAGTACCATCTTACAATATGACGTAAACTTGTTGAGTAGGATGCCACGTAGTCACATGTACCTGTCTGTGTTTTCCCATGGCTATAGTGCACTATCATGTTTGGTTTCTTCACTTTCTGTCCGTTTTCCCATTCAATTTCAACCATTTCTGCAGAATGTGTGGTTGAAATTGATGCCGTCAGGTGAGACATGAGACGAACTATGACACAAATTCTTACTGGTAATTTGGGCGCCAGCAGTGCTTCCTAATCACCGCACTATTGAGACTCATGTTTCTCAGGGATGCTGTGGGTTCTGTGTGTCCGTTTCACCCGTGTGTACTTATTAACATGTTGGCAATACTAAACTTTTAATAAACATCACTGAAAATAAACAATGGATAAAACATATGTGGTTAGGACACTGTCACTACTGAATAAAAAAATTAAGTTCACTGTAGACTTGTTTTTATTGATATTATTCACATATCAACGTGTCAATGAAATGATTATCTCGGTCATGACTAGCCAATTCCGCTTGGGTGCTCCCCAGCCCGTAATTAATCTAGCGTACGCCTAGATGGATGATCTCACAGAGGTGCGTGAAAATACAGCCTTCACACGGGAAGAGGGCCGACAGCCGCTAGGGTGGACTGACTGTTTTTCCCTGAAGACAGGACATGGTGAATTACAAATGAAAACCCCCAATACATATTAACACGTGTGATTACTCTGCATCACTAACGCAAACTTGTCGAGGCTCGCCCTCCAGCACGTGGGTAGTGTGGTGACGGCCTATACACAGAGCCGGCTAGGATGGGAATAATTGCACCGTACACTTACAAAATTACATACACCCTTGAATGATACATGAAATAAGATGGGACACGAGATGAATATTCACAATAAACACACACGTGTGAAAACAAGCTTGGATGGCGCGGATGCCGCTGAATGAAGTACATAGCAGACATCGTGGTGCAGGTGAAAATGCAATATTTCTCAGTGGAAATGGCAAACTAAATTCAGATAAAATATTATTCTTGCGGAGAAATTATTCTCTTTACGATTAAAGTAGTTACAGGCTTGTAACATGCCTGATGGCTGTAAAATAAAACATTAATGTGTCCGCGTGGTCAAGTACAAAAAGCATCAATTTAAGTGAAAAATATATTTAACCCTGAATAAAATTGACATAGAACCCTGAAACAAATATTGCTCATATAATGTTATATAAATAAGCTCTTGAAATGCAATGATGGCGTATACAAAGAGTTGGCTTTGGTCAGCCACATGGTTATACGTGATGTTGCCGTAAAATATTCAAACACGAAGATTACCCTCAAATACATACATAAAAACAAAGCTCTTAAAATTACGTGTAACAATAATGCAGACGTTAGAATGAAACACCATAAATTTAGGCGGATGGTGCCCAATTCAAAATGTGCGGGTCACGTGACCTTTCCGACATCTTTCTCCTCCTTCTCCTCAATTAAGTTAAAATATGCCACAAGGGCGCAAGAAATTAATAAAGCGGAAGCATAATGCTGGGGAAAATGTCTGGCAAAAATGTACGCAAGCAAAGGTTAACCGGTAAACTAAATTGACTATGGAAACCTAAATCAGTGAACAAAAGTTGTAGTGCGTACATGACAGTGTCTTACCTCGCCAACTCCCCTCGACAGACTGTCCAGATACAAGCGTCGCATGGACCCACCATGGCCACCTACGGGGTTCACATAAGCGGAAGTGCTATGCACACTGAGTGAAATATTTTATATTTAAAATAAAATGGTACACATTAAATTAAATATTGTTTTACATTTCTATAATTTTCTTACGAATTTCAATATTATTTTAGTGTCTCTTTATGATGGCATTCACGCCGGAATATTAAGTGTTCTTAATTTCAGTGCCGTGGGCACTTTGAATTTTATAACTAAAAAATTAAAAATTTGTACAAACACTTTAAAACATTTTAAGATATATTAAACACTGCAAAGACAATATACCACATTTTACACTGGAAATAACATTTATATGAACGTTCAACATTATTGGCCTCTTCGTGCACATGCGGGACACGTGACACATATGTGCTGAGCACTGTCATGGGCTCTAGCGCCGCTGGTTGTTAGCCGGCGTCAAAATCATGAGCACATAACATTAAATTTACCATTTCAACACAACTATTCCTTGTTTTTTTTTTTTTTTTTTTTGAGACATCTGTTTCCAGATTACCTTTCCTATTAGAACTGAGGGTGCAGAGTAAATGAGTTTCTTGACCTAATAGTTTATTAGCCAATTCAATGCTAGAATAATAATATCTATCACAATTGTTCTTCCTTCATCAATTTTTTTTTTTTTCTGACAGATGCAGCACAACATTCGTGGGCACTGCATCACCAGGATCCCTTTCCTTACTAGCATAAATTGCAAAATTGCACGCATAGCTTTGATTTGCACACAATTTAAACACTTAGACACCATATTTCGCAGCCTTGTTAGGGATATACTGCTTTATTGCAAGGCAGCCTCTAAATGGCACTAATGATTGATACACACAAACTGTGTTAGATGGTATCAAATTTCATTGACGATAGTTGATCTGTTCTGTGAAGCTTGAAATTTTATGCAGTCTGTCTCCTGGTGCAGAAGGGGGGGGGGGGGGGGGGGGGGGGGGGGGGGGGAGACATTCCTCATTATTTGTAAAATGCCAAAAACATAGTAGAAGTTAAAACTGATATCTGGACATGCAGGATGGTGCAACAAAATTTTTATAACAAGAAGTTTCTGATAACTAATGAGCTTACTTTCCTCTACATGGGTGCAAATAAATTTTAGTGAACTACTTGAAAGCTTAGATGGTAGGTAGTCGGTTAATATCTCATTAACAGCAATATTATTAGAGATGAAACCAGAAATATGTGAAACAGTACAAAGACAATTAAAATAAATGAGTGACTTACCCAGGATGTACATTCAGAAAAACTTGTAAAATTAAGCTAGCTTGCAATCAACTGCACACCACTCAGAAAATAAGTGACTTACATACTTAAAACATACAAATTAATATAGCCTATCACAGTACAACTTCTTCACCAAATCAGAAATAAATCAAATGATTGTTTCCCCAAAGGTACAGCATAAAAACTATATTAATTCATGTGAGGCTATCTTACAAAATTGCAGAGAAATGAGGCTTTGCATAGTCAATTTTGATGGATATAACTGATACTGTCAGCATACAAAGTTAAGTTAAAATTTGTTGTGCAGTTTTGTAGATTAAAAATTCAGAGCTAAGATGTTTATATGGCCCCATTTTGAAAATATATGTGTCTGACCCTAATTGTTATCCAAATTTTGAAGAATTTGGTTGTTTCTTCGGAGATAGCCATTTTATTTTGTCAAGTAATACTATTTTACAAAGTGGTGGACAAAGAGATTTTGTGTACATATTTGATTCTTGTAATATATACAGCCATCATACAAAGTTTAATTCTAATTAATTACATGGTTTCGACAATACAACATACAAAATTAAAATATGACCACCATTTTGTGAATATGTACCTAAAATGTGTCTGACATACCTAAATCAGTTAAAATTACCTACTGCAATACTACTTGTATGCCATTTTTGGTAGGAATAGCCCTATTGTTTCCTGAGATATGACAAAAAATTTATTTGTGTGGAACTATCTTAAAAAATGGTCAAAAGAGGCTCCGTGTAGACCCATTTGATGTTTGTTTTATATACTACTAAAATACAATGTTAAGTTATAATTGATAAAATGTTTTTGAATGTATAGCATACTATGATAAAATAGCTATATGGCCACCATTTTGAAAATAAGTATCTGACATACTTGAGACATATTTTTACATATCTACTGTGGCAGTACTACTTGATTACCAAATTTGGTAGGAATGAGTCAATTGTTTCCTGAGAAAGTACACAAAAGTTTGATTAATTATTTTAGCTCTATCTTACGAAATGGTGGAAAAAGTGGCTGTTTTTTTTTTCTTCATATTTGATGCTTGTAATAGATACTGTCGACATACAAAATTTGGTTGAAATTGGTCAAATGGTATGGTAACTATACCAAATGAACCTAAAATATTTGTATGGTCACTATTTCGAAAATATGTGCCTGGCATAGTTAACTATGAAAGTCAGGTGACCATAATTAGTACTATATGTGCACTGAGTTTGTGAAATTTGATTAACGCATTCAAAAATTGAACGGGGGGACACACATGAGCATGAGCATGCGCACGCGCGCACACACACACACAGACAGGAAAGTGATCTCATTATGCTTTTTTTCCTTCGGAAAGTAGGCTAAAACGTGTCCATGCTCCAAGAGTTGCACAATGAAGGCTTCTTTTCCAAACCCAAGAAGTCAAAAAACCCAAAAAGTTTTTCTTTTCAGTTTCATTTGTAGGAATCCATTTAAATTTAGAATTCTGTCCCAAAGATTCTAATGTCTGATTGGCAAACATGTTAGATTCTGCACCACCAAGCCAACAATTTCACAATCTATAAATGTCTCAAAAACTTCATGTGAACTTGCCTCAACCAACATTTCTTTTAAATTTTGAGGCATGCCATCAGAAACAATAAAATAAAAATTTATTTGACAAACCTGGGGATTTTTCCAATCTACATAAAAAAAGCGCGCGCGCGCGCGCGCGCCCACACACACACACACACCACAACACACACACCAACACACACACACCACACACACACACACACACACACACACACACACACACACACACACACACACACACACACACACACACACACACACACACACACACACCACACACACACACACACACACACACACACACACACACACACACACACACACACACCACACACACACACACACACACACACACACACACACACACACACACACACACACACACACACACACACACACACACACACACACACACACACCACACACACACACACACACACACACACACACACACACACACACACACCACACACACACACACACACACACACACACACACACACACACACACACACACACACACACACACACACACACACACACACACACACACACACACACACACACACACACACACACACACACACACCACACACACACACACACACACACACACACTAGTTTGGCCTGATGAGGGTTCTTCAACAATGGGAACTTCTATATCAGCCAGTTTGTTGGGATTTTATTGTGTAGGTGTTTTTGTCGACCCTGTTGATTAAAATTATACCCTTGCCCAACACGGTTTTTTTTGGCATGAAATTCGGTTTGTCTTTTTCTGATGAAGCTGAACCCTGATTTGAAGCTGCCGCACCTTAGTCAGGATCGTCATCAGAATCGTCACATAAATTGTCACCTGAAAATATGTCATCATCTGAATCAAGTCCTCCGACGATTCCAGCAGCTTGTTCTTTAAAGCCAATATAACAATGTGCCGCGTTTGTGCAGAAACATGCCTAAACATTCAGAAGCATGAACAATCCCTGAAAGGATGAAAATATTACTTGTTGCTTTCACCCACCACTACCCTTTCCCCACATTCCAAGAATACCACCCGTAGCTGCATCTATTATTGAACCTCTCTCCCTCTCCTCTAAACATGAAGCAGGCATATATGCCAGCCATGGGCTGTCATAAGCCGTAGCGGGTGAATGTGGCCACCGTGGTCTCTCCCTATGGACTGCAGCGGGCGTATATGCCCTCTTCAATAAATACTAATTATCTTAGTAAATAATGATATTTTAGGTTTACTTCTAGTATAAATACAAATTTTAAGATTCATTTAAGGATAAATGATTTTTTGGGGAAAAAAAAAAAAAACACCAAATGATCCAACAAGAGTGCATCTATAAATTTACGTTGGTCGTTTAAAGTGTTAAGCTCTTTCAGAAGATCGTGCAAAGCTTCTTAACCTTCATATTTCTATTAATTTTTTTTAAAATTTGTTCCTTAAAAACAGTTTGGGTTATCCGTAGATCTGAGTCATAGGGGACTGACTTAATGAGGATTTACTGTACATGTATACATTTTTTGCGCATTGGAAATTGTTGGGTCTCTCTTACATATGACTGATGAACATGTTTTCTGTTGCCTTCTGAAAATGTTTACTGTGTTAGTGAATTTGAATAATTGCACAGAAAAATGTTAAGACCGATGAAGTACTATTCTTGATGACTAATCTTGAAGTTTCATTTCGAAGACAAAAGTAAAAAATAAGTTGTAGTACTTGAAATAATTAAGAAGTCTTTCTAAGAATTTATATTAGAAAGTTACAATTTGAATTTTTGTAATTTTTACAAAGTAATTTAAGTTTTGACATCGCAAAAAGTATTTAACCTATTTGATATAATGTAGACTCTTTATCTATAATGTTTTCATGTATACAAAAGTTGCTGATGGTGGAAATAATCACCACTGTTATGTTTGCGACATATCAAGCGAGGCCAGGTAAGGTTGGAATGTGGCCAACAATTGTTTTATAAACTATAATCGCACACAAAGGGGACAGTGTTGCAATGGTGGAAAGTACTACAGAAGTTAGCAGAAAATTTGGGTCTGGCTGACACAGTAGGGTTGCGATAATTCCATCAGCAACCATGTCAGTAACTCCGCTCAGGCTACTAGGGAGAGCCAATGGGAGTTGAGAATTTCGGTGAAGGTGGGCGTAAATGAGAAGTGTGGTGGTCTTGACAGCTGTGGACCAGAGTGTCAGTCAGCAGTGGTCCACCAGGTCAGCAGTCACCGAGCGGCAAATAGAGGTTAGTTCCATCCAGCTAGGGTGAGAGAGCTAGTCCGAACCGTTTAACCTTATCCATCTTACTGATATCAGGGTGACTACCTGTAACAGAAATCACGGAAAAGTCACAGAATTTAGTAGAGGGTGACGGAAGTCCCAGTAAAGTTACGGTATTTGAGATGTGGTCACAAATATCTTTTGTGCGAGACCTAAATTTGCTGTGGTTCCAAGATATGGCAAAAGCATCTGGTAACAGTTTTTCCCCCTCCCTTTCCTTATCATACACAAGACTGGAATGTCTCTCTTCCATGCCTTCTACCTCCCACGGGAGTCAATCTCAATTAGTCTCTTTGTGGGCGGGGAGTACAATATTGATCGACTGCCAGGTGGTAATATTACCAAGTATGCAAGAATTCTTGTGTATGTACAACTACAGTGAGACCATTTAACATCTAGGAAGTAGCAAACGTACGAGTTTTCTTATTTCTGTACGAGTATCATGAGCCGGTAACTGAGCTCTGTAGGCCGAAGCATAAACAATAGGTGGTCTCATTTGAAAAGTACTGTATCAACTTATATTGTATTCCAATTACTGCTCTGGACTGCACTCGGTGCGCACTAGCTGAGTTTCATGTGTTCCAATTACCGGAACTCGCTCTGAGAGCAGTCAGATTTTCGTATTCCAATTGCAATTTGCACTGAATGAGTGCACACAGAGAGAAATTTTTTCCGTGCTGTGTCTGGAGCCGGTGTGGCAGTTTCAGAGCAATATGACGGCAACCTGTGATTATGAAAACAACAAGAAAATTTTGGCAATTTTGGAAATTCTACAATATCTAACATTTCTGCAGCTGAATTAATATGTAATAAATTATATTGAACAAATATTCTAATGGTATATCAACAATACTGTTTGTCATTATAGCGGCAATGAGGTTAATTTCACCAAGTGACTCGTGCATACATTTGCGGACAATTTTAAAAAGAGAAATTAGAGAAATTTACCTATACGGAATTTTTGTAAATGTAAATTTAAATCCTTTTATCAACATCTTAGTTAAAGCATTTTCTACAAAAGATAATACGTTGTGCAAATGTTTTGCACTTTTTTCATGGTGTGTTCCAGTTGTCAGGATATGTTATTATATAGGCAATCTTGGCGATGACTATGGTAAAGTAAGCAGAATAAAAATCTATAGTTTAGAACTTAAATGATGTTTACAACTTTAATAGTTAAAACTGTATTTTAAAAGTAGCATATAATTTTTTTTTAGATACATAGCATTGGCTTGAAAAAAATATTTAAGCTATTGGGGCACAACATGGATAAACTGTTAAATGTTTCCATCACAGTGAAGGCGGGGAACTCATTTTGTGTTTCACTCCTCTCCTCAAAATTTTTTTATGCGAGTACATTATCGTGCTGTAGTCGTTTGTGGAGCTGGTGTTTTTGTGATGTGTGATCACCAGCAATTAATTATTTTTGTACATTTTGTTAGACATATTGGGTTGTAAGTGCTTTTTTAGTACAACTTCTTGAATTAAATGTAATAATCAGCTTTGGTTTAACTCTTCCTAAAATGACAGACTTGCCAGTACAACCGCTGCATATATTTACATTTCAATGTACTTTTTTTTTTTTTTTTTTTTTTACAAGAAACTGGTGGTGTGTAGTACAAAATGAATGAGTCTGCAAATACCATTATTTCGTTTGCAGTGGCAGACACGACTGATTTGAGTGAAATAATCGTCAAAGGATTGCCAAAGGATTGCCAAAGTATGACACTGGTTTTGTAATTTAAAAATAACTTTAAACAATCAGTTACTTGTGTAAAAGATAATGACTTTTATGTGTCATGTTAACTTCTTAAAAAAATGGTGAGTATTTCTTGTATTGCAACCAACAGCGTCAGGTTTTTCATGTTTTATTGTTTCGTTAAAATTTAAAAATTCCAAGTTACAATAATTTGAAAGTTATATCTGTACAAGTTAAATTATCTACTGCTTCGTCAAAAAAATAAAATTTCTACGGTCTCGTGTAAGAAGAGATACAAAACAATGTCACTTCACAAAAGAAGTTAAACTAATGTTCCCTCCTCCTGTACAGTAAAATAACAACTGCCTGAACTGTATTATTTGGCCATAACAATACTAAAACAGATTAAAGTAGCATACGAGGGAAACATGCATACCATGGGACTTGTATTAACAAATATTGTTTTCTTAGACGTCAGAACAGCTATGGCGGAAGAATAAATGTTTCCCACCATGTTGCACCTGGAAAATACCAAATTATTCCACTTAATTATTAAAGAATGAACAGCTGGTGTAGTTTATATTTGCACATTTGGTTTACAACAACTTATTCAGTTTTTAGCTAATTTCCTTGCAAACCTGGTGGAAATATGTGCAGTAATTTGAGTGTGTTTCAAAGATAGTTGGTTATGCTGAAACTGGAAACTTAAAATAATGTTTTCCACACTCGTGTTTGACGAGTACCACCAATTGCGTGCACATGTTTTTAAAATATTATTTTCAAGTAAGTGTTTTATAACAGTATCAAAGTCTCAAGATTTTGATAGCAAAAACTACTGATATCGAAAGCAGTTGTATACTGCAGCCTGGTTTAACCAGAGTATGTTCGCTGAAAAACAATTAATGAAGTTCCTGTGTAGCAGTGTTATTTGCTTACATTATTTACAAGATGCCGAGTAAGTGCCACTTCCAGGAGATGTGGTTGGAAGAGGAGGGATGGAGAACATGGCTGAAAACTTAACAGAACTAGACAGGATAAATTCTCAGCATTTTGTATGCTGTGTAAAAAACATTTTGATGTATTCCACTTCGGTATAAATGCTGTCAAATGTCATGAGGAAGGTAAAAAGCACAGTGAATTTTTCAGTTGCCTGAAATCTGGTAAACAAAACACGCTCTCTTGTATCTCAGCAATACCTATGACTTATGATAGGCTTTCCACAATTTCATGCACTGCTCATACTAGTGTGCTTAGTTCATCTCAGCCCAAACCTAAGCATAGTACATCTGCTTCTAACCAAGAAGATTTGCTCCAAGACCCACCAAAAATTTCAACTTTTCTAGTAAATGACAGTGTAACGAAAGCAGAGATTGTGTGGGCAGCTCACTGTGTTTTCACACATGCTTCATGCTGCTTGGAAGAATTAGCAGTGAATCTGTTTCCTGCTATGTTTTCCAATAGCCCTTTCGCCTCAAAAATCAAAAATTAAAATGCAAAAGGATAAATTTTCATACAGTATAACATATGGACTTGGACCCCATTTAACAAAATGTGTGTCTAACACTATAGAAAAAGTCAGTTTTAAGCTTTGTCAACAGACAAAATCTTAATGCTACAGTAGAATCCTGTTGTAGCAAGCACGGCAACTACGAGAACACGGGTATAACGAGGTATTTTTGAGGAACTGTAAAAATAGCAAAAATATTCATGAAAAATTGTAATTTTACGAGTTGAAACATGTGCGGCGAGATCGTGTGAAGCAGGCTTGCGGTGGGACTCGTGACCATGTGAAATGTGCTTTTGTTATTTGTCTGCCATAACTCCACTTCCTTGCCCCGCCTCTTCGTTTCCCTAAATACCTTGTGCTGCTCTCATGTGTCACATTCTTCAGCCTTGCCTCCTAACCCCCCCCCCCCTCTCTCAAACCAAGCATATTTTCTATAAATAGAATCCCGCCCTTTCTACCTTGACCCCGTTTGCATGAACCAGTTCAGCTTTTCCGTAGTCGTTCACGATCATTGTGCTTTCAACTATGTTTGGTTTCAAACAACTTGGCATATGTGGGTCAAACGTTATTGTTAAATGAAAACAAATTTCATTTAAACATAACAGTCAAAGTGATAGCTGGAATCAAATACAGCTATATATTAACAGATTTTTGCCTGGTTTTTTTCCATACTATGGCATACCAATTAAAGATAGGGACACAACTACTACTACATTTTATTGCTGTGCTATAACGAACTTAATTTTAATCCATTTTTATAAAGTTTTCGTGAATATTTGCTGGTTTTGAGTAAGTCTCGCACCATACAGGTTTTGTTAGTTGAAAATGTATAATTATCCAGTGATTACCATATTTACTGGCATAGTTCTCACACTGACACAATTCACACCTCCATTTTTAAGGTGTCGAATTAGGGGGAAAAAATTTTAGTTTCATATTTCCCGCAGCATGTTTTTCTCAATGAGGCATGTAAAGGTAACGAGCGCGAGCAGCGTGCACTTTGTTAGACCATGCCAGGTTGCTGACACTTCAAAGTCACTGGTCCCGTTATCGATTTCTGGTTACCACGCCTGCGCTGCAAACATGTAAACAAAATCAGTCACTGAGTTCACTGTATGCGGTGGTTTTCTTAATGCGAAGGGAAAATTTTACATTTATATTAATTTTTGTTTAGTACAAATGCATAATGGGTAAATATGCCAGTCAAACTGCTGCATTTAAACTTCAGGTAATTGTGTATGCAGAGGAACATGACAATAGAGAAATGGGCCAAAAATTCATTGTTTCTTAGTTTAATGTGCATGTCATGTTTTCCCAATACCGGGCCTCTGTTACGAAGTGAACCAAACCTGTAACGATGGCAGAGGCGGGAGGCGGCTGCCTGCCGCCCGCCAGAGTAATCGTATTGTGACAGACCGACAGACAGCTGCCCTGCCTGAGGATCTAGGGCCGAGCGACAGCAGTAAGTTGCCTACCCAACCACGCTGCAGATGATCTAGGCGCTCGCTCAGCTACGTGCACAAGGCAATGTTTTCGCTGCTAGCCCCAGTACACGAGTGATTTAATTTTGAATATGTATCTTCATATCTATTATCAATAAATAAAGTGCTGTGTTTTAAAAAAATGTATTCCCCGCGGTTAGGGAGGGATTACTTATAGTAGACCCCATTTTAATGTTTACATGCACGTGTCTTGGCGATTCCTTGCATAATTCATATACCCTAATTTTTTGCACTAAAATCCTGTAAAATAGTTGCGAGAATTATGCCAGTAAATACTGGTATTTGGTGAGGCGGTCGTGCAGAGCTGTGAAGGGCGAGTTATGGCTTGCACGGCAGTGCTCGGCAGTGCTTCGGTGCTCAAGTAAGCGATAGTGGCAAATGCTGCATAGGCCGGGCAACTGATTGCGGGACAATGATGCATAGGCCGAGCAACTGATTGTAGGCTGAGCGGCTATATTTACGTGGCACGGTCAGATTTTGCGCTCATTTTCACGGAACCAATTTTCATGTAACAGGATATTTTTACGTTATGGTGGTTTGAACATAATTTAAAAGCAATTTTAGGGCAATTTTTACGTAGTAGGCCTTACTGCGGATCAAAATCAGTCTAATTCGGAAACAGCGAGGACATTCTTATAGTGAAGACTGAACCTGGAATTGTGACATTTCGCTATAATGGGACTCTACTGTATTTGCCAAAAGAAGCAAATAGACATTATTGTAAAGTAATGGGATGTAGAAAACAGTTGTGCTCGTACAAAATACCTGATGTGTGCTTTTATTGAGCATTCAAGAGCTGCAGATTTTCTTGAAAAATTTATTGTATGCATTGGAGAAGCTAACCTGTCTCTGGAAGGCTTGCTGCAACTGCTGAAAAGTTACATGAAAACTATGCTTGATAGAAAAAAAGAAATCATGGACCTTGGCACGTGTTCATTGAACATTATCAATGTTGCATACAAAACAGCTCATGCAAAGATTGGTTGGCAGCTTAATCAATTTCTTACAGCACTTTACAGCCTTTTTAATAACTACCCATCTCATTGTGCAATATGTCAGATCACCAGTACCAGAATATTCCCGAAAAAAATGTTGTACTATACGATGGACTGAAAACTCATCTGTGATAAAAACATGTTCAGAAATTATTCTATTTCTGAAGAAATACGTGACTGATAAAGAGCTTGAAAGGAACCCTCCAAACACTCAGAACTTTTGTATAGTAAAGAAGGCCTTCCTGGAAGACCATGTACTAGAATCTAAGCTTCATTCCTCTGCCATGATACCTGAGGAGCTAGAAGAATTTGTGACATGTTTCCAGACGAATATCTTGCTTCACCTTCTTCATCAGGAAGTTTTCCATTTGTTGAAGAACACTGCAAGTAGGGTATTCACAAAAGCTGCAATGGAAAAGATTTGCAATGCCACTCAGTTAAAGCATTTGAATATCAAAAATAAGAGTGATTTAAGAATGCCAGACTAAATTGAAAATGGTTTTGGCACAACCTTCTGCCTAAAAAAAGTAAAAGAACTCGACTCTCTCAGATTTAAGGCAGATTGCAAAAATATTTTATTGCAGTTGTATTCAAAACATGAAGAGAAGAGCCCTTTAAGGACGAGAATTGTGCTTGGCTACACTTGCTTGTCCCCTTCAGTAACAACAAAACTTCTAGAGCCAAGATTGCCATTGAAGAACTTATTTCTCACAACCAGCTGTCACCTGCAGATGGGGATGTTATTTTAAGAGAATATGTTGAGTTTTGTGCACTTCTTGAAGTTTTAAAAGCTGTGATGTCCTTCAACTGGAAAAAGAAGACAGCCTCAACAAATTTCTTTATCAGCTGTTAAGCTCGGCAATGGAGGATGCTCATAAATAGTTTGTGTTTTTCATTCAACGCTTCCTGGTTTGCTTTCACAGTAATGTGGCTGTGAAAATAAGGTTTTCTTTTAACAAATAATTCTTGGTGGAAAATCTTTAAGAGAAATCCCTTGTTGTCCAAAGATTGGTTCATGACCACATCTCTTACTTCCAGGTGGGTAATATACAAGACTTTTGTAGATTAAAACATTTATTTACATTCGTGTCTCTTGTATAATATTTAAACAATTTGTGTTACAGGTGGTATTGCAACTTTTTCACACAATGTAACTAAACATGTGATTGTGAACTTTCAAAATGCTTCATCGAAAAGAAGAGATGACCTGATGAAGAAGAACAAATAGGATGGAGCTGCGAATGCAAGGAAGAGAGCAGCACATGAAATCAAGCTCTTAGAGCTGAAAAAAAGAAAAATTGCTTGAAGAAAAGAAACAAAAACTATTAGAAATTTATAGGGAGTTGAAAAAACTCAGAAAAAATATATGTTTTTAAATTGTGGCTCTAAAAACAAATATTTCGAAAAACATGAAAGCTATTTTTAACCAAGAACACTAGAAAATTCAGATGTTCAGGATTAACTACTTTGATCTGTAGCCTCATAAACTGCTCAAAATTGTACTGGTACTTTAAATCCCTCTTTTTTAAAGCACGTGTATTCATTTTAGGCTTTGTAGAATACTAATCTATACTACTAATTAAAATAGAAGTGTCTGTCTGTGATTTTCGAATTTTTCACTTTTAATTATTTTTTCATATAGTATAATTGACAACTAAGTCATATCTAATGTTAATTTTTTTCGTATCTGTCTGTCTCTCTGTCTGTCTGTCCGAATGGATTTAAGTCAAAAACCATTTATCGTATTGACATCAAATTTACACAGTATATAGATAATAACACCACAACCAACTTACTATTTGTTTCATCGAGATATCTCAAACGGTTCCGGAAAAAATGATGATCAGGGATGTAAATAAGTACTGGATTAAGCTATTCTTACAATTACCGCATAAAAAAAGCATTGTTAAAAAAAATTCCGTCATTTCTCCTTTTTTTTTTTGTCCATGGGCTGTCCTCCTTTCCTTCCAAAAAGCCATAGTGGCCCAGTGGCTAGAGTTATTCAAAGTGGGGCCACAGTAACCCAGTGGATAGATATATATCAAGTGGGGCCGCAGTAGCTCAGTGGCTAGAACACCCAATAGAGGCTGCAGAAGTTCAGTGGTTAGAGAACCCAATAAAAGTGACGCAGAAGCTCAGTGGCTAGAGAACCCAATAGTGGGGCCGCAGCTGGTCAGGGGCTAGAGCACCAAATAGTGGGGCCTCAGCTGGTCAGTGGCTAGAGCACCCAATAATGGGGCCGCAGTAGCCCAGTGGGTAGAGAACCCAATAGTGGGGTCGCAGAAACTCAGTGGGTAGAGAACCCAATTGTGGGGCCACAGCGGTCCAGTGGCTAGAGAACCCAATAGTGGGGTCGCAGTAGCTCAGTGGATAGAGCACCCAAAAAGGGGACTGTAGTAGCTCAATGAGTAGAGCACCCAGAAAGGGAGCTGCGGTAGCTCACTGGCTAGAGAATCTAGTAAAAAATGACGTGCGAAGCGATGGCAGGGTGTAATTTAATAACTCCATAAAACCTGAAAGAAGAAATGTTAATATTTTAAACATATAAACTTTATTAAACTTTGGTGGGCTTAATTTTAATAACTTTACAAAAACATCATGCGAACGAAGTTGCATGGGTCAGCTAGTCATTTAATAAGTGCCAAAAAGTCACTCTATCCATTTAAATTTAAAATAAATCCACAGCTAAAAGAAAAATATGGTCACCAAAATTTGTAGGAAAGGTCCCCAAAAGTAATCAAAAAGTCAATGATTTTTTTAAAAGAAGGTTAGCAGACACCCTGGATATCCATATCCCTTCATAAACCAAACCTTCTTATAATCACACCACATTTGCTTGTATAATAACTGTAGTTTGAAATGCTGTAGAATTATAATTCTGTATGCAACAGCCTATCCCAAATATAATTCATACACCCAGTATAAATACACAGAATTGTTTCAAAACATATTAAAGACTTGAATAAACTAATAAACATGCATCACTTCAATGAAGGGTGGCCACAATATAAAAGGAAAATTTAAAAATTTTCTTGACCTTTTAAGATGCCAGTCTGGGAAAAACATAACACAACCAGAACACATAGTTCAATAACCAGAGCACTAGTTTGGAAGAATTACAAGAAACCACATACAGAATCAGACCACTAACAAGAGGGTATTTACAAAATTGACAATCTAGATCAACAGCCCAGCTTACACTAAATGAAGACAAACACCAATACCGAGAACCAAGCACTCGCAGAACTAATAATGCTTAACGAACTTTATACACAAACATTTTAGAACATAGCAGACAAATAGATTTACAATCCAGTGAAAACACTACATTAGAAAGCCAAGAAAACAACACAGCAGTAATGGAAAATGCAAAACCTCTTCAAGTAGTCTTGCAAAAAGCCAGTAAATATAGAATCATGCCATGAAAATTCAGAGCAGGATATAGCAGAATTTTTTTAAAAATTTGAAAAATGCAGTGAAATTAATGGGTGGGATGAAAACAACAAAACAAAGAGGTTTCACTTAGGGGGACCAGCAAAACGAGTATATCAAAATGTATTCACATCAACCCCAGAACATCAACTTATGTGGAATCATATTTTACAGCAGCTAACACAAATTTTTGCAACAGATGCAACTATGATAGAGTACAAAAAAGTAAACAGCTCTATTTGAAAAGACAGGGACCAGGTGAATCGGTAATTTTACACGTGCAGGCAGTGTTATATCTAGCCCATAAAGTAAAACCAAGAATGGCAGAAGAGGAAATGTTGGAAATATTATGGAATTAACTCTTCCCATCAGTTGTAGACAAACTCATTGTCATGAATAATCCATCATTAGCAGCCATGCAAAACAACATCAAACAGATTGAATCACTACTCTTGAAATAAAACCAATTTACAAAACAAGCCAATAACCATTTCTCCTGAAACACACAAAAAGAGATACTGCAAAACCTCATTAATTCAAAATGCTCGGGACATAATTTTTCAACTTATGTACCTTTTTTCTACTACATTTCCCAATTTTGGTACGTCTTACGTTACATAATTATTGGTTAGGCTACGGCCTGGTTTAATTTCATGACAATTGAAATTACAATACTACATTAAGAGATTACGTAAGCTCTACAAAACTGTTACTCCTACAGTTTGTCAAATTCTTATCCTACGTCTCACGTAATCTTTTACGTGTTCTAGCCTAATTATCACGGCAAAGCTACTTTACCCAATCTCTTGTCAGTTCCCTTTCATAAATACGTTACAATTACGGCACTTTACCTTAGCTCCCATTTCATTCTACTGGAATTATGTAAAAAGAATTTCTCCCATTCTACAATTCACTTGTGGCACGGCTTATGTTAGTATCCTATTATTTACATGCCATATCTTTCCATTTTATTAAAGTTTTACTTCTTATTGGAGTTGTTCTAGGTTTACTATACTACATTTGAATCCCAGTATGCTATGCCGTACTACTGGCGGGATACAACAAACTTACGTGCATTGCGACTTCATTCACTTAACACAACACATCGCCATAATCTTACATGGGGAATACTTCCCATCTTACTCTACAGGACATATTTAATAGGGAAACTACAATCTTCTTCTTTTTAATATTAACTTACTTATAAGCGCATAATTACATACATTCATTTACTGCACTAACTTTATTTTCTCTCAACTTATTTCTTACACTTATGTACACTTTGGTTTCACTCAGTTGTCCCTCTTACATTGTCACATTACCTCGGCAATTAGTATAATTTGCGCTCTTAATAAGGCCAAGAATTTCCTGGGCGGCGGTTATGGTATGCTCACAGTGAGGTTTTGCCTCATGCACTTACTGATACTAATTTAAGGTTGCCCAGAACAATGCTCACGGAGTTTCGTGCCTCTACGTTAAACGTGTCTTACTGATATCTTTCACCACAATGAATAATTATTTTGTATGTTACATGAGCACTCTAGGGGGATAGGGCCAATCAAGCATGAACTTTTCAGCTTGTGCGGGATTGACTCTACGTTTTCCTCCGTACTGTTACTGGCAAGCAAAGAATTAAGTTGTTTACAACAGCAAGACATTCAAAAATCTTCACATCTACAATAGGGGGTGCCCATTGTCAGGAGGAAAGTCTACATTTTAATAAGGGCACTTATTAGCGTAGGACCTCTGTTCCTAGCAATGCATTCCAAATTCCTAACCTTAAAAATTCCTACTCTAACAAGTACACGTTTATACAATTCTGCAGTTATCACTTCCCATTATTCTTGTGGGGGAAAAAAAGGGGGGGGGGGGGGGGGGGCACATGATCTTTACACATTACCTAGCTAACCCGGTTAGGATTTTTTGTTGTGGGACTTTTTTCATTACCTAACTTTCCCTACTAAAATAGCTACTACGAGTTCTTGCACTCTCGTACTTGGCGTTCTCTCTAAACTATCACTTCCTTCTATGTTGCACTCTAAGTGTCCTAGTGGGGGGTATTATTTATGGGCAGCCTCAGCGAAGTACTCACTCAGGTGATATAAGTGTTGGGAGATGGCGCTTGTTGAGGTGTTGCTTTGGAGGTCGTCCTCTCTTTCGTTGTGGAGCCGCTGTGGTGGAACACCATCTGAACGCCATGGGTGCTCTCAAAGACATTTCCTTGTAACGCCTCGGGATGTAGATTGTGCGCCTGACATGCAGTGGGGTAGCTCGGTGTGGTGAGACAGCTGCAGGAGTCAGCTCTGGGCCGGTAGCCTGGATTACGTTGCTGTCAGCCTGTGGTGTGACTCTCGACGTTGCCTGGGTCATCAACGCAGGTGGGCTCATTCTCTCTCATTGCTTCTCTGGTGAATGGGACGCGGCAATGGTGGGTACCTTCCGTTCCAGACAGTGGAGGGGCTGTAACGTCAGCGCCGACGCTCTCGGGCGTCCGGGAAACCGTTATAACAAACTTTGCCGCTCAAGTTACCCGTTTAGGTGCCTCTCAAGCCACTGTTTATCCATCTGCATCGGCCGCCTGTTTGACCAATGCCGTAGTTGTTCTCCTAGTGCACGGTGGGCTCCCTCCAGTTGCTTGTTCTTCTCTTCCATTGCAGTTGATGATTGGAAAGGATGGGATGGGTGTCAGGGTGTGTAACCTCGTGTCCCTATCCTCAGACATTTCCACGCCCTCTGGGGGTGGAGTGGCAAGAACTAAGCCTGGGGGTAATGGATACATCGCCTCATCCAGGTCAGTCTCCGTGGGCAGTGCTTCCTCCATGGTAGGAGCGAAAACTGGGCGGACATGTTCGCAGATCGGCAGGATTGTCTCTTGCGTTTCCTGGCGTTTGACAGCCAGGAGTCTGTAGCTGCCTGTCCACGACCTTGAGGTCAGCTGAAGGTTCACTCGCCTCCATGATGATATTTCCTACAGAGTGCAAGCTTATGTAAGCTCCAGGAAACCTCAGGGATTCGGCACACTCATACGAATTCTACCGAGGTTGCTTGGTTAGTGTTTCGAGCCACTTGTTACCAATAATTAGTCATAAATTAAAAATGATTTATTAAATTTAAGAAGGATTAAATTTTACATGGCTTATTTATTACCACTTTGGAAGAAAACGAGGATAATGGTTCTGTATAATCAAAACTAAAATAATTAATTGAAATTATTGTAATACAAGTCAAGTGAAGGCAAACCTGATTAAATAAATTCAAACTCAAAAAATTCCAAGCAGCTAATCTCGCAATTTACAGCAAGTACAAGGGGTGGTTTATGTCCAGAAGGGACATCGTTATGGCCTGCTACTGTGAAAGTCAAGGAGTGACTTGGGTAAGGGACTGCAGGGGTGAGGACGACGGGTTACCTTCGGATTCTTCATCAAGGGGTTTTCTCCGCAGACTGCGGGGTGGATGCTAGTGCTGCTGGAGGTGCTGTCTGCCAGCTGCTGGAGCTGGAGGTTATGAGCCTTTGCAAGCTTGTAGAGGAAGGCTGGCCTTCTGGAGGCTTGGAGAGGATGGTGGCCTTCTTCAGACTCAGGAGAGTGCGGGCCAATGTACTCTCTCAAGCGTGTTTTTGGTGCTCCTTATATATAAAAAATCTCCGCTTTGTGGCTGTCACAGGGGTGCGGGGGTTGTTAGCCTTCCAGCACAGCTGTTTGTTATTTCAGGGCAGTGGGCTGCACCACACATTTCTTATTGTCCTAGCTGGAGGCTGATGACACATTTACCGCTTCCTCTTGACGCTCGGCAGTGATGATGTCACTGGTCGCAGGGATGTTGCTCTCCTGCGGTGATTCGGCTGACTTTCTTATCTGCTCTAGCGTGTCCATGTCTCGGCGGGTAAAACAATCTTCTGTCTTGGGGGTGGCAACTGCATCCTGAGTACTGGGCAGGCAGTACAATTTCAATAATTAATAACGTTAATTATTTATGTGTCTGTAGTTGTCTATCGCATGGAATAAACTCTGTAGCCACGGGATTAATTGTCTGCTGCTTTTGACTAGCCAAAAATGCTCTCAGCGCTTGCTGATGAGGTAAAGTCATCTAGTAGAGGGTGCAGATTACTTTTCTGTTTAGTAGCCTTATATTTTTTCATTATATTTCTTGTGTTTATGACTAAACTTGTTTATAACTGGAAATCATTACACATAAAAACTGTGTGTAACTCTTAAGGTTCATTCTGTTTAAGATGCACAAAAAAAAAAAAAAAAAAAAAAAAAAAAAAAAAAAAAAAAAAAAAAAAAAATGCAATTATTACCTTCCACCCTGCATAAGTCCTTGCTCTACAAGTTCTGCACGCATGAAGTAGAACATACCATTCTCTACCAATTCTCCTTGCCAATCCTGTCGCCTGGGTCTCCGAGATGGGTCAAAGTTTGCAGGATGTACCCTACCACCATCTGCAACAAGAAACCATGCTAAAGCATTAAATTAAACCTGATAAACCCAAAAGTGAAAAATTTAGTGCATCTTTGCAGTTTAACTCTCTTGTCATTTACACCGATGAACACTAGCAGGTGAGAGGACTCTTTATTTTGTCTTATGTGGCGTTCCTCAAAATAAGTTTTCTCACTTCCTTATTCCATAGGCCAAAATTCTAATCCTCACAATTTTGAATGCAAAGATGTGACACGTGATGTCTTTTCAACAATGATATTTTGACTTTGCCTCATTAGTAAGCAAGCCTTGCCACCTGATTCCAACTGAGTTTTTATTGCTACCACATATCATGGGACCCAAGATTGTACTGTTTGCATGGCTCAAGAATGGACATTCCAGCCCAAAGATTGTATTATTCACTGCAGAGGCTATGCATCCAAGGCACCAAGTACCACAAAATGCTGCCAGATAGCTCTACCAGTACGATTCACTGCATCTCAATTCTCCAAGCTGGCCGGTGAAGCCACAACTTGAGGAATCGTTGCTACAGCTACCCCCTATCTATCGCCACTCCTATCCAGCTGACTGGAGGGGAAAGAGCCGCCAGAGTATAAATAGCAGGCTACCGTTCTTAGACGCCAGTTCTTCCCGGGCCTTCACCACATTCGTGCTGAAGGTCCCCACAGAACAAAGCGACTCCATCTTAAACAGTTGCTCATTAGTCAATCAGACTTCTACCGCAGCCCTTGCAGGAGATTGAGACCAACCTGCCCGCCTTGCTCTAAACCTACCCTCCTTCACCGCATTCATGCCAAAGGAATATAAACTCCTTGTTCTCCACCACAACCAGTTTGCTAGAGCCATCCATCTAAGGCTGCATAGTCTTCACCGTATTTGTGCCGAAGACCAACCTATTCCCACGTCGTCTACACAGCCAGACACTGCGGCCCCTTCTGGGCACACATACATAGGAGTAGTTCCAGTTTAAGTAATTTTCATAATGCTCGTCTACCCTGCCACTGTTAGCTTAGACCCAGACCCTTGCCAAGGAGGTAGAGCAACACCACTCTGTTTACTTCCCGTTAAAAGGAATAAACAGAATTTACCAACTCAAGGGTATCTTTTCCTGTAGTCGTAATACATCTCCCAGTGGATCCTATGCTGCTCAAGGGATTGCAGGTGACCGGGAAAGTTACTCATAAGCGCCAAACACATCAACTGAGTACACATATGCATGTTGGACGGCCACCCTTTTTGCGCTCCCCGGCGTACAGAACAGTAGAGTTCTTGAGATCAGCTTGCCTACTCAGTAGCATACTCTCTCCACCGTGTTTTGATGCAGGAGTTAGTATTCGCTGAGTCCGGGGAGACTTTCGTCCTGAGACACTCACCCACGTGCATGGACTGTCAAGATTGAGGCCTGACTCTCAGTGCTCATTGTGTTTCAATGCAGAGTGCTGAGATAGGGAGTCATCTTGAGTCGGCAGAAACTACATGTGGATGTACACCAGGTAGAATAACTCGTCACCTACAGTCACTTCACGGACATGAGAATGTATTTCAATCCAGAAGCCCTATTTCCATCGAAGTGGTATCTGAGAGAAGGTCAGGCAGGTGCTAACTGCTGCTGGGTGTTTGTAGGAGCTTACTCCCTTCCTCCAAAGGATATAGTCCAGGCATTGCGCAGTCTCTAGATTCCAGTCACACCAGAGATTCCTAAGGACCTCTTCAAGGACCCCATCTGTTTGAGCGAAGAAACGCATCCCTTGCTAACAGCCTACTTAAATGGACAGGACCAGTCTCTGGGACTCGCCGTGGGGGATCAAAGTCAGCGGAACCAACCCCGACGACAGGAACAACCTTTGAGTCCCTGTCCAACAATTCGCCCAGCTCACACTCACGCCAGCAGGAGTTGACTCAGATTAGGCAGCCTCTGCAGGTTACACGTCACCCAGGTATACAGCTTACGGCTAATCCTCTGAAGCACAAGATCACTCTCGCAGAGCTGGATTTTGTGCCCTGCCGCAAAGCTACCAGGCCGGTCCTCTACACTGAACATGCGCCAGACCTAGCACCCAAACAAAAACTCCCTCTTGCTGTAGTGACGTTCTCTGCTGCCCTAAGGGCGTCACGCGTCATAGGTATTATATTTACAAAAGTAAAGCGTCAATTTTCAAATGCAATCATGTTGTTCTTTAGGACTCCTTTAAAAAATATAGGGAAACTTTTAGCAGTAAAAACAGTAAACAGTAATATTCTTCAAAGTGTAAAATCAGGTGGTATATAAAAGGGGTTCTACAAAATGCTGCTTTTTCATAATTTACAGTGCAGCATTACAATAACAGACAGATACCCCATTTGCTTACAGTAGCTTTGTGGTTAACTGAAGACTTTTGTAATACTATTATATGGATAAAAAACACATATTAACACCGACAAGCAAATTACAACTGTCATTTGCTATATTTACGTTATGCTGCTGAGAAAACCATAATAGGCTATATCTAACCATTGAAAAACAATAATTAATAACTTTCATGCTCATAAATGTAAATACACTTACTTTATTCATAGAATCATGGTAACAGTTTGTAAATAGTGCCTGATTTTATGGCAGTATATAATAGAAGATAACGATATTACTCTGTGTTTTACTATTAAAAGGTATTACTCTGTGTACTACCATTACAATACATGAAGAACATACAGTTAGATATTTTGTTTGTTACACAGAAATCTGAGATTACAAAGAAGGATTGCAAGACACATTTTACTTTTTATCAGCTCTGTGCAGAATGTCTGAATATAATGTTTCTATGCAGTATTTTTTTTTGGTTAAAATTTTAATAGCAAAATTCTGGAATTTTTATTACGATGCACAACTTTATATAAGTTGTAGGTACAGTTTCATTTATTTCAACCTGCAGTAAAGCAGAATATGTAGCTGGTAGGCAGATAGTAGTAAGAAATGGTTGGCTTTGTGTGATAGCGGGTTTGATATATGTTGGCAGCACAGCTGTGATGCAAGTTATCCATTCTGGCATATTGAGAGGGCAAATGAATGCATGTGGTACGTGGTACTTGGCCGATTGGGTGGTGGGGTTGCAGCACGCTTGGCGAAGTACGTGAATTGCTATGATGCATTTAGCAACAGGCAAAGAGCGGTAGCTACGGTTAGTTTAAGAATGTGCCACGGAGTGTGGAAAAGGTACAATGTGTAGGGAATGCTGACAAGGTAGCTTTGGTCTGGTGAGTGCTTGGATGCAGTCTGTTTTATGGCATCAGTCTTAGAGTACAAACTAATTTTGATAAAGAGAAGCAAAATCAGTAACGAGGGTGAGACTATGTAGTCCAGTTAAATAATGTAGTTTCTATCATCTAATAGGTACATTAGGGTATTGAGATCATACATTGGCAGAAACTATTAACAATTTTTTTATTGTTTATCTCCCAAATAATTTTGTCAACATTTATAACTAATTTTTGTAATAAAATACTACATTCCAGTTTGAAAATATTAAGTAACATTACATGTGGAGAACCAAAATCTGCTAAATCTTATTACTGAATAGAACTACTGCCAAAAACTCTTCTCCCGTTTATAATTGCCAAAGAATGAGAGACACATTAGTACTAATTAGAGATGGGACATTCAATACTTCGATACCCCTTGATACTGGGCCATATCGAAAATATTGAGTATCACAATGTGCATATTGATACTTTTTATCGACACATGTATATGGCTTGGTTTCCCTATTGTCACAAAGCAGCACAGTTGATTTTCATTCTGTAGTTTACTAGTTTTGGAAAGCCTGTTAAGTGTCATATTTATTTAATAAATCAATTATTTTTATCGATGGCAGAGAAACGTGTAGTAATGATTGCAATAGAACAACATGTATTCAAGAGTTGCAAATAGGAATTATGAACAGTAAGTCATTGTAAATAACATGTTTTGAAAGTGTGTATTGTAAATAACGTATTTTGAAATGGTTATTAGAATGTTGGAAATGTATGTGACCTAGAAAACTACCATTTCAACTCTGTTTTGTAGTGTAAAAATAACATGTTTATTGTATGGAAGATGAACTTCGCCAAAAATATTTATGTCCCGAATCCACGTATTTGAAAATTCATAGATGAACCCACCAGTGGTTGATACTGTACACCGATTGATGTATTTTTCAAACATCAGGCAGATTTTTAGCGGTGTTTTCATCTGCTTTCAGGGACATATTAAGGCAGTGCCTCAATTTAAAGAATACTCTCTCAAGCAAGCACTCTTTCACACAACCTGGTGAGAGAGCACTGCTTTGCACTCTCTCATTTCTCTCCGACGTCAGGCAAACAGCTGATGCCAAAAGGCGGGAAATAATGTTAAGCTAAAATCGCAGTCACAGCATTGAAAATAATTTGTGTGTGTTCAAAATAATTCATAAATAATTATAGCACTACCAGAATAGTCATTATCGCATAAAATACTATAACTTTTGTTTTGTATTTTACCGTCATGTTTCAGCAAAGTGACAAAAGAACGAGCCTTAGTCATAAATCCGTATTTATATTTTTATAAATACATGTTGTGTATGTCTTTTCGATGTTTAAAACAGTTGAAATTATTTAGTTACAGTTAAAATGCAATGTGGTTTGGCCCAGAAAGCTACTATAACCTTATTCAAACATGGAAATAATGTAAATAAAAATGGTGCCTGCGAGAGAGCACCAGCGAGTATACAACTTCACGCTCTCTCTGCACTCTCACTCTTTCACTTTTTCTGTGACAAAATGCGATGACCAGAGAGTGTTCTCTCTAACATCATAATGACGTTGTCGCGAGAGCTAATTGAGACACTGCCTTATACCATTTCACTAAAATTTTTAAGTTTTTATCTGCCATTTGTAAAACTCTACATCTGAATTATTTTAGCATATTTTTGAATGCTTGAAAATTATGAGTTTAGTTGTTTTTAACTTTTATTTTTCTGAGAAAGTGTTCGAAAATTTATCCGTTGATGTTTTGGTGCATATCCACCAGATCCGCCAGATTTTCAGGCAGGTAGAACCGATGGATGAATCGGTTCAACCGAACTCACCAAACAACTTTTGAATGTCTGCTGTACATCAGTGGATGCACCAGTGAATTTTCGAATATACAGATTGTGTTTGATATTAGAATTGGCACAAACTAAATATTTTTCACGTTTTCTTTCGGTGTGGTTAAAACTTGACATGTTATATAATAATTTGAATGTTTCTTTCACACAAGCAAATAAGAAGAGGTGCAAAAAAAATGCTGTCTCATGAAAGATGTTAAACTAAAGTATCTCCCAATCTTATCCAATCCACTAGCAATAAAATGAGGTGGAACCTGTACATTTTTACCATAACAAAAATAAGGTAGTTTGGAATGGTAACCTACATTGATCGTAGCATTTGTTTACACTCATTGTTTAACTCAAAGACACAGACACAGAGCAGCTGTGGCGCAAGGATACATAGTGACCGTGCTACGTTTCTAGAACTGTCAAAATTTAGTGAACATTATGTTTGGTATTCTGAATGCAAGTACATATGTCAATTTTTTACGTCTCATTGTGTTTACAACCGGTATTTCATTTTTATTTTACATGTTTTGTGTGTGCACAATCTGTGTGGGAAAAAAAAAAAAAAAAAAAAAAAAAAAATTACTTCCCGTAGCAGAAGAATTGCTATTGTTGTTTCTTATCCGGCGATAAACAATTACCACATTTCCTATATCTGATATAATCCAGAAATAAAAATTAATGGTTGTTTTTCTAAATAAACATTATTAAGATTTCTTAGTTTGAAAATTGACATATCTGATGTTTTTTTTTTAGTATCATATAAATATTTATAATTTTTTAACACTTTACAGGCCTACCATATATGCGAAGTTATATAAATTTCAAATTTGTTCCAATCATCTGTAATATTATATTGCGTGATATTTCTTTCATTTTAAACATTATCATAAATTTGGTTGAGAACAATGAAAATGTAGCTTACAAAAATTTGATTGCATATTGAAATGTTCTTACTCAAGAGTATCAAATATCAAAAGTATCAAGATGAAAACTGTACTGAGTATCGAAAATATCACGCTGAAAACTGTATTGAGTATCAAAATCATCGTATCATCCCACCCCTAGTACTAATGTTTTGAATGCAATATTCACTAAAAGATCTCATTCAGCTTCGACTTATCTCTTGCTCATTTCTTGAAACTTTATGAGTGTTGATTACTTAGTCATACCTTTTTAGGGAGGTTACGCCTTTGCCACTTTTTGTGTTTAAGTGTCTCAACTACTGAATTACATCTTCATTTCACATCATTTCACAACATTTTAATACCCATTTCATCTAATATCACATTTATTGCACATTAATCACCACCAATTTACACCTCCATAACACTAGTGTCATTTATCAGATTCATCACATTGACATACTATAAATAATTTGACCTTTGTCATTTTTATACACAATTAATGTCTTTTATACTTTTCAATTTAGGCCTTACTGAATATTTAAACAAGTTGCTCAATTCCATTTTGTAATACAATTAGTGTGATTTTTTTTTCAGATCAAGTTTACAAAGTATGTAGTTAGTAGAGTAAGGATAAAGAAAAAAAAATGGCTTTTGCATAAATTAATTCAAACAATAATGATGCTTGTTGCATGTTCATCTATATACTATCTAGTTTAACATACTAAAAATTTACATCCCTACCCTCGTGCCGTAAGCCACCATATTGGAAAATTGGCAATCACCCAATGTCTTGAAGGTAGTTTTTCTAAATTTGGGGGAAAACCGTGCATCTGAAGAGAAATATGTATATGACAAAAATTAAAGACAATAAAATTGTACACAAAATTTGTCTCAGGCATTTTTTTGATTTGACGACTGGTTCAGTCACACTTTCAATTTATTTCAGATTCAATACATTTTCATGTTTCCTGTTTTGGATATACGTAGTTTTGTCACTGTTCCAAATCATTTTGAAAGCTGTGGTTAAAGCAAGTGATTTTTCAATGCACCTACATATTCATCATCAAGTACAACAATAAACAAATCAAATCGGAAAGGCTCCGTCAAATGTATAAACACAGTAATATTTCTTCACTAATTTTGCAGTTTTTGTTCCCAGTGATGAAAGTTTTCTTTTTGGTGGCTTATGGAAAGTATGTTGTGATTAATGGAAATGTATGAAATATTTCTACAATAAATGAGCAAGAGCATGTTTTATGTACAGAACTTTTAAGTTTTGATGTTGTACAAATGTTGTACAGTTCACACATAAAGGACAAGCAGGGATTATGTGTGCCAGCAAGCAAAGAATGGATAAAATTTACAAGTTATATGAAGAAGTAAACCAGAATAGTGTAAAAGTACATTCTTTATGTTGTCGGTCTTCTATAAATCCAATAAAAATAAGGAGTGACCTAAGAGGTTGAACTGCAAATAAAGACTCAATGCATTTTTTTGTACGTTCCGAGCACTCCTTTCGCTCAAGGAAAAGTGTTTATTTTATGAAAAAAACTATTAAAACTACTGACACAAAAAAGTCAGCTTCGTGTATTAGAACAGTACAATTTTGCGATACCATATTAAAAATTTATAACAAATGAAATAATCAATAGTTATAAGAAGTAAGAGGCGGGCTAGAATGTATTTTTGATTAGCCAACTGCAGATGCACAGTACCTCAAAATCTGTGGTACTAATTTCCGGAATGGACAACCTTTGCCTGTTAAACACAGTGACAGCAAGTTGCCATTTTCTTCATCCGGTAGACCCCAGACACAATTAAGGACAAAGCTTTCTTAAATCATGCCAACGGGTAACCCAAAACGATGGATAAGTGTATAAATAACAGTTCTCTGTGAAAATATGAATGATTTCTTGCCAGAAGGATATGAAGCATATGTGCCAAAGTGAATGGAAAAAAAAAAACTTTTTAACATTTTGAGGATAATAATTTTATTTCCCACAGACTTACAGGCCCTCCAGCTTTGGTAACTTTAGAAAATTCTGCAGCAACAGTGATACAAAATTGCCACAACCAAAATTGTTTGAAAGAAATAGAAGAAGGAAAATACTACATAATTGAAGCAACTGCATTAATGATAAAAACCGATATTAAGATGTTTCCCAAGTCTTCAAGGACATATCTATCTACAGATGATATATCTAGCTCAGAAAATAACTTTCAGTATGTGCCACATTTCCTACAAAAGTGTCCAGCAATGCGAGTATCAATTCTCACAACGACCAAAGGAAAGCAGCAGTTGGACAAACACTAGTGTAGATTGCTAGACCACAAAGCTGGATTGGGTACTGCAGTGGATACAGTTGTACCAATATAGCAAGTAGCATGGACTGTAACTTTATGAGGATGATCTCTGAGAAACATAGCACTCCTCAAGAAAATTAAAAACAATTTACTATGTTTATAATTACAACCTTTAAAAACAGAACCGTACTTACATTCATTCATTCATATAAGACAAGGATTATTGAGTCACTAATGTGTCGACAAGAAGAAAAATGAAAATGTTGACGCGTGACGGTCTCAGGAACAGTCAAAATGCTGGTCTCTTGCTCCACTCTGGTGGGCGTGGTGTTTACTGGAGATTCTGATAGTTACCCAAGGAAATGAAAGTCAAAGTCAAAGTAAGAGAGAACACATATTTTACTCCTGAGAGGAATAGACACAGTTGCCCGTACTACCTTGAGCTGACTGGAAGTATAAACTACGCAAATGCCAAGTGAAGGGGACCTGGTTCTAACTGGGTACGGCAGATTCAAATAGGTACCTGTTAACTTTCCCTACCTATCCTGTGCTGTGTCCTGAATGTATTTAGTGCGCCCACATCCTGAAGTAGTGTGGGGGTTGCCTTTACCAGGAGTAAGAGGCAAGGGGGGTTGACAATTTCTTCAATGTCTGCAGGGAGAGATCCTCTGGAAGGTCTGGTAGATGTTGGCAGAAGAGCTTCTGGTTTGTCTGGAAGATAAAGAGTAGTCAGAGAGCTCCAGCACACAAGGTGGTGAAGCGAGCTTCTGGGGCTGTGTGGCTCTTAGAAGAGCCGACGAACAACTGGCGTTTCTGAGCCGAGCATATGTATAAGTACTGGCCGGCTCGCCCTTGCTCGGGCCACATGGTGGGAGCGGTCAGTCACTTGTTCATGGTTGGAGCTAAGGACTGTCTGCTACGGCATCTGCTGCTGGCCAGAGCACTGGTGGCACTATCCCTCTGTGCGCCATAGAACCACTTGACCACTTTGGGGTGGTTGTGGCTGCTCGGCCACTGGCTTACTCATCATCTGAGGGGGTGGCATGGCATAGCTTACAGACTGCGGGTCAAGACAGTATAACACTGATGCGTCTGTATTACTCCCCACAACAAGAGATGTAACCTGTAGGCATTCTGTTATATAGTGAAGTGGTTCGGACCCCGTCTGATGCACCAGGGAAATTATGCACATATGAAACAAAGTCATGGTTGCACAGGTCAGTAAAGCGTCATGTATCAATGTCTTGAATCTGAAAGATATTGAAAATGTGGCTGAACTAGTAGTCAAATAAAAAAATGGTTAGCAGCAAATTTTGTGTAAAATTTCATCCTCTGTAATTTTTGTCATATACATATTCTTCTTCAGATGCACGGTGTTCACACAAATTTAGAAAAACCGACTTCAAGATGTCGGATGGTGGCTATTTTTACAATATGGCTGTTTATGCAGTGACGGTAGTTATGTATATTATTAAGTATTGTTACAAGACACCTGAAGAGCGTATCTGAGTTCTTGAGGGATGGAAGTCTTAATAAAAATAAAATAAGTTTAATTTGATTTTTCATTTATTCACAAAGCTATTATTTACAGCACCAAATTGTCAATCTCCACTATAATTTTTTTTATTTCTCAGTGAGCGCAGTATTTAATGTCTAGTTCAACTCTAATTAACACCCTTCTTAAAGTCTCTGTTTTTTTATCGTCAATTAAGTCATACTCATCACTAACACACACATTCAATCTGTCTGTTGCTATCACTTGTAATGTCTTTCATTCACGCATCAAGTCCAATAGTACCACCTCTCAGTCGCACTCCTCACTGTTCAGATGCTCACAATTGCAGATTTTCTCCCACTAGTCACTTCCAGTGTTACTTGTTGCTCTTATAGCTCGTCTATCGACATAACGTTGCACAATCGCCCAGACTCCGGACTCTCATAAAAACTGCTGTATCGGAAGGATATCGCACTTTTATACTATCGCTGGCCTTGATCTGGAAGGTTCTATGTACCCCGAGTCAAGTTGAGAGAAACTAGGGTGGTAGTAATGACCAGAATAGTCCTTCAGTGATATCTCAAAGACACCGTATACCCAAGAATGGAAACAGCATACGCCCTCATAGGCATAACACACGCTTTATTATAACATTCCTTTGTGAAGAGCCACTGCGTCTCCAGTTGCAACTGATAGAGCATTCACCTCCATCAATCATCTGTGCCTTGTAAGTAGAAGACTATTGCAGATATTGGCACAGCACAATAATTTGACGCCATTGGGTGAGACACGAGACGAACAATGACACAAATACTTACTGGTAATTTGGGTGCCAGCGGTGCTACCAATCACCGCACTATTGAAACTCAGGGTTCTCAGGGATGATGTGGGTTCTGTGTGTCTGTCTCACCTGTGCATACTTACAAACACGTTGGCAATACTAAACTTTTAACAAAATCACTGAAATAAACAATGGATAAAACATATGTGGCTAGGACACTGTCAGTACTGAATAAAAAATTGAGTTCACTGTAGACTTGATTTTATTGATATTGTTTATACACATCAACGTGCCAATGAAATGGTTATCTCGGTCATGACTAGCCAATTCCGCTTGGGTGTTCCCCAGCCCATAATTAATCTAGCGAACGCCTAAATGGATGATCTCACCGAGGTGCGTGAAAGCACAGCCTTCACAAGGGAAGAGGGCCGACAACCACTAGGATGGACTGATGGTTTTTCCCTGAAGACAGGACACGGTGAATTACAAATGAATACCCTTAATACACATTAACACGAGTGATTACTCGGCATCACTAACGCAAACTCGTAGGGGCCCGCCCTCCAGCACGTGGTTAGTGTGGTGATGGCCTATACACAGAGCCGGCTAGGACGGGAGTCATTGCACCGTACACTAATTACACAATTACATAAACTTTTGAATGATACATAAAATAAGATGGGACACGAGATGAATATTCACAACAAACATGTATATGTGTGAAAACAAGCTTAGGTAGCGTGGATGCTGCTGGATGAAGTTCGTAGCCGACCACGTGGTGCAGGTGAAATTGCAATATTTCTGCATGGAAACAGCAAACTAAATTCAGATAAAATATTATTTGTGTTTGGCAAATGGTTCTCTTTACGATTAGCATTGTTACAGGCTTGTAACATGCCTGATGGCGGTACAATCAAACATTACTGTGGCCGCGTGGTCAAGTGCAAAAGCATCAATTTACATGAAAAATACATTAAACCCTGAATGAAAAATACATAGAACACTGAAATAAATGATTGCACATACAATGTTATACAAATAAGCTCTTAAAACGCAATGATGGCGTATACAAAGACTTGGCTTCAGTCTGCCACGTGGTTATACGTGATGTTGCCGTAAAATATTCAAACACAAAAATTACCCTTAAATATATACATAAAAATAAAGCTCTTAAAATTGCGTGTAGCGATTATGCAGAAGTTACAATGAAATGCCATAAACATAGGCAGATTGGCGTCCGATTTAAAATGCGCGGGTCGCGTGACCTCTCCGACATCTTTCTCCTCCTCCTCCTCAATTAAGTTAAAAATGCCACAAGGGCATAAGAATTTAGTAAAGCATGAGCATAATGATGGGGAAAATGTCTGGCAAAAACGTACGCAAGCAAAGATTAACCGGTAAACTAAATGGACTATGGAAACCTACATCAGTGAACAAAAGTTTTAGTGCGCACGTGACAGCGTCTTACCTCGCCAGCTTTCCTCGACAGACTGTCCAGATACAAGCGTCGCACGGACCTATTATCGCTGCCTACGGGTTCACATAAGCGGAAATGCTATGCACGCAGAGTGAAATATTTTATGTTGAAAATAAAACTGGCACAAATTAAATTAAATATTGTTTTACATTTCTATAATTTTCGTACAAATTTTTATATTATTTTAATGTCTCTTTGTAATGACATTCACACCAGAATATTAAGTGTTCTTAATCTCGATGCCACAGGCACTTTGAATATTCATAACCAAACAAGCACTTTAAAACATTTTAAGACATATTAAACACTGTAAAGTCAATATAACACATGTTACCCTGAAACTAACATTTATAGGAAAGTTCAAAATTGTCGGCCTCTTTGCGCACGTGCAGTACACGTGACACATGAGCGCCATCATGGGGTCTAGCGCCGCTGGCTGTTAGCCGTCGTCAACTTTAACTAAAATTCATGCAAATTTCTCACTTTCAGGCATTATTTTCCTTATATGTTTTGAAAACATGATTCATCTCTTCAATTTCACCAACAAAATCAAGATAATCTGACCCAAATCTTCATTCTCAATCAGGTGCATTTTTTTTAAAAACATACTTTGTTCACTCTTTGATCAGTGGTCCCTTTTCAGGGTGAATGAGGTTAAATTTAGGTCAAAAAGGTAAATATTTACTTCAAATTTGAAAGCTAAATCAATTAGTCAAAAATAATATCACAAGAAAAGTTAGAAAATTCTTGGAATTTCATCAAAAATATGATGATTTAGGTTGAAAATGAGTCTTTAAAGAACCACACACAAAGAGTGAACACAGGTAGAAAATTAATTTTGATTTTTACTCCAAATATGACTGATTTTGAGTTGTGATTTGAAAAATTTGACGGGGAATTAGAAATGTGTTTGAATTTAGCGTGAACTTGGTTGAATTCTAGTTAAATTAACGAGTTACTCCAATATCTGCAATAGTCTTCTACTGATTTATAAAAAATGTGTACATATAAACACATATGCCCAATAAAAAAACACAAAGGTTTATGAGCAAGCTAATGCCTTGCAGGGACCTTTGGCTTTTGGAGTTTACAGATATCTCTATTTTGCCAGGGACTCCATTTTTTATTTTTTCCGGCCATATTTAGCACCAACAAAACTAGAATTGGAGAAACCCATCACCTTCATCCACTGGCCTGCCATTTTTTAAATATTTTTTTAGTGGAGAGGTGATGGATTTTTCATTTTATTAATTTTTTCTTGTACTCTCTTATATGCTGCAAGCACCTTACACCATATGAGGAATATACACATTATTTTTTGCATCAATACTCATATACAGAATATATGGGCAAGAGCAATAAAATTGTTTTTGGCCCAAATTTGAATGGTTTGGTGATAATTTAATAGTGTCAGCACCTTTTCACACAATTCAATTATCCTCTCAACAGGGGATCGAACTCCGAATCTCGAGTTACAAACCAAGCACCCAACCACTGAGCCAAAGTGGCTGGATGAGTGAGGTGCTGATAAAAATACTACATGTGGTGAGCTACAATGTTAATAATGGGAGTGTTCAATGCTTGGTGAGGAAATAATTTTATTCACTCTTGCAGCGGTGATTCGTAGTGTGTTCTCTGCGAGGAGAAAACCTCACTATAATTTTGTGGTTGCACTCACCGAGAGCAGTGCGGCCGTGATATCAGCACAGTAGATAACATATTTCCCGTTATGGATAGAGCTCACTGTGAGCTCGACGAGGAAAACTTGCACCATTGAGGCCAGAGTATACCGCAGTTCAGTTGCAAACGAGACTGTAGATATACTTTTTTTTCTTACTAAGAAGTGCGCTGAAGTTTAGTTGTGGACGAGAGAGCAGATAAGCTTTTTTCTATCACTACGAGAGTGTGCTGCAATTCAGTAAATGAAGAAGATAGGCTAATTTGTAAAACTTATTGGTCATTGCAACTGCGCTACTACACAAATATTGAATTCACATGAGAGTTAAAATACAAAATGTTTAATTTGATTTCTATACTACCACTATCCATTTTTCTACTCAAATCTAATGTTAAAAAACCATCATTTTCGTCCCAATATTTGGCACACATCTCATTAAATTTCTCAAAACTCATGTCTCCTCCAACAAAATTGCAATATATATGTCTCAAGTTTGTTTCGTCTTGTCAAAATATACACAGAAAATTTGTGTTATCTCATACTAATTGCTTGGGGACTCTGGAATATGTTTGCCTAAGATAAAAAACATAAATGTCAACCTCTAATAAAATATTTGCGGACTACATCTTGCTCATCCAATATTACATCATAAAAAAATTACTAGAGATTCGTTTTCACATTGATCTAATGAAACAATTTGACCATTGCTACTTTAAAAAAATAAGCCATTTTTTCATTAAATTTTTTTGGATATCACTTCAAAATCATCTTGTAATTGTAATATATTTTGGTTGATTCAAACTTTTAGAGCAAACTTAGAGTTGATTAAAATTTAGCCATCCTGTCTTATAAATAAAATTAAAGATTAAATTCGTCTTCCAGCAGTTGCTGGGCCCTACTATCAGCCCGCGAATATTATCAGGCAATAACTCACCATTTTTTTATTCTTGGAAGTTTCCTCAGAAATAAATTCAATTGAAAATATTGCCAGCAGTAATTATACGTTAATTTTACACGTTTTGTTTTGTAATATAAGCCTTACCTCACATATGTCTGTATGTATCTATTTAGGCCCAGCCATGTAACCTTTCTTAAACCTGCCTTGGTAACAAGTGCAAATGTGCCTGTCAATAATTATACATTAATTTGACACGTTTTGAAACACTGTGCTATTTTGTAACGTAGGCCTAACCTCAAACTTGTGTTCATGTAGTTATTCATCCCAAGTTATAGTGTTAAGTTCCACTATTGTTAACATAGCATAAACATCACAGTTTGATGCTACACCAAAGGTATTCCAACATCCTATAAACTTATCAAATCTTGAAGCTGGATTTGTAACTATAGACCTATAGCTGTGCTTGTTCCCGACATTATTTCTTGGTGCAAGTGTAATTGTTTTATTTGGTAATATTTGCCGTAATAAGAATTAGAAAGTATTTACAATTAATTGTCAACAGTTATAGAATAATTCCATGTTTAAATTTTGAAATGGATGTTCGACAAGACAACTTGCTACCTTTTGAGAAATATCAACGAAGATAGTATGCGTTCTTGAGTAGGCATAATTGTTTGTTATATCTGCCACTTTGGCCGCAAAAATATTGTAGTTATTGAAATTTAATGTAACTGTAAATTACATTACGCAATGTATGTGTTAAATTAAGTATTACTAAAGAATCTGTATGAGCTAGCTTTAAATAAGGGCTGGGCTACAACTGACATACCTAACACATTCACAGTTACCGATAAACACACATGTACTGAAGAAATTACGGTCGGTACATAGAGTTGGTAGTGGGTTTTTTTTAAAATAAATATTTTCAATTGATCTGAGACATTTATTAAATGATAAATTATTTACATTTCAAATTTTACTATAAACGTTACCTAAAAGCATTACAAAACTTCTGTAGTTGTGTGTATCCAGAAATAAACAAAATAAAATATCTTCCAGAGGAATGAAGTCAAAATACACACTTTCTTGATTGGTAAATAAGTTTTTCAACTGATAACATAGTATAGGTGTTGGGGCTTCTGATTGGCTGTTTATTGACATACAGCTATAGTAACAAGGAAAGTTAAACCAAGTGCTTATCACTATGCACAGTTGTAGTCACTATAATTGAAAACAAGCCATTTAAAATTTATGTATATCACTGTGTTATGTTAGTGATGTGCTTATAGCAATTGTGGCCGAGACTTAACTGTACCAGTCCCACAATAAGTGCTCTAGTCTGTTATATTGTGAAATACAAATAAAGTCGATTTTACTGTCACTGCTGTGTAAAACATTTCAGGTACTACAAGAGAGATAATGAAGATGTGGCCACTCCAGATACGAAGAGAAAGAAGAGGCCACAAGAGGGAAAGTCATTTGAGAGTGTTGATGACTTCACCATTGCAACCATTCCCGCACCATTTAATGGATGTATCGTGAAGGTATGGGCAACACAGATCAATTATGTGATGTTGATGTATACTTAATTTATAATATTTACACTGCAGAAGGTAATTTAGTTCCTCTATTAACACATTACGATCCGAAAATGCAAATACACACACAGTGACTGACTTTATAATTTAAAATACAAAATATTCATTGTAAGAACATGTAGAAGTTTGGGGGCAATAGGTTTCATTTGATATTATATAAATAATTCTTATTGCAGTAAAAAAGCAATGGTAAAGGAAGGCTCCGCTAGTACTGCCCTAGCAAGAAATATCCTATTTTTATGGAAATAACACAGTATTATTTCTAATAATTTCCATGTACGTTGGTCAGAGAAAAGCCATGATCCCATATTACAAACACATGTATTTATTTTGGTAATTCTGTACAACACTTAACATTTTCATGCAAACACATTGAAAAGTATACCATTTCGACACGTGATAGAACAGCACTGTGTTGTGTCATAGTGCAGTGTGTACCAGTTAATTTGATTGCTAGCAGATTGTGGCGTTCACAATGAAACTTTTACATTTACAAAGCATTTCATCTATGGTAAAACAATTCTGTTACCGACTCCAGACCGCGGAAACATGATATTGGAAACACCTACAAGCAGTACATTAGCAAAAAGCACTGCAACCACAAGCACTGAACCACACACAGTGTTTGCAGAATCTGCTACAAATTCAACCACGAAAATATGCTTATTAAACTTAACAACTTCACACATGTTAAAAAGTATGATTACTGAAAATAAAATTGGTAAAAACACAACACCAATATGATGTTATTGTCTTGTACGCAATGTGTGTAATCAATACATGTTGGGAGCTACTGTGGGTGAGAGTAAGTGTATGACAAGCAGACATTACCAAAACTGTATATATCAATATTAAAACACCACTAATTATTATTCAGTTATTTTCTGTGCTTACCTGCGACAATAATGCATTCACATTATCCAATTTTTCTCACAGTGTCAACTTATATTTTCATATTTCACACAAAGATTTTAATATGAATAGAATTAGTATTTTAAATAGCCTAGTTAAAAATAACATTGTTGAGCAGAAGAGAAGTTTCCTGGTTATTTGTAAATTGCCAGCCGTTAACATTTCGTGTAATATGAAAACATTTGTCGACGAAGGCACATGCAACCTTTGTGACATAATTTTCATGATAATTTTGCAATTGACTTCGCAAGGACATCACATCACTTTGGCAATGTTACTGAAGGAGGCGAGAGACAGCGGGATTGAGTTCTATGGTGGAAGAACCAAATTCTACCACCTCCTGAAGAACATGGGCTTCGAGTGGACGACTGCGAACGGTAAACAGGCCATGCTCGGGAAGGAATACATCATCATCCAACGTGCTATTTTTTTAAGGAAGTACATGGATGCAAATGCAAATGGCGCAAACTTCATATACATTGATGAAACATGGATTTTTGCAAAAGGTGTGCTGTGACTTACATATTTAAATATCATAATGATGTATGTATACCAACAACAATAAATCACAGCTTTGTTATATTTAGGAACTATTAAGAACTGGCAGGACGAAACAGTCCACACAGTAAAGAGACACTGTGTGGACCAAGGTAAGCGGTTCATTGTTGTTCATGCTGGAGGGCGTAATGGTTTTGTGCTGGAAGCCGTTGCTGTTTGTTTCAGGGCAGAAGAAAGGTGATTACCACTGCGAAACGAATGAGGGAAGTTTCCAGAAGTAGATGAAGCAGCTCTTGGAGAGCCTGCCAGAGCCCAGCATTATCGTCATGGACAAGCATCGTATCACAGCACCCAGGTATGTGGTTCGGCACAAATGTAGGATTCTTTTTACTATAGTTGCATTTAAACAAGGCAAACGATTTGTTTGGCTAGTGACATACTCGACAAAATTATTGCAATTTGAATTATTTTCTGAATTGTTTATTTTATATACTTTGAGCTTGAAAAATTTCCCAACAGAATCTGGAGGAAAGACGACATCGCCGTGTGGTTCAAGCAACACAACATTCCATTTGTTGCGTATGCAGTGAAAGGTGAATTGCTAGGTGTAGCAAAAGCGAATTTGCCACCAGTGCCCTATGTTTTTCTTCACATTACATTATGTATAGTAAAGCTTCCATTCGGTTGCTTCTTAACATAATAATATTCATTAACAGAGCTTTTTATGACATTGTATCAAGTGTTAAAAAATATTTCAGGTATGTGATTGATGACATGGCTCATCAGCACAGGCATGAGGTACTGTGGCTTCCTCCATACCATTGTCATTACAATGTAATTGAACTTGTCTGGGCCCAGTGCAAGCAGCACTACAATAGTCACATGAGCCGGGACAGAAAGTTTGATGATGTAGCTGTTAGGGCAAAGTGGAGTGAAGCTCTCCAATTAGTGACCGCAGAGAGGCATACCCGTGTGTCATGTGTGTTCAGTATCATCCTTTTCTGTGCCTGTAGAATCTGTGTAGTGGTCCTTACCATGTGATTTCCTTATGTCCCTGCAGTAGTTTGAAACATCCAATGTTTTTATGTGTCGTAGCTGTACTTCAAGATGTTGGTATATAATGGCTAGTTAATAGTGTAAATTGTGTGTTCTTTTATTTGTATTTATTGTGTGTTATATTACATTTCTCTATGTGTAAATTGCTTCAGTATACTAACATATTAAGTAGTGGTTTGCAATTTCTGCATATCAGACATTCTTCAAGCTGTGGTCTGACTTTGTACGATAGATTTGTATTTTTTCCATGTTTCTTGTCTTGACTTCTAGTTGTTTTTCCCATTATTTATATTTTTTATTCCATATTAATTCCTCTCATATATATCTTAATAATTCACTGTTAGACTTACTTGAGTGTGTGTAACTGAAATGCCACAAATTTTGAAAAACTTAAATGCTTCTTAGCATATATGCATGGTCTGGTTGTTTATTTGAAATGATTTGCATTATTGCTTACAGTTTTTTTTAAGCCTGAAAATATGAATGTTTCTGGTGCCACATGTTAAACACACAGCTTTTAAGTGTACCTTGCACAAACTTTCTTTCAAATAGGCAAAGTGTGTCAACCACGTGGAGAAGCTGATTGCAGAGGACTGGGAGAAGGAAGTGCACGAAGCTGCTGTCATACCTCAATTCATCATCTCCTTGGATCCGGATTTGGACACCACTGACGAAGATGATCCTGGCAGTGGCGATGAAGTATTGGCAGTGCCACTGTTCTACTGCACAGTAGGAACTGGATGGTCAGTGGTGGCAAGGTTTGTATGGTCAGGCAAAGGTATTTGCATATTGCAGCTGCTTGTTTGTAGTATACACATACCTGTTATGGGTGGTACTATTCGTTATTGGACTACACATGTGTTTATGTATTTGTCATGTTGTTTATTAAGATATGTTATTTGGTTTTTAGTGTCTAGCATAAAACAAATATTAGTGATATGTTTTTACATAATATATACAGTTTTTGCAAAATTTGTTCTGAACATTCGAATGTGTGGTTCATGATACGATAAGGTCATGTATATTGAGTTACTTGTTAACATAAATATCATTGTAACATGTTAACATGTTTCGAATCTTGTTAATATAAGTGTCATGATAGTTTTACATCTTAGAAATTAAGTTGTATATTAATATGTAATTTTGTTGTGTGTGTCGGTCGTACACTAGTTAAAAGTAACTTGCCTGTAAGTATTATTTTTATAATTTGTCCTTTACATTATCATTTTGCTGTCATTTATGGATATGTATTGGTTTTACATTAATAATAAGACATTTTTTTCAGCTTTGTGTGTGCATGCATGAACCATTTCTCATTTAAATTTTCAGTTTTGCTGCAGTCATTACAATGAAAGACCCACAAAAATGATGAGAGTCCATGCACTTTCCCTGTAAAATTGGTGTGTGGGTTAGACAAAAAGGAAATGTCGCACCTATTTGAGCCACAAGAGACACTGGAAATGTGGCGATCACCAGATCGGCATTTCACTTAGCTATAAATAATATACATTATTTTTAGAATTATTTTGTACAAATGAAGGTGGTGCCAGTTACAAGCCTGGTATACCCTTCTGTTACCACTTCAATTCACAGTATAAATGTTCAGTTCTTTTTTGGAGGGTTTCAGAAGGGTACGAACACAGATTAACGGTGTCAAAAATATGTATGTACATATACACAAATGCATTTGTTGATTATGTTTATAATTTTAGTGTAAATTATTTTAATTTTACACATATGTAATAGGCCCATGTTGAAATTTATTTATGTTTGTTTACATTTGGCGGAAGAATACATAATGGGCAACCTACTGCCTATGTGGAAAGTAACGGGATACTACCACATTATATTTCCCAAGTAGTACATGGTATGGCTCTCTGTGTAAAAGAATCCGGAGGTAAAGCTTCCCTTCACTCGGATCTTCAGGAAGGGAATACATTGAGAGGAAATACCAATGAAAGAAAGAAGAGAAGGAAAAAGGAAGGCAAGATAAGGATTGGAACATGGAATGTATGCACGCTCTTGCAAGCAGGAAAGCTAGAAAATGCAAAACAGGAGAAGAAAAAGAACAGATTAGATGCACTTGGCATGTGTGAAATAAGATGGGGAGAGAACGGGGAGATAGAAAGTGGAGATTACAAGCTTTTCTATTCAGGAGAAGATAAGAGTGGTGGAAATGGTGTGGGAATACTAATAGGGCAAAAACTGAAAGAAAGAAAGAAAAAAAAAGGTAATGAAGTTGCAATATATTGACGGAAGATTGATAATAATACGGCTGCAGGGTAGTTCGAAAGACGTGATATTAATATAATACAGGTATATATGCCAACTAGCCAGCATAGAGATGAAGAGGTGGAAGAATACTATGTAAAGATTGAAGAACTTATTGAGAAAGAGAATGAAAATGCCTGTTGCCTGTATCATTATTATGGGATTGGAATGCAGTGGTGGGTGAAGGAAAAGAAAATATAGTAGGAAAATTTGGATAAGGGGTAAAAAATGTGAGGGGTGAAAGACACTAACTTTTGCAAAGAAAACTCGCTAGTGGTGGGCAACACCCTATTTGAAAATCACAAAAGGAGACGTTATACATGGGTCTTTAGTTTGAATAGAGAAAGATATCCAGCTGGACTACATCCTGATACAAAAAAGATATAGGAACTACCTGAAGAATGCCACAGCTTACCCAGGAGCAGACATAAATTCAAATCACAATCTCGTAATGGGAGAAATACAAGTAAAGTTGAAGAAAGAGGAGAGAGGTAAAGCAAGGGAAAGATTAAACTTAGAGACACTCAAGGAGGCAAGTAAGGCTTCGGAGCTGGAAGACAGGTTTATTGTATAAATGAAAAATGGATAAAAATGAGGGAAGGACTCATGACATCTGCCAAAGAAGTTATAGGAATTAGAGAGTCCAAAAGTATCAGGAAAGAATGGATAACGGAAAACATGTTGTAAAAGATGGAAGAACAGAGAAAGTGGAAGAATACAGGAAATGAAGGAAGAAGAAAGAGGTATAGGGAAGTGAATAATGAATTAAGAAGAGAAAATGAACAAGCAAGAGAAAGATGGATGAAAGACAAATGTGAGGAACTAGAGAAAATAGAGAAAGAGGGAAAGTATGAAATGATCAACAGAATGGCTAGGGAGATATACTTCCTTCTTTTGCCTTCAAAGGCTAACATGGAAATAGAAAAAGTGGATGGCACGTTAGTCAAAGAACCACATGAGGTGTTGACTAGATGGCAAGAATATATAGAATGTCTGTACACGGCGGATGAAAGACCAAGTGAAAGTATGATTGAAGAGGAGGCACATGTGCTAGAGGAGAGAAAGGGGTACATCATTTTGGAAGCAGAAGTAGAAAAGGCACTGAAGGAGATGAAGCATCGAAAGGTGCGTGGAATCAATTTGCCAGCAGAAGTGTTGAAGAGTTTAGGAAACAGGGGAAGGAGGGAGATAGTCTACCTATGTAATGAGATATATGACAAAGGGGAATGGCCGGATGACTTGCTCACGACGGTAATGATACCAATAAAAAAAAAAAAGAATACCAATAAATGTGAAGAACATAGGACTATTAGTCTCATTTCTCAATACAGCTAAAATATTGTTAAGAGTGTTGAATAAGAACGCTATATGGGAAGTTAGATAGATGGATTGGAGAGGAACAGTTTGGATTTAGAAGTGGAAAAGGAACCATAGATGCTATAGGCCTGTTAAGAATCATAGGAGAAAGATATATTGAGAAAGGTAGAGAAATTTATGCAGTCTTTATTGACTTGGAAAAAGCTTTTGACAGAGTACAATGGAACAAGCTGATGGACATCTTAAAGAGGAAAGGAGTAGATTGGAAGGAGAGAAGACTAGTACAGAATCTATATTTACAACAGATGGTAAGAATAAAGATTGGAACTGAAATGTCAGAAGAAAGCAGCATTGGGAGGGGCCTTAGACAAGGCTGTTGCCTTTCTCCCTTGTTGTTCAATTTATACCTGGAGGAGATTATTGGGAAATGCTTAGATGAAAGAAGAGGAGTACGTATTGGCAGGAAGAGAATAGAATGAATAAGATTTGCTGATGATATGGTTTTATTAGCAGAAAGTGAAAAAACTATAACTAAAATGCTAAAAAATCTGAATGAAATTTGTGAGGAGTATGGAATGAGAATCAATACATCAAAAACAAAAAGTATGGTATTCAGTAAAGGAAGGCAACCGGCAAATATTAAGATAGGACAAGTTAATATCAGCCAAGTAAGAGCATTCAAATATCTAGGAAGTACGATAACTGAGGACTTGAAATGTCATTAGGAGGTGAAGACTCGTATTGCGGTAGCGAAGGAAGCGTTCAATAGGAAGAGGAGATTGCTATGCGGAAAACTAGATAAAGCACTGAGGAAATGACTTGGCTAGTGTTTAATATGGAGTGTGGCACTCTATGGGGCAGAGACGTGGACACTGAGACGTGAGGACGAAAAAAGGCTAGAAGCGTTTGAGATGTGGATGTGGAGGAGAATGGAGAGGATAAGCTGGGTGGAAAGAGTGAGTAATGAAGAAGTACTGGAAAGAATTGATGAGAGGAGAAAACTGCTGAGTCATAAGAGAAATGAAGAACTGGATGGGACACTCGTTGAGACAGGAGTGCTTGCTAACAGACGCTATGGAAGGAATAGTTTGTGGAAAAAGATTGAAAGGAAGGAGAGGATACAAGTCGATAGATGACATCAAGGGAAGCGGAAAGTATATGAACCTGAAGAGGTTGGCAGAAGACAGGATATCATGGAGATATACCACGTGAAAACCTGACTCTGGGCAGAACACAAATAATGATGATGATTTACAAAGGTGCATAAAAAACTATCCTTAAAATGTACATATACATGCACATATTTTATATATTTTACTTTTTTATATATTACATATTTATACTGCCACGTTAGCACCATCACGTTAAGTTTATTAGCACCATCTACTTTTGTGCAGTGGTGTACTCTTTGCTTGGCTCAGATCCCCTCGTCTTTCATTGCTGTTCTGCCTCCCCACCTTCTTCCTTTCCCCTTCGTGCATAGTTATTTTTTTATGTCTTTTTTATTTAGGGCCTTGCACGGCCTCACTATGTCTACTTTATACGCTTCAGACGTCTGCTACATTACGCTGTTACCTTATGCCTGCAGGATGTATGTTTTTTCCTGTTGGCTTAGTTGCACTTAACTTCGGTCAGCTGAAGCCAAACACAGCTACCATGTTTTCGAGCTTATGTTTTACTAGTCATGCTACAGAGCAATGGAGCACTTAGAAAACGGTGAGTTGTGGGAAACGTTAAAATAGCGGTACAGTTTTTTAATGTTTGGTAATTGGTGTGACAAGTGGTGTTGTATCTTGGGTGTGCAGTAGTGCTAGATTATTTCAAAATCTGGATTTGCCTGCCCTTCCAAATTATTTTTCAGCTTAACTAATGTGTGTCCTTTTTTAATGTGTCATGTTGGTCCTTGTTCACCACCCAAGTTTAATGTTTGCTTTTTCATGGTTTCCATGACTTCATCGCTAGGGCGTTAATTTTCTATTGTTTGTTGTGTAAAGTTTTTGTCAATCGGAGCTTTGACATGACCCAAACAATTTTATATATATATATATATATATATATATATATATATATATATATATATATATATATATATATGTATGTATATGTATATCATGTTTTATATACATAATATAAGTTACATGTTTTATATATAATATACATGTTATATTTAGCAGTCCTGAAATGTAAAAATTGAGTTTATTAACATGTGGCAATCACATGGCAATGTTTGTTTACATGTGGTGGAAGAATACATAATGAGCAAGAAAGTAGAACTTTAGCAGGGCTTTCAAAAGTGCCCAGTTTATCGTGAATGGCCTATACATGGAACTATATTATTTTCTGGACAAAATGGAAGATCTTTGTGTAAATTATGTAGTTCTTGTGGATATTCTAAATCCACTTCTAATATATAACCAAACTCAGAATCATTTTTCAAATCTAATATTTTTTCACTCCAGTCATTTAAATCATATAATGCATAGTACATTCACTCGAAACCTCCATATGGTAAATGCTGAGACATTGCCCAACCATATCAATTATTAGCATCGAGATAAGCTAAATAATTTGATTCTTGATTTGAGTTAAAATCTTCCAAATATTTATTTGCTTGAACATATTGCTTACAACATCGTGAAATACCACCACGAATTCCTTTTTCAATTATTAAAATCATATCATAATCATGTAATAATTCCAGTGATTGTTTAGTCATTTTTAACATTGCATCCCACGATAAAGCTGGTGCTGTAAAATACCACGCAGGGTCTAGACCATAAGAATTTATACATGTGTTTCTAAAATTTTTGAATATTTCTGCTAACAATAGTACATCATTTTTTAAATACAAATCATGGTATTCACCAAGATTTTTTATATTAAATTGGTTCCATATATATTTTTTGCATGTTCGTATTCATCAGATATACTATTTTCATTTAATTTATTGTAAAATTCACTCTTTGGGGGAAGTTGAGTTTCGTTAAATTTTTTAAAATTATCGATATAATAATAAGGGTAAACACCTTTTTTAATAACCAAATCTATTTCATCTTCTGGAAAATATTTTTGTATGTGTTTCATTTATTCTTTAGTTAAATTAGATGATAATTTATCTAAATTAATCATAAATTTGAATGTGCCTAAGAACCACATCTTCAAATTTTCTATTCCCCCCCTCCCCCTCAAAGTTATAAACTTTTCTTCGTTATTTGCAAGTAAATCAATCAATCTAAGTTATATATGATCATGATGATGCTTCTTTTTACTGTCCTTAGAATATTCGCACTAGCATACAGTGCATTTTCTAGATTTATTGTATAATATTTTTTCTTCTTTTGTTAGTGGGTGCTTAGGCTCAATTTGTGAATAAATTTGCCCAATCTCATCTACTACTCTTTTTATTGATTGTATAAATATTTTATGAGCATCTGGGCCATGATATACAACTGGTGGTTTATAATCGCCATAAGCAGATTCAATATAATAGCAAAAACCAGATGCTTCGTGTAGCTGATAGTTATTTATTTGTGCATTTGTAAGTTTATATTTTTCTTTGAGTATTTCTTTGTAAAGATCATTATCAATATCATCCTCTGTTAAAACTAGATATTTTTTGATCAAGTTAAATTTTTTCATTTCTCTTGGATTTGGTTTGGTGGTTGATATTTTCTTTAAAATTGATTCAAAATATGTGTATACTGCGAAAGGAACTTTCGTAGTGTGTTTTATATTATAAAATTTTATTTGTTCGGCTTTTGAAGGCAAGATTATCTTCACCGGTTCATTTTTTGAACAATCTTCTGTGTGTTTATTTAATTTCTCTCGAGAATAAAAAAATTGAAGACACATATCGCAAATATAAATTCCACTTTTGTGTTTACTTTCTTGTGCTGAAAGCAACTTCGATAAATCTTTTATCCAATAATAATGCGAGTTTTCACCATTTTCAAAATAAAGTAAATTTATGTGTTGATCTTTTTTATTTTTTGTAAGCTTTAGTGACTGAACATTGAATTTATCATCAATAGAGTAAACATTTATAGAAACATCAATGTAGTTTTTTTTTTTGGAACATCATAAATTTTTATGGGATTTTCATATCATCTAATGTTTTCTCAATGTTAAGATCCACATTTTTATATTTAGATATTCTTTGTGGGTCTTTTTCAGCAGGAAACAGTGCAGATTTTATTGCCCAAAGAAAACATTTTTGATCACCATCCTTCACATTAATGCAAGCTTTTTTATTCTTAGTCACTTCAGGTATATATGACAAGCCATTTAATGGATTATACTTATTTATGGCTATTTGCAACCCAATTATGTTATGTAAAGCCCAATCTGAGTTACATTTTTCAATATTTTCTATTCGTGCAACTATTTCATTTATTTGTTTGTACATTTTTTAAATGTCGCCTTCATTCAATATTGTAAATGTGCGTGAGTGAATATCGTCAAATATTCATATCTTGTCAGTTTTTCGACTTCAAAAATGAGCAGCAAATTTAATGTTAGACTTTACAGCTCTAAGTTATTTAAGTTGACTGCATAAAATTTTAAATATTTGTTGCTTTACAAATGCTAAAATATTTCTTCACAACACTATATTAAAATTGTTTTCAATGTTATATGTTGATAACCTGCACTTAAAAGCTCTCTCAACTTTGTATGCGTTATAAGTTATTCTATTTTTGTTGTTCACATATTCACTATTGGAAAAGGGTAAAATTTCTTTTAAAATCTTTTTAGCGTTTCTACATATTATTTTGCCATTTGGAAAAGATAAATTTGCAAAGTTTCTTTTACTTTGTTAATTTTTAATTATTGGCATAAGAGCTGCAATTAAATCAGCTTTTCTTAAATTATATATATTTTTTATGTTAAAGCTTTCAGCTTCATTTAGGTTCTCGATAGGATTTTTTAATTTATATTCACTTTTTTGAATAATATTTGCAATAAGATCTTATTCTTAAATTATATATATTTTTTATGTTAAAGCTTTCAGCTTCATTTAGGTTCTTGATAGGATTTTTAAATTTATATTTGAATAATATTTGCAATAAGATCATCTTAATGTAATTAATTTAATTTTTTTATTTTTTATTCTCTATCTATAATTTTCAACTCGTGCAATTTCTTTTCTTTCAACTCACCCACTAGGTTGCTCATCTCCATATTTATGTATAAAACATTTTATTTTAGAAAAAATTTATGAAGAAGGGCGAATGCTGAGTCTCACTTAGAATATCCATTCTGTAAATGTGCATGTTACTATTTTCATGCTTTTTTAGAGAATGGTTATATACAAATTTTCCGCATTCGAATTACACTTTCTTTTTTTTTTAATTCATAATTTTGTTTAGCATATTCAGTATAACATTTTTTGCAAGTGTTAAAATGCTTATCTATTGTTTTTTTATAAGATGCGAAATCGTTGATAGATTTATTCTCCCTGCGTACTATACAGGTCTTGCTTGAAGAATCACATTGTAAATTTTCGTAAGTATTGTGCAAGTTAGTAATTTTGTGCTTTTCGAAATTTACCTTGCAAACAGATTTTCCACATTCGCAAAGTACTACCTCTTTTTTTAACTCATAGCGACTTCTAGAATATTAATTGTAACAATTTTTACATGTATTAATGTGCTTATCTTTTGTGTGTTTATGTGATGGAAAACATTCAATGTTTAAAACTTCACCACATTTTTAACATTGCTTACTTATACTACTGTTCTCCATTTTTATTTATAAAGAAACAAATTTTATTAAGAAAAAGAAAAATATAAACAAATTAACATTTTTATATAAACCATATTCATTGATAAACATTGTAAATATTTTGTATTTTGGAGTAGCACCATTTCAGTGCTACCCAAGAACACTGACGACAAATAAAAAAATACTATACTCGAAGCTCTAATGATTTTTTAAACACTTCTTCTATTTGCTCTAGATATTCACTCATTTCTCAAAGTTCATATTTGTCATCAGTGTTATCTAAGAGCGATAATTGCAAGCTTTGTCAATTAAAATGAAATGTGAGGAATAAATTTTTGAGCTTCTCAGATGCTTTATCTAATTTATAAGATGGCAGATTTGCACCATCGCCATCTTTTAAAATATTGGACAAGCACAAGGAAAAATAGGTGAAGTCATGTTTAGTTATAAAGAAACAAATTTGTTAAAAAGAATAAAAATTTTCTAACTAATGCTTTAAAAATTGTGCTTAAGAGAATTATAGATCATGGACCAATTTCCATTTTTCATTTCTTTTAGGCCTTTATACTTCAGAAAAATTTCTTTCTTATTTATTAGTTTCAAAGAATTTTTATTGAGTATCCTGACATAGCATTCTGGTAATGAAAATTTTAATTTGCCATCTAGAATACAGTAAGTTGTTTTACCAAAATTAGGTTCGTAAATTTCAAAATCTGTTGCCCTAAACCATTTATTTTCAACATCTTGTGGTTTGGTGAATTCAAGCAAATTGTTCAACTTGTTGAGCAAAGAATCCATTTTTTTGTTTTGTGGTTATTGAGAAAGAAAAAATTTGGTGCTGAAATTTTATCAAGATGACAAACAAAAATTAGGTAATGCAACAATTATATATTACTCCAGGCGGTAAATCCAGAGGGTAAAAATTTACTTTAGAAATTTTTACACAAAAAAACCTTACAAATTGATTAATATTCAGGGGTAAAAAATTTGACCTCTGAAAAATTTAGACAAAATAAAAATTTTTGTATATAAATTAAGACATATAAATATTCTTTGTATTATAAATATAATTTTTGCACTAACTAAAAAAGAGAATCAGACAAAATATGAAACCACACACAATATTTATCAATGAATTTGGTCTAAATTTTATTAAATTATTTTTTCAATTTATCATTTACTTCATAAAAAAGAATATATATAAAAACAACATATTTCCCCGTATACAAGATGGCCAAATCACTAGAAAAACAACTAGAGAACCTACAATTAGAAGATGTCAATAAAATTACTACATTATTTGATTTAAAGTTTAATGATAAAAAGATAAATGTTGTGCTAATGTTAACAATGATCCTTGATTTTATGCTAATAAAATTGCTCAGATGCTTGGTTATAAACAACCAAGAGTTGCTATTTCTGATAAAATTAAAGAAAAATATTTTAAATCATATGGAAAATTGAGTGCATGTAAATCACATACACTAGTCGACTTTCAAAACAGTACACATTCTGTCAATGAATTTGGGCTGTTTCAGTTTCTAACCACATCTAAATATAAATGGCTGAAAAATTTCAAGACTGGCTATATGAAGATGTTTCGCCATCTACTGGAAAACATAGTGAATATAAGATTCAAAAAGATGTAATGCAATTATTCAAAGGTCAAATAAAACATTTTAAAAATTCACAAAATTAAAGTTAATAATTTAAAAGATATAAATAAAAGTAAAGATGATCACATTGAAAATTCAAAAGAAATAACTAAAATTAAAGATGGTCATATTGAAAATTTAACAGAAACAGTTTACACAGCTGTAGATGGAATAAATCACAGAAATGAGGTAATTATAAATATGGCCCTTCATGTTGTACCGCAAACACAAAACCAAAATGTAAATCCAACTCTTATTCTTCTAGAATTGTTCGACAATGATTGTGAATATGATTATGTGATTAAAACTCAAAGAAGAAATTTTCGAAAACAGTTGCAAAGAATTGAAGATATACATCCAAATTATGAAATATTATTGAGATTTGAATATATTCCAAATTTGATCAATTTATATCAAAGAACGAAAGAAACTATTAATGGAAACATTGAATGTTTTCACATCTATTTTAACACTGTTGGAAATAATTATACTCAACAACAATTAGTTAATGATATAAATATTTTTTATCAATTTTTAGTTTTATTTATAAAAAAACTACATAAAAATCATATTTCCCAGTATACAACATGGCCGAATCACTAGAAAAACAACTAGAGAACGTTCAACTAGAAGATAACAATCAATCGCTTACATTATTTGATTTAAATAATTTAATTTTCAACAATAAAAAAAATGTTGTATTAGACTAAAATAATGAACCTTGGTTTAAAGCAAAAGACATTTGCGACGTTTTAGAATATTCCAACTATAGAAAAGCTATTATTGACCATGTTTGTGCAAACCATAAAAATGTTTATAAAAACATAAAACCGAATAAAGACGTTGGCAAAATTGGTATCACAATTTATATAAGTGAAAATGGATTAAGACAACTATTGACAAAGTATAGAAATAGCCAATAAAACATTGTTAAAACAAATTTCTAAGTGGCTTAATTTAAACATAAATGTTTTTGAAGGGGAAAAAGAAACAAAATATATTTCCCACATTATCACAAGTTTTAAAAATTTAAATTTTTAACAGCAATATAAAATAGACAATTATAGAATTGATTTATATTTTCCAGATATAAAATTTTTTATTGAGTGTGATGAATTTAACCACAGAGATAGAAATATTAATTACGAAATAGAGACAAAAGGATACACACTATTAAGTTGTAAATTTATGAGGTTTAATCCGTATGAAATAAATTTTGATATAGCCGAAATGGTTAATTGGTCTTTTGTTCATGTAATTAAAAATGTTTAAACAAAAATATTTAAATTTACACTACATCTGTGTTATTAATCCAAGAGTTGTGAGAATTATGAAAACCTAACCACTTTACAAATATTTCTTCACCTTTAGTTTTTAAAACTTTTTCGACCAAATATTCATCTGGATAGTTAGTTTTCATAATTTCACATTCATAAAAACTACCCATTATTTCTTCTCCATTAATATCTTTTAGTTTGTAAGTTGGCACATCAAAATTTAAACCTTTACAAATAGTAAACAATTTTGTTGACAAATTAGCAGCATAACCTTTTTCAAAATTATTTTTCAGTATGCTCACAGGAACATCTCCAACTTTATATTTTGTTTTAGTAAACACAAAATTTGTTTGCAATAAATTGTTTTTCACTTTTTTATTGACTTCAATTGGTTTCTTGCCAATAGTGCTGTGCTTTGTGTTGTAGTTTTTCACTAATTCATTCAATATATTTGTCCATTTATAATTGCAATTGAAAGCAAATTTTTTATAAATTTCAATTAAATCTTTCAACAACGCTAACTTTTAATTCAGAAAATTATATATATTATGCTTTTCCATAAGTTCTTTAAACATTTTATTATAAAATTCTGAGCCATTATTACTTTGACAATTATTTGGTTTTCTTTTATCAAAGTATTTTCTAAAGCATTTACTCAATTTTTTTGCTGTTTTATCTTTAATTGGTAAAGCAAATGCAAACTTTGAAAAAAAATTTATAATGGTCATCATATTTATATGTGATATACCTTTAAATTTCCAGTATCCATTTCTAAAAGATCAATTTGCCACAAATCATCCATGCCATATGATAAAACTTTTCTCTTTTCTTCTTGGAAAATTTTTTCATGATGGTTTATATATATAATTTATTGATTATTCTTTCTCTCACATTGAACAATTTTTTTTATGTTTATTTTTTAGAATTGCACAACGAGCATATACTTTTCTGGATTAATCGCCCATTTGTTGTATTCTCATTTTTAGTGACTTTCTTGCACTTTAAAAACCATGTGTTCTCCATTATACACACACACACACACCACACACCACACAGACAGACAGACAGAGAGACAGACAGACAGACAGACAGACAGACATATTATATATATATATATATATATATATATATATATAATTATTTTTTTGTATTTCACGAATATTTCTATTGTGGTCAACATTCCATCAACAAAATAATTACATTATTTTTTTTTTTTATTCTAAAAGTTAAAAACTCACCTCTGTTAACATCAAATGGTTTAGTATAATCTATTTTGTAGTTCCCTTAATAACAGTTAGAATATCATCGGATAAATTATCAGAAATTATTTTATAAACAGTACAATCCATCAAAAAAAAAAAATTTACATCATCGTCTATTGCGAAAAACATTATTATTTTTATTCCACTTTCCACGCAAATAAAACATATGAGATTTTTATTCCTTAAACTTTTCAATTGATAGACTTAAATTATGTAATTTGACATCTAATTCTTTATCAACAGCTTCTTTGTTTTTTTCAGCTTTTGTGTTAACGAGTGTGTCGCGGTAACTCACAACTGACTTGTTTAAATTTTGTAATTTATCAGCTACTTCTTTATAGAAATATCTTTTATTGAAAGCATTTTTGCCATCCACAGGATCAGCCATATTATTAATTCTACGATTTTGAATAGAAACATATTCTGTGTGTAAACAAAAACTTTACTTATTTGATCTCTTAAAGCAGAAATAATAGTACTATATTTTGAATCTACATGTGTTTTAAAACAGAAACACTAGTGGTGTATTTTGATTCAACATTGTTTTTTAATGCATAAACAGCAACAATAGTTTTATATTTTGAATTTGCTACTTTTTTAAATTTGTTTTATTATAATCAGCAATAGTGTTATTGAATTGTAAATTTATATCTTATTTTAGAGCATAATCAGAAGCAATAGTTTTGTATATATCTCTATCTATCTATCTCTGTGTAGAGAGAGAGAGAGGAGGAGGAGAGAGAGAGAGAGAGGAGAGAGAGGAGAGAGAGAGAGAGAGAGAGAGAGAGAGAGAGAGAGAGAGAGAGAGAGAGAGAGAGAGAGAGAGAGAGGAGAGAGAGAGAGAGAAGAGAGAGAGAGAGAGAGAGAGAGAGAGAGAGAGAGAGAGAGAGAGAGAGAGAGAGAGAGAGAGAGAGAGAGAGAGAGAGGAGAGAGAGAGAGAGAGAGAGAGAGAGAGAGAGAGAGGAGAGAGAGAGAGAGAGAGGAAGAGAGAGAGAGAGAGAGAGAGAGAGAGGACACACACACAGATATATATTGCCAGTGGCGCTAGAGCCCATGACGGTGCGCACGTGCACAAATAGGCCGACAATTTTTAACTTTCCTATAAATGTAAATTTCAGGGTAAAATGTGATATATTGTCTTTACGGTGTTTAATATGTCTTAAAATGTTTTAAAGTGCTTGTACTAATTTTAATTGTTTGGTTATGAATATTCAAAGTGCCTGTGGCGCAGAGATTAAGAACACTTAATATTCTGGAATGAAGGCTATCACAAAGAGACATTAAAATAATATAAAAATTCGTACGACAATTATAGAAATGTAAAACAATATTTAAGTAAATTTGTGTAATATTTATTTTCAATATAAAATAATTCACTCGGCATACATAGCACTTCCGCTTATGTAAACCCCGTAGGCAGCCATGGTAGGTCTGTGTGATGCTTGTATTTGGAAAGTCTGTCGAGGAGAGATGGCGACGTAAGACACTGTCACGTGCGCACTAGAACTTTTGTTCACTGATTTAGGTATCCATAGTCAATGTAGTTTACTGGTTAATCTTTGCTTGCGTACGTTTTTGCCAGACAATTCCCCCAGCATTATCCTTCCGCTTTACTAATTCTTATGCCCTTGTGGCATTTTTAACTTAATTGAGGGGAAGGAGGAGAAAGATGTTTGAGAGGTCACGCGACCCACATATTTTGAATCAGATGCCATCTGCCTATGTTTAAGGCATTTCAGTGTAACTTCTGCATAATTGCTACACGCAATTTTAAGAGCTTTATTTTTTGTATGTATTTGAGGGTAATTTTTGTGTTTGAATATTTACGGCAACATCACTTATAACAATGTGGCAGACTAAAGCCAAGTCTTTGTATACGCCATCATTGCGTTTTAAGAGCTTATTTATATAACATCGTATGTGCAATAATTTATTTCATGGTTCTATGTATTTGTCATTCAGGGTTTAATGTATTTTTTTTTTACGTAAATTGATGCTTTTTGTACTTGACCACGCGGACACAGTAATGTTTGTTTTCACCGCCATCAGGCATGTTACAAGCCTGTAACAACGCTAATCGTAAAGAGAATCACTTGCTCAACACAAATAATATTTGATATGAATTTAGTTTGCTGTTTCCAAGCACAAATATTTCACTTTCACCTGCACCACGTGATCTGCTACGAACTTCATCCAGCGGCATCCGCACCACCTAAGCTTGTTTTCACACACGTGTGTGTTTATTGTGAATATTCATCTCGTGTCCTATCTTATTTCATGTATCATTCAAGGGTCTATGTAATTTTGTAATTAGTGTACAGTGCAATTATTCCCGTCCTAGCAGGCTCTGTGTATAGGCCATCACCACACTACGAATGTGCTGGAGGGCGAGTCCCAACGAGTTTGCGTTAGTGATGCCAAGTAATCACACGTGTTAATATGTATGAAGGGTTTTCATTTGTAATTCACCGTGTCCTGTCTTCAGGGAAAAATCGTCAGTCCACCCTAGCGGCTGTTGGCCATCTTCCCTTGTGAAGGCTGTGTGTTTTCACGCACCTCGGTGAGATCATCCATTTAATCTTGCGCTAGATTAATTATCGGCTGGGGGGCACACAAGCAGAATTGGCTAGTCATAACTGAGATAACCATTTAATTGGCACATTGATGTGTATGAACAATATCAATAAAAACAAGTCTACAGTGAACTCAATTTTTTATTCAGTAGTGACAGTGTACTAGCCATATATGTTTATCAGTTGTTTATTTCAGTGATTTTTATAAAAGTTTAGTATTGCCAATGTGTTTGTAAGTACGCAAGGGTGAGACAGACATACAGAACCCACAACATCCCTGAGAACCCCGAGTCTCAATAGTGCGGTGATTGGGAAGCACCGTTGGCACCCAAATTACCAATAAGTATTTGTGTCATCGTTGATTTTGTGTCTCACCCGACAGCGTCAATATGTATATATCACATCTTTTTTTATCTACAGATTAGCCTATATTAACAATTCTTTGACCAAAAAATTAGAGATACATTTTTGTAAAATCAAAACAAATGCTTAACTCACTTTGTAAAGAAGAAACACTCGAATTGCATTTTCAACCTACATATTTTTTTAAATCTTCAGCAATATTATCAAAGTTTTTATTTAAAGATTCGATTAATGGTTTTCCAGATATATCAGTCCTTTAATAACATAGAAATTATATCGTGAAACTTAAAATTTCTTGAAAAAAGATATAATACTATTAAACATAAATGTCCACAGATAACAGAATTCAAATTCTGCACTTTATCATCACTGTAATAAACATTGTTTTTTAAATAATTAATTAAATTAATAGCAATATTGCCACCAAATAAATCAAAATAATAAACATCATTAATTTCTTTAAAGTAACAGACCCAATGAGTGCCAGGATTTGTTGAAATATCAAAATTAACCACAGCGCACTCATTTTTTTTTTAAATAAATTTTTTGGATAATCATATAAACATTTCTGAAATGTTTAATATTTAATTTTTTTTTACATATTTTTAAATATCGATATTAGATAAAGGACCAAAATTTTTTTTTGGCCCTCCTCTTTTTTCCGCAACTACACCACTACCAGCCTTGTTTTCCATTGCTAAATTGTCTTTCTATGGTTCTTCTAATTCTTTTTTATTTTTTTTAGTTTGTTCAACAGAATTATAAATTGCACTAGCTCCTCCAGCTATTGTGCCAAGAGCTCCTAAAGCTGCAAATAAAATTGGCAAAAATCTTCCATGATGTAAACCACTTCCTGTTTTTTCATTGGCCATTTTTTTAACTGTTGGGAATGGTAAAGTTAATTTAAAACTTTTTCCTTCTTTCAATTTATTTTTTTCTCAAGTTGTTCTTTTGTTAAAAATTTATCTTTACCCAAATCTCTTAATTGATCAATGGGTATATAGAAAGTTAAGCTTTTTATCTTTATTGATATAAGTAAAAAAAAATATGAATAGTTCAATAAAACATTTTTATTCCAAAACCTAATTTTCTTTTTGTAAACATTGTTGAGGCAACAGTTACAGTAGCAATTTTTTCTCCAATTGGAGTATCTTTATTTAACATGATATCTTTTGTTTCTTTTTGTAAAATTTGATCTGCATCATGCCTAGATTCTAAATCTTTGTGGTCTCTATGTGTAATATCATGAAATTTACAAGCTTTGTCTTATTTACATATTCCTGCATCTCCACTTTCTAATCTTTCATTTAATTTTGTAAATGGTCCACAATAATTATAACCTGGCAAATGCATTTCGGGCAAATTTAAATTATTTAATGCCCAATTTATAATGCCTTTGCCATGGTGTTCAAATTTCCAAGAGTGCGGAATAACATTTAAAACTTGTATTAGATATGGAATTCCTGATATGGAATTCGTGGTATTCACAACAAAGTCAGAAAATTTATTGTTTAGCATATTCATAATGTTTACTTTTTCATTGTAAAAATTTTTACTTCCAGCATTTTCTTCACCGAGAATAACTAATAATCTGGCAATTAATTTTCTAACACTGTCCATCCAAATATATTCTGTCGGCAAATTATTATATTTTTTTATACCTTCTCCAGATCTAGGAGAATATGTAAAATTCGCTCTTTCTGGTGTGTTTGATGCTGATCTTGATGTTCTTATATAATTATTATAAATTGGTTTATTTATATTCGCATACTTCCAACTTCTATTAGAATTTATTGGCTTTTTAGGATTATATTCATGGAATACAGGATTGGATGATAAAACAATTTCTGTGTAATTTTCATAGTCATTATCGGTGAATTCACCTTCAGGATATGATTGTGTTTTTTTTGTTAACAAATTAGAAAGTCCTTCTGTTAATGTATATTCTTTACCTTTAACAGATAGTTGATCATTATTTATCTTTACTTCTGTATCCCAAATTTCAAATTTATGCCCATCTCCTAGTAAACCATATGGTCTTTTAAAAACAATTTTTTCAGAATTTTTTTTTTTGAGTTTTATAACAGCATCTGGTTGCGTCAAATTTTTTATGAGTACAATGCCCATTAGCTCTGCTACATTAGGTGATTCTGGAAATAATTCTCTTTCAAATGATGTTTCTTCTGGTGTTGGTGGATAATCTAATTTTTTTTGCAGCAACAGGTACTAGTACTGTTATTAAAATTTTTTTCCTTCACTTGTTCTACTTTTTTGGCAATATTTTGTAATTCACGAATTAATGGTAGATCTTTTTTTTTTTTATTGTACCTCATGGTTCTTTTTATAATTTCTATACTTATCGATGAGCAATTTCACTCTATGAACCCCCTCTGAATCATTCATTTATATAAAAATTTTTTACTTATAAATTTAGGAGTTATAAAAGTGTTGAGAGTTTTGAGAGACGAACTTTTCCCCCAACTGATCAAACAAGGGGGAATTTGAATATTTACAATAATAGAATCGAGTTTGATATTCCCATAGGAGATGGCTTTTCCAAACGATGCTTATGTTATGAAAGAATATCGCTTACTAAAGAGAGATAAAGTTGGAGATGAGGCAAAATACGAAAAATTCTATAATATTGATCTTTGTTCTAATTTTTTTCCATTTCAGTTTTCTAGAGTAGAAATTCAAAAACATGGACAGATTATTGAGGCTATTGATAATCCAGGAATAACTTCCACAATTATGAATATTTTGCTAAGATCACCAGGTGAACAAAATTATTTAGAGTGTTGATAATAAATTTCGAGTAAAATCAGTTTGTAGTGATGAAATAATGTATCCATTAAGATATTTGTTTGGCTTTATTCACGATTATAATGAAGTTTACTGGAAAGGTGGTTATACAGTCACTTTTTTTAGAAATTCGTCTGATAACAATTGTTTGTCTATTTATGAAACTAAAAAAGCAGATGGTTCAGTTAGTAAAACTTATGGTAATCCAGGCAAAATTTTTATTGAAAATTATAAATTTTGTGGCCTATTGTTCTATACGAAGCTAACACATAAATTGCCATTAAAGAAAAAATATGTAAAAATCTTAAAATTCATATTGGTTTTAAGTGTTGATCAATTTTTAGAATAAGAAGTTCCTACTGGGGCAACTGTTTTTAACTTTGATATAATAGATCAGTTTAATAATTTACAATTTGACATGCCTGATTGTGTAATTGTGGGTTTTCAAACTAATAGAAAAATCGTGCTGAGCAATATGTGCATGCTTCAATGTTTGACCATTGTAATGTAAGAAATATTTTTGTTAAAAATGGAAGAAATTAAATTTATCCAAAAGAAAATTGGAATCTAGATATTGAAAATGATCTGTGTCTTAAATTTTTCTTGCTTTTAAGGATTTTAGAAATTCACGAACAAAGTTAGATACTATATACAGAAATAATTAACTTTATTATAAGCCAACTACAAACTATTATGGCAATATCAATTATTATTCATTTTGGGGACGAAGACCCTTATATGTTGTTGACTGCCTCTATAGAAAAACAGCTGTAGTTAAAGATAAAACAAATATAAAAATGAGTGTAGATTTTAAAAAAGCTCTTGAGGCTAATACAATTTGCAATGTTGTTTTAATTAGCCAACAAAATTTAACTTGATAATTTAAAAGAAAATATCACTGAAGATATATAAACGTTTTATTTTATTAAATAGATAATGTAAACGATATTACAGAAACAAGAAATTGTTTCGATATTTTCATAGAATTTTTTAGATACTTGGTTGAGTTGTTTTATCATAAAAAATATTTTTTTTTTAAATTTAAGTGAATTTTTTTTCTTTTTCTTGTGTTTTTATGTACACATTTTTTATAAATCAATAAAAACTATTGCAGATATTGACACAGCACAATAATTTAACTAAAATTTACACAAATTTCTCACTTTCAAGCATCATTTTCCTCATATCTTCTGAAAACATGATTCCTCTGTTCAATTTCACCCCCAAAATCAAGATAGTTTGACCCAAATATGCGTTCTCTATTACACGCACTTTTTTTTACAAAAATACTCTATTCACTCTTAGATCAGTGGTCCATTTTCAAGGTGAATGATGCTAAAATTATGGTAAATAAGGCAAATATTTACTTTAATTTTGCAAGCCAAATAAATTAGTCAAAAATAATACCATAAGAAAAGTATGATAATTCTTGGAATTTCATTAAAAAAATATCATGATTTAACTTGGAAATGAGTCTTTAAAGAACCACACACAAAGACTGAACACAGGTTGAAAAAATGACTTTGATTTTGACCCCAAATATGATTGATTTTGAGTTGTGCTTTGAAAAATTTGACAGGGAAATAGAAATTTGTTTGAATTTATCATGAAATTGGTTGAATTTTAGTTAAATTATTGAGTTGCACCAATATCTGCAATAGTCTTTTACTCTTTCACAATCACAGAATAGCTACCTGTAGCACAGCACTCTCCTCAAGTCTGTTCATCCCGAACAGACTGCTGCATCTCGTCCTTCGTAGAGTGCCAGTCGGTCAATGTGGACAACATTTGGTTTTGCCCAATAGCCTTGACGACAAATCTGAAATACCACACAATTGATTTAATACAAAACCTGTAGGTGCCTCCCCAACATTTATGTAGATTCGAGTACCCTTTTCGCCTCTGTGGGTTGTGCAGCCACAGCAGTTATCCTCCTTGAAATACCTCGCCTTACATTCTCCTATCATACAGGGTCTTCATCCTGCACAGATGAACTAATACCTTTATTACAGGTTTGAAAAGATGATGCAACTACAGAATTTCCCTTTGCATATTCCTTATGAATATTTCTATCAATCTGAAAAGTGTTGTCACTTTCAGCTGCAGGTTGTGGCTGGATCCTCGCCCGACATACCCTGAAGCACTGGTAGCTCCTGTGAACTATCTCACTCCCCTTCTTGAGGTCACGCAGTTGGTTCTTTGTCCCCCAAACCACTTCCTCCATGCAACTGCTATCCTCAGAGCCATTACTAAGAGGGACCATCACATTGCACAAATCATCTGGACAGCACTCGTAAGTAATGACATGCATCTTCCAACTGCTTTGTGAAATGTGCAGCTTGTAGCATCAGCTCATCAATGTAGTGTATCATTTGCTGGGCATATTCACGAAGCTCACAAATTTCTTCACATAAGTGCTAGCATGTGCTCATCGAAAACATTTGTCCTTCACCTCATTGCTTCATTTTCCGCTGCTGCTTCTGTTTCTGCTGTTGCTGTTATGGGCAATAGGCTCTCACGCACCCCAGCTGTCCACATGACCAACACTACCGATGTTTGGGTAGGGGTTGGCGAAGCTCTGTAGCACGTACCCTGGAAGTGATGTCCCTCAAAGCCAACTGCAACTCCTTCAGGATCTTCTTCATGCTGTCATTGTCATCGTCATTCAGCACCACTGCCCATACTGGACGTCAAGGTGCGGACACCTGTCTTGCTGACTCCACCTCTAGTGCTCAAGCCAGGGTGACATGCATGGTGTGAAGTGCAGTCAGAAGTACCACTTGCTATACCTCTGTATTTATGAAAAAGCTAATTGCGATAATGTCATGCGCCTCCTTGGGACACCCTTCCAGAGATAGGTACGAAAGCTGCAAATGTCTTGCCATAGCTCCTGCAGTTGCTCCATTAGTCGCTGGGTGCAGCTTCGCAGTTGGGCATGGTGAATGTGTCGCAGGTGTCGATCGCGAAAACTTAGTCCCAAGTTCGATACCAGTGTAGGGTACTCCAGTAGATGTCACTCTAGCAGCAATTGTAGTATGCTCAGTGAAGGACCTTGGGACCTTTTAGTATAGCTGCGAGTTAGTAAGCCTGCTGTTCGTCTGGCCAGCCATTCAGGGTGGTGACTATTTCCAACTGGTGTTGATACTCCCGCCAAGAAGACTGGCCATCATAAGAGATGGGCTTAATTGATACCCCCTTCCCCATTCCTGCCTGTGTAACGCCAACACTGCAGAACTGCTGACTATCCTCCGAGGATGCTGTGCTCGTTATGACTTGCACTGCTTCCCCAGTTTTGTGGGCTGCTGGTATGGTGTTAGTGGAGCTTTGTTGTTGAAGAAATTCCTCCATCTGTTTCTCTACTGCACTTCCTTCTCAATGCTGTCCATTCTTTCAAAGACACTGTCGACAACTTCAGTTACACTGTCAATCTTCTTGTCCACACTGTCAATTCTTGTATTGATAAACTTGCTAATGCCTTCTATTTTCCCGTCTACATTTTCATTTTCAGGGTCTATTTTCCTATCCATATTAGTAATCTGGATATTCACACTACTTATGTAGCTGTTTACATCTTCTTTCAAGCTATTTACACTTGTGCTCATATTAACCATCTCTATCTTAATCATCTTCTATTAATGCTCATAGCGCTTCCAGTTCTGCAGACATTTTTCTAGTTAGCATTCACTGTGATGCTTGTATAAAAATGTTTTAACTAATTAACTTTTTTAATCATTAACTACTATTCTATTGCCTAACATGATTAGCAATTGACTACCTCCATCCCACTGACACAAGTGTTACAAGATACCTGAGAGGCATATCTGAGTTCATGAGGGAAGAATATCTTTATTAAAATAAGTAGAACTAAATTTGATTTTTCATTCATTCACATAGCTATTATTTACAGCATTAAATAATCTCCACTAACACTCTTCTTATTTTTCAGGGAGCGCAATATTTAATGTATACTCTAATCAACATCCTTAATGTCTCTGTTTGGTTATAGTCAATTAACTCATACTCACCATTAACACACATTCAGTTTGTCTGTCGCCATCATTTAAAATGTCGGGACAGCGGTGGCGCAGTGGCTAGCGCACTCACCTCCCACCACGGCGATCCGGGTTCGATTCCTGGCGGATTTGCTCCTGGATTATCGCATGTGGGAATCGTGCTGGACGATGCCGCTCGCTGATGGGTTTTCTCGGGGAACTCCTGTTTCCTCTGCCCTTTCATTCCAGCGCCGCTCCATCCTAGGGTCTCATTTCATGACGTTCAGGGACGACAGGCACCTAAGGGTCCCAGCTGGAAAGCCCATCATTCAGAGGGTGTTGCCTAGCCCTGGGTTCACCCCCATACAAATTTATTTATTTATTATTTATAATGTCATGCACTCACTCATCCAGTCCAATAGTCTAGCCTGCCAGTCATACTCTTCACTGTTCTAATGCTCGCAGTCGCAGATTTTCCTCCAGCTAGTCACTTCTGGCGCTACTCGTTGCTCTTCTAGCTTGTCGTCTATTGACATAACGTCACACAACTGCCCAGACTCCCGACTGCCATAAACTCCTGTCTCGAAGGCCCATCACATTTTTATATTATCGCTGGCATTTATCTGGAAGGTTCAACACACCCTGAGTGATGTAGAGAGAAACAAGGGCAGTAGTAATGACCATAACATTCCTTCAATTATATCTCAAAGCTACCCGACACCCATGGTTGGAAGTGGAATGCACCCTCATGGGCATAACAATCACGCTTTATAAACATTCCTTTGTGAAGAGTTGCTACATCCATGTTCCAACTGATAACACGCACACTTATAAATCACCCGTGCCTCGCACGCTCACAGAGCAGCCACCTGTAACAGTATGTTAAACTAGAGGGCATACAAATTAACATGCACCAAACATAATTTTTATTTGAATTAATTCACTCAAATAAATTACTTCTACTCTACTAAGTGTGTGTCTTGTACCTGTCTCAGTGTGACTTGTCTACAACACCAAATGATCTGACAGAGGCATGGTTGTACCCATGGAGCACTCGGATACACACAGACGTTAAATCTTTCTTAAAACACAGTGTAATAACATGAATCATAAATATGATATTGACAATATTATAATTGTGGAGCATTTTTGTTCAGGAATGTGATTAAACAAAATATCACTCGCAGACTTTATAGACCACACACCGACAGATGTTTATGGAGAAATTAAACACCAAAAGTTTTTCATATTTTTCTGGAATTTTGGTGACACGCCTTTACACCCCCTTCCCTAAACAAAGACTTAGCATTCGCTAGTTCATTATACTATGGTTCTCACACAATACAGATACGGGACCATCTGTATTGATGCTTGTAAAATACACATCCTGGATTCTGTACAGTTGGTACCTCCCTAAAAGATGAGATCCTTCCACCCATCACCAGTTCTTCATGATAGTAGGGGGGGGGGAGGGAAAGGCAAGTGGCAGTGTAAGGGATGCCTCCCACTTACATACCCTATCTGTGCACTGGCTTTGGCACACTTGACCATTAACATACCCCTCAACACCTGTTCTCCTCTGTCCAAGTCAGAAAGTGATGGTTAGTCTAACTTGTTATACACAGTGAAACTGACCACCAGGAAAATAAAACCAACTAATAATTTATGCTCTATATTGTTTGTACCTAAAAGTAATACAAGCATAGTTAATAACATCTGCTTCTTCTCACTCACTCAGCATCCTGTACAACTCCCATTCAATGGATTATATATATTAGGAGAGTCAAATTTAACATCACTGCAGTGAGGTGATCCAGTTATATCCACAACAGCCACCTTCAACTGGCAACACCACCTGAACAACCACCACATCAACAAACAACATGGCCTACTGATGGAGCAACATCTGGAGTAAGTGGCAGGTGCCCTACTTATTCAGACACTATATCAAGTCTGTGAATGTAGTAGCAGAGACTGAATTATCCCTCATGCCCTGGAGGGACCCATTATAAATAATGGTGAATACCTAACTTTATGACATTAGCAAAGGAAGCAATACACCAAATTTCTTAATTGTAGGCCAAATCAGAAGGTACATTGAGTGTGGTTGCATTCCCAACTACTTAAAGAATTTCATTAAAGGCAGTAGAAGAGATAATTTTAAATAGAGAACATGAGTTGACAGCACTGAAATGATTTGTCTCAACATTGATTTATTTCCTATTAAAATGTATAAATTGTGTTTCTATGAACATGTTGATAAATATTCATGCATGTACCTGCTTCATGAAATGTGTAAAATGACTATAAAAATAAAAACAGTCAGAAAGCCATACCAACCTTCCTCAATCCAACGCAGCTTGAACTCTCTTGTGACTGAGAATACAGAGTCATAACCCTGAGACGAAATCATTTTGTAGGCCTCCTTCAAATATTCAACTCTCAGAAAAGGTGACGTGCACTGCACTATTGCCAAGAAGTTAAATCCTGCAACACAAGGATATCCTTAATATTGCAAAATATGGCCTACAATTACATCAACTTACCTACACATAACCAGTCCTCTATTATACCCCCCCACCCCCTCTTCTTCACCTTCTCCACATGTCTCCCACATTTAACCTATCACCAGCAGAACTTTAAAAATTGTGTGGTCCACCAGTGACGTGGACACGTTCATACTTACATTTCAAACAAGTCCATGCTTTCATAAAAAAAAGTCCATAACTTGAATACATTCTTGTTGCATTACAATTAAGTTGGATGACGTGTACTAATACTGTAACGTACATAATATTATAAAAAAGTGTTCTAACCTCAAATCCAATCAACACTGTTTTGATATTGGAATGGCCAACAGTAGGCATATACTTTTCTGCCTCTATCAGAAGACACTTTCTGCTCTCATAAACCAACCATTCTGTGGCAGTTTTCTACAACAGAAGATTAATACAGTAATAAATTTGAGGTACATATTAACGTGCTATGTGCTTCAGAGGTGATGTGTTTGGTTCGTGCCTCACCTGATATATCAGGCAGGGGACAGGAAATGATGAAAGTGCCCGGCGCCACGTTCAGTAGAATAATGTTGATGGTCGTAGGCTGATGACCTAAAAGGGATCTCTGGTTCCGCTGTCAAATTAATGAGTGTTTTGTTAACTGTTAATTAATTGCATTAATTATAATTGGTCTTTGCCAAAGGATGAAGCAATATGCCACTTTGCACGCTGTTAAGAACACTGAATTGACTCTGTTTAGGAAGGCAGGCCCCTTAAGACAAGAAGTTTACACTGAAACCCTGATCTGAATACTGCGTTAGGGCGCAGTGCCCAGCGATACTCACGAGAGTATAATAGTCAATGAAAGTCCTTGATTTATTTATGACATGTTATTGACCACATGAATTTTACATGACCTGAACGCTCTCACATTCCAATAGTAAAGCGGACCCAGCACTCATGGCCTACAGGTGGCCGATGCTATGAAGTAAAGCGTGGGCCCTAGTTATAAATTATGGAGTTATGCGCAGAAGTGCACTATGCCCTGCGATGTTGCTTCAGGGTGCAGAACGGTCCAACCCTCAGCACTACAATGTCAAACGGTTCCTGTTACTAAGTGTCAAGTGCATTGAAATGATTTAGGCTAAGATTCAATGTACCGAGGGCGGTAAAGTGGAGCTGCTCTTCCATCCTGTTGATGGGCCGAGTGCTCAAGTCAAACTATCATGGCCACAGCTTTAGCAAAGATCGCTGAAGCTGGTACCAAAATGAAAATCATATGCACTCTAATTCTATGACTTAACAAATTATGATTGTATATGATTATGACTAAAAGCTAAATACATATTGATGACATACCCGTGAGCACCTGAACCTCTGATGTGGCTGAGAATGTGACATCACAGGCACGTCACCACATTTCAAAGGTGATCTTAAATTAAATGAAGCCTCAGTCGGCTGATTGTGAATTAATGACTACATTTGCCAATTAAGTTATGGTAGAACATAAAGAAAAATACACTGTTAAATTATATAAGGATTATTGGTAAAAGGGAGCCCCCTGTTATTTTACGTACACCTTCATAACTTGATTACCCACTGAATGACACCCCTTGGGGCCACGTAGCACTCATAATATGGCCAGCAGGCCTGTAGACGCAGTACAAATTAGAGGGACGTAAGGCATCGTGGCGCTGTGGTGCCACTCACCCCTGTGTTCCCTCCAATTGCTGTTGCGCCCAACGGTCATGGCTTTCTGGGATTTACAGTACTGTGGCTTGCAGACCATGCATTGCAGTCTGGCAAGAAAAGTGTAAACACACCGTTCTTGTCAGTCTGCACTTACGTGATCGAGACCTAATGTCAATTGGTCTGGTGCAGCTGTTGTGGTAATGTGACTGTAGTGGTACAAATGGGCACAAAGGCGTAGCGTGGATGTCTGGTACACGTCAAAAGCCCCCCTCTCTGGTGACAGTTTGTTCCTCCACTGCCCCCTAAGTGACCTGCCATGCCGTTATATGCAACCGGTTGTTGGCGGTCGCAGCTGGTTGCGGGATTTTAGGTTGTAAGGTCCCTAATGATGCTGTGTTGTGCTAGCTGTCGTTGATACAGGGCTGTGGCCCAGCTGATAGTGATGATGAATCGCTGCAACACATACGCGGCGAAGGGGGTTGACCCCGTCGCAAGTGATGCATGCCGGACTGCTGATTCATCTCCGCTGCTACTGCTGGGTGGACTCCTTGGTGACCGATGTGTTGGCAAGGGGAAAGGATGGGCCCATAATCAGGCATGATTCACTTCCCCCACCGCATGGTTGGAGATCCCCCGACGTGGTGTCAGCCGTGATGGTTGGCCTCTGCGGTGCTGCAATGAAGTCAGATGAAGAGTAGCCCAGTGGGTTGTACGGACCCATAGGTGAACCTGCCCACTTGCTTTTGGAGACTTCATCTGAAGCCAGTGCCTCGACACCAGGCATCGTGACACTACGGACTGACCCATGTTGGTGTGCAGTTCCTGCTATGTTGTTGGTGATGACTGGATAACTGACCTCTTCGTTGGTCTCCTTTTTGCTCCCTGCTCCCCTTATGGGCAATGAGATACCAGGTGTTGCAGTGAGGAAAAGGTGTCAAGTGCAGTCCCGTCAGTATTGGGACTTGTAGCCCTAGTTTTGTCTCTTGGTGTGACAATTATTTGATCATGGCTGTTATGACTTGTGGTGTTTGTCTCTTCCAATGTTGTCTTTTTAATGCCAGGTGCTGCGGTACTGGGTGCTTCCATTACCAGCCGAGGGGTGTCGCTGTGCAGGACGATCCTGTTCCTACTACTCGTTCAACTGAAGAGGATTGTGCAACCCAATGGTATTCCGGCTGGATGTTGGCCACTCCCCCGTCAGCTGTAGCCTGGTTCATTGTTGTGATGTCTTATTTGGTTACCCAAACAAATCTTTATTCATGCGCACATTTTTACCCAAGGTGTCAGTTCGGACAGTAAACATGATTTCTTTACTTCGGCATGGCTCTGTTTGCCCCTGGGTTGCTCAGTCTGTCTGTAGTTGCATCGTTTTAAAATGACGCCAATGGTACAAGCATGTACTGGCTCTTGTTTATGCAGCTTGCTTCTACTTACTTGTGCTCATTCTGGCAGGCGACAAAGATAGAAACTAATGGTCTGGTTCGTTGTGCCACGGACAGCGGTATGCGCGGTGTCATTGCCTGTATGACACGCCAAGGTGGACAACAGATACGTGCAGTGTCTGCTGTCACTGTCTGCGTGTCACTAGTCATGACACGTGGAGGTATTGGCGGTGCTTTTGTGGGCAGCAGTTGTGGTGCCAGTGGCAATGCTTTTTGACCTGCCATTCGTGCCAACTATGCCACTGGTATATCGTTAATGGTTAATACTGTAAGCGGAAGTGGTGGCAGTGTCTGAGTTGGGGGCCATCTCGGGACGTCAACCCTTGTCAACTCTATATTTATTACTCCGCCTCTCATGGTGTCTGATAATTTTAGTCTTTTTGTTGGTTCACTTGGTTTGTGACCGGTTTGATGCCTGCATTCTGCTATCACTCATGCTGATATCATGCTGGCTAGAGCGTGCCATGGCAGTGAACATGAACACAGGCGCTTATGAAATAGGTTGCTGGCGGTGTGGATTCTACAGTGTCTCCATATACTAACACATGCTAGTGCACTTATTGCACACTTTTGCCCTTGTGATTGCTACGTGATTTTCACAACAAATACACGCGGTTCTGTTTACCAAATTTACCTGTGTGCTGTTATGGTTGCGCTGTACATAACAAAGCTCTGAAATATCCGTTGCAGACAACATGCACACACAATTCACACAAATGACTCTTAACAGTTCACTGTGAATGCGACATTTAATTTGCATTTGTTTGTTAAGTATTAATGATAACTGTTTCTTACTGGTTTGTCAAAAAATCTTTAATATTTTGCATGTTTTCTTACGTGTCTTATTTACAAAACACAGCACTGAACATCTTTTGACGTACTGTTTTAAAATAACAAATTCAACTGTGATGTCTACTGACAAAATAAAATTTACACACAAACTGACGAGATAAAATGTACAAACAAAGCAATGTGTTTGAAAATGGTGACAAATGGAAATTAAAACTCTAAGCGTCTGGTGATGTAATGAAATGTACAAACACAGACACTGAATGTTGTTTCATGACATGTACAAATGAAACTCTGAATAAATGAACACAGAATGCCTTTTGATGTGTAAGCTGTACACAGCATACACACCGGTTGATACGTGATAAATGCTGTGCTTGACATAATATCTCGCGGTGCACTGTACTCACGTTTGTGGTGTTGGTTTTGTTACATAAAACGTTGTAGAGTAGTTTCTTGTTGGGAAGATCACTTGATGGCTGTATGATAACTCGCAGAGATTATTGGCCCCTAGTTGGAAGCACCAATATGATGACCGGAAAATGACTTGGCGCTGCTCCATGCCATTTAAATGGCCTCAAGAGTTGGGCAAGCTAATATGACGTGCTGCGGGTCCCCGAGATGGTGTGTTGGGTCCGTGCCCCACCTGATATGTCAAATAGGGGGCAGGAAATAATGAAAGTACCCAGCGCTACGTTCGGTAGAACGATGTTAATGGTCATAGGCAGACGGCCTAAAGGGATCTCTGGTTCCGCTATCAATTCAACGTGTGTTTTGTTAACTGTTAATTAACTGCATTAATTATAACTGGTCTTTGCTAAAGGACGAAGCTGGAGGCTACTTCGCATGCTCTTAACAACACTGAATTGACTTTGATTTAGGGAGGCAGGCTCCTTAAGACAAGAAGTGTTTACACTGAAACCCTGATTTGAATACTGTGTTAGGGCGCAGTGCCCAGTAATACTCACGAGAGTATAATAGTCAATGAAAGTCCTTGATTTATTTATGTCATTTTATTGACCACATGGATGTTACATGACATAAACGCTGTCACATTCCAATACTAAAGCAAACCCGGCACTCATGGCCTACTGGTAGCCGATGCTGTGAAGTAAGGCGTAAAAATTACGGAGTTATGTGCAGACGCGCGTTATGCCCTGGGATGTTGCTTAAGGGTGCAGAACAGTCCAACCCTCGGCAATACAATGACAAAAGGTTCCTGTTACTAAGTGTCTAGTGCACTGAAATTATTTGAGCTAAGATTCAATGTACCAAGGGCGGTAAATGTGGAGCTCACCTTCCGTCCTGTTGATGGGCCGAGTGCTCAAGTCAAACTAACTATTATGTCCATGGCTTCAGCAAAGCTTGCTGAAACTGGCACCAAAACGAAAATGAAGAAAATGTGCACTCTAATTCTATGATAATTTAACAAATGATGATTGTAGATAATTATGACTACTCGCTAAATACATACCCATGAGCACCCGAGCCTCTGATGTGTCTGAGAATGTGACGTTACGGGCATGTCACCACACTTCAAAGTTGATATGATAAGTGGATGAATGACTACATTTGCCCTCTAATAATTAATACGAACATTATCCTTTCATGAAATACACAGAATAACGGGATATTTGAACTGTATTTCACTTCTGTGACATCAGTTGTATTTCACTTCTGATAGCGTGATTTACTCATGTTCTCTCTGGGATTCGTTGAACCCTTGATTCAGAACGGGGTGCCCTCCCTAGTAAGTTATAGTGTAACATAGTGATAAATACACTGTTAAATTATTTACGGCTTAATGGTAAAAGGGAGCCCTCTGACATTTTACGTACACCTTGACAACTTGATTACCCACTGAATGACACTCCTTGGGGCCACGTAGCACTCCTAATATGGCCAGTAGGCCCGTCGATGTAGCACAAATCAGAGGGGTGTAAGGCGTTGCTGCATCACTTAGCACTGTGTTTCCTCCAATGACTGTTGCGCCCAACAGTCGTGGCTTTCTGGGAAACATCATTCGGGACCACCTACCAATTTATTGTAAGAGTTACCTCTTGTAATAAATTTACAGTACTGTGGCTCGTGGACCACGCATTGCAGGCTGGCAAGAAACGTGTAAACACGCAGTTCTTGTCATTCTGCACTTACGCGATTGAGACCTAATGTTGATTGGTCTGGTGCCTGTTGTTGTTGCAACTGCAGTGGTACAAATGGGCACAAAGGCATAGCATGGACGTCTGGTATACATCAATATTTAAATTGGTTAAATATGATAAATTAGATTATTTTGCGAAATAGGACTGTTGCTTTTGGGACTTGTGAGATATGGATACCTAATTTCTGCAATATAATAATATTTTCAGAATTATTATTTATACTATTATAGTTGCAAATTTATATTCTATTAAAGTCAGGGTACATTCCATAGTTTTAACACTCATTTCTAGCTGCATATAATAAACTAATACTGATTTTAATAATATTTTATCATAGTTTGAGTGTTTCGACATATGATAGTTTTGTTAATTCTTTGATATATTTTGTCCATTTCATATAAGTAGTCTCAAATTTGACAGACAATGTGACCAACCCACACATTATGTAAACAGTAAATGCTCACACAGTATTGTATCAGCTGATGAACTGCTACGGGACCCGTGTTGTTAAGTTGGCTATTTTGATGATGTCTTTGGAAGAAAATGGTACTCGGAACTGAAAGTTGTAATTTAAAATCTTAATTATACTTACAACATTTATGGTTTAAATTATGTTTCTTAAGCAATATTAAATTTTCTTGGCTATTAATAACGGGACTTTAAAAACATATTCAGCATTTATGATAGAGTATATTGACACATACGAACAGTAAACGTTTCCAGGCTATGGCTACACATGTTTATGTTTCCAGCCATGTGAAGGCAGTTGTGCATGTGCTTTTTTTCTCATTGTGGTTATCATACGAATATCTTATTGGTGTTGTTGGAATATTTAATCAGTAGTAAATTTTTTTTACTTGCTTTTTCTAAACATAGTTGGTTGTAGGTACAGTTGTAGTGCGTTTTGTTGAGTGAAATGTAATATTAATCGGCACGTTGCTAACCTGCTCATTCCGCCATTTTCCAAACCGCCTTCCACAATGAAGTGACCCAAATATAATTTCCGTACATAAGTTTAAGCTTGTTTGTATCAGTAAACATGTGCAGTGTTGATTTTACTGAATGATTTTGCAAATAAATTATTTATTCCTTGTAACGAACAAACGTGATTTTAATGAAGTAAACTCGCAAGGATTACTATAGAAAAACACGTGTTCAAAGGGTTACAACAGTAAGTTTGTGTGTTTTGTAAAAGTATTTGTAAACCGTTAATATAATTATTGAAATGTAAATGGCCTGAAAAATGTTGCACTTTCCACACTTTTATACTGAATGAACAATATTTGTTTGTCTACATTGTAAATTAGTTTAAGGTTAACTTCGGTCAAAGTGTGCGCATGTATATATATTGCTGCATCTGTACAAATACGAACAGCGACGTATGAATCACATTTTATATTTTCAACAAAGTAATAATTTTTGAAGTTAAATAATTTAAATGTTATTTCCATATGAGCAACATTTTTCACTGCTCCATCATAACAATTCATAATGGTGACAAATTGATATCGCTAATGCACAGAAAAGTAAAATTATTATTTTTAAGAGTTAGATACAGTAGTTTTCAATTAATTTTTCTTTTAAGCTGCATATTTACCATTGTAAGGAAAGCTTGAAATACAATTTCATTTTGCAATATTGTACATTCTGTGCGTCATGCCACACGACACAATGAAGAATAAAAATTATTTCTAATCCAAAATTGCTGGTCGGACGACAGAATCAGTCGAGCTTACGGCAATCTATCTTGTATTTAATTGGCTGTAGGGCAGTCGTGTCGTGCGTGTTGGGGCTATGTGATTCCAACATCGTAAGAACATCAAAATAATCCCGTCTCACGAAAGACGATAAACTAAAAACCCCCCTTCTGCTCACTTTTTTCTTTTTCCCTTGAAATAAAATTAAGATGATACCCTAATTGGGCCCACATTTAATTGCTACGGAAATTTCTCTGTATTTTTATTGACACACTCTGGTTCTGGAGGGTTTTAAAATATAAAGCTTACTGGCCATACTTGTATCACTTGTATTTTTTTAGAACATATATAAAATTGTCAAGCTTGTTACGCAGAGATACTTGTTAGCAAATAAATTTAAAGGTTTTTCCTGTTTTTAAAGGCTGTATTTGAAAGTAACATAATGGCATGTAGGTTTCAACGTTGGAGTCTTTCATAAACGTTTTGAGCATTTTTGTTTTGCAAATTAAAAGCGCTCATATGTTATTAACATACGTTGTTAAGAATATTGTAATAGTAACGGAAGAATAATTCACATAAACAGGATTTACATTGGAAAGACAACTTTTTGATATCAAGTAAATTACAACATGCTTATCAAATAAAATTCTTTCAATTTAAGCACCCAACGAAAGTGCTCCAACATCATAAAGAAGTGTCTCGTGCATCAGCAGGAACTTCGACACTCCAAAATTTATCGCTAAGGAAAATGAACTTTATTATGTCTTCACTCTTGGGTAGGTGGAGCATCTTTTAGGGTGTAAGTAATATATTTGTTTGATATATTGTTGCTGTAGGTCACATCTGCTTCTCTAGAGTGCTTTGTAAAATCTCTGAACTGAAATACAGTTTTTCATTAGATAAGCCATACCCGAGAACAAGCCTAGGGCTGTATTCACAATTTTGAGAAGGGAGGTTTTGCGTCTGAACTTCAGTGTAAATATCAACACTGAGTTAGTTAGAAATAAGTTTTTATTTGCAGCATGACAATCTGAACACATAGGTATTTTAGAAAAGTTATTAAAGTATTTTGTATGTAGACCTGCAATACTTAACATTTGAGTTACTAAATGAGAGTTATTAAAATTACTGAAATTAAGTAACATTAGCTTAAATATTATTGTGGCTACCTACATACTTTTAGCATTCTGAGAATTATAACCACCACAAAAGTACCAGGCTGTACAGAGTTTGTTGTCATATCATACCACAAAAATGATTTATGTAGGTACTTTTAATGCAATAGTAGTTATAGCATGTATATAAGAATGTATACTGTCTTTGAAAAGAAGGAATTTTTTTGGGGGGGGATTTCTGTATTTGTGCATTCCTGGGTGGGGGATCTTGGTATTTGGTGTTTGTGGAAACCATGCTAAATTTTTATGTTTAAAAGAACTTACTTCTGATAAGTGTGACAAGATTAGTTGTCATTAATATATTTAGAGTGTATTCAAAAACAGTAAAATATCTTTTATTCATTTGACAGTCAAAATACAATTTCATTGTCGTGCATCCTGGTTACAAATTTTTTGCAAGGTAAAAAAAATCAATTTACAGACTTATCACATGAGCTGTTATTCATTTTCATTAAAAAAATTGGGGGGGGGGGGGGGGGGGGGATTTTGGTATTTGGTGTTTGTGGAAACCATTCTAAATTTTTATGTTTACAAGAACTTTCCTCAGGTTAAGTGTGGCAATATAGTTGTCATTAACATATTTTGAGTACCGTAAATTAAAAAACAGTAAAATATATATATATATTGTTTGTTTACAAATACTGGCAGTCACATGGTGTTTGTTTGCAAAGTCACCTTCAATGACAGTTCAGCTGTGGCGGAAGGATACATAGCCACCCAGATGCCATTGGCACTACTTTCCTAGAACTGCCAAATTTGAGACCACTTATATGAAATAGACAATACCTGCCGTCATAATGCGGATAAGATTTCAAAGTACACTTCTGAACTCTCTGCAACAGGTTTAGGCTTTCAGCGGTTACGGGCACACTCAGCTGTTTCCCCAACCCTTCTTCCGTTCTACCACCTCCTGGTTTGTAACTCTCTCCTTGCACATGCGTGATGTCTGTCACATGCTAGGGATTCTCTTTTTCAGTGTGTGCTTGTGGTATAGACATTCTGTGTGACGTCAGTGCTGGTGCCGGTGCGGTGCCAGTCCGGTGCTGGTGCAGCAGAGTTGGCAAACTTTTAACTTTCACCAGCAACTGACTCAACAACTGACCAGCACTTTGCATATGATTGGCTGTTACTCGCGCTACAACGATCATGAACCAATGAAATCAATGATGTTGCGCTAGTGCAATGAAATTCAAAATTTTGCTGATGAAATAAAATAAAATAAATATACTTGTAACGTAAGATACCTACCATCACTAAATTCCAAGACAACTCATTATGAAAATTTTGTTATTATTTTGTACGTGATAGCTGCCAAAATAGATAGCAAGTGTTCTTGGGTCAAAAAAAGTAAACAAACATATCAGAAATTCGGCATTGGGAAAACATAGCCAGTGTAAATAGTCAATAAATAAATTACTTGGAACGAGTAACTATGTTCAAAATTTGTTTTGGGAAGCAGACTTTTAGAGTTAATGAACGTTTATGTTTACTAATAGTAAAGCGACTATCAATTTGTATCCAAATGAATACACTCGAGTACGAATTTGCAATCACTTTCAATTCACAAATGAAAAAACAACCAATAAAAACATGGTGAATGCTGCTCTATCTGTTGCAAGTCGAATGAACTAAGCTTCACCAGCAGAGTACCGACATTTTGTTGTAACAGCATGAACGGCAATCCACCAGCACACGGCCAGCACCAGCATGGTACCAGCAATCCACGAGTTCATTGTAGCAGGGCCTTTAATCACGTGTTTTTCTATGGAAACACCTTGCAAGTTAACTTCTCTACAATCATGTTTGTTCATCACTAGCACTAAATAATTTATTAGCAGAATCATTCCGTAAAATAAATACTGTGCACGTTTCTTGAAACCAACAAACTAAACCACATAAATTATATTTGTGTGTCTTCATTGCTGACGGCCAGTAAGGAAAGTGGCGGAACGAGCAGTTCTATGAAGCGGTACACACATACCGATTAATATTACATTTCACTCAAGAAAACGCTCTACAATGGTACCTACAACCAACTATGCTTAAAGAAAGCAAATAAAAAAAATATTAACTACAGATAAAATATTCAGACAACACCAACAAGATACTCGTATAAACACTATGAGAAAAAAGCACACACACAACAGCGTTAACCGGACTGGAAACATAAGCATGGCTAGCTATTGGCTGGAAACATTTACTATTCGTACATGTTGACATGCTCTGTCATAATTGCTAAACATTTTTTAAAAGACAATTCACCAAAAGCAAAATAAATAAATAAATGAATTAATTAATATTGCCATAAAAACATAATTTAAACTGTAAATGTTGTAAGCATAATTAAAATTTCGAATTAAAACTTTTAGTTCTGATTACTATTTTCTTCCAAAGCCACCATTAAAATCACCACCTTAAGAACATGCATCCCACAGTAATTAATCAGCTGATACTATACTTTACAAATGACAGCATTTACTGTTTACAATGTATGTAGGTTGGTCACATGAAATGAACAATACGCTTCCGCCGTGACATTACCCGCAATAATCAATTACATTTACTACTTGACCTATCAAAAAGAGATAGTGTGTATCATACGGAATACGATAGAAAATCAGGAGATTTTGATGAAAAATCCTGAGGGCGGGAGACAACCTAGAAAATCGGGAGTCTCCCGCAGAAATCGGGAGGGTTGGAAGGTCTGTCCTTAGTAATGCATACTGTGTATCATGGATTCGACCCACAGTGAAAACCGAAAACCTTAGTAATGTATAGCTGTGTCGCATGCTAGGCCCACAGCAGAAGCCTTACATCTCTCTGCAATCACACTCCTGCTGCCTTGAGACCCCTCGACAGGATAGTGGAGAATATAGGCTCCCAAATATCTCTCTCAGCTTTCATCTCTCACTATTTCCTACTGTCTGGAGACCCCTAGACAGAACAGTGGGACAATTAGGCTCCAAATTATTTCTCATCTCTCGGGGCATAATCCCGACAGAGCCCAGAGTTGTGCACTCATGTGCAAAACTACACAATGGGTGATCCTGAACAGGTGGCTAGACCGTCAGATCCCAACATTCACGCAACTCTCGTGAGAATTAATTGGTGGTGACCTCCTGAGTAATTTACCTGAACTACGTAATTTAAGTGGGTAACCATGGATCCGCTCTAAATGTTGAAGTGGGTGTGTCAGTAGCACTAGTACCCATTTTCATAAAATACCCTTAAACATTCAATTAAATTAATTCATCTCTCCTGATTCATATTAAAATATACCAGCGTTAAGTGTGTGAACCTTATTTCAAATTTTTAAAACTCAACGTTGCATATAGCAGTGAAAGCTATGTGCAGGGTTTACATAGATGTGCGCAATCAAACATGCATTTCGTCAGCTTGCAACAGGCGGCCATGCAAAAGTTGCTGAGTTGCCATGAGGAGGGAGGAAGGTGTGTGCTGCCACAGCAAACTTCAACACTGCAAGTGGGTCGGGTCACGCTGTGACCCTGCTACATCCTTCTATGTGACAACATTTGTAAACAGGCGCCTCTGGCACCTGTGAATATTTCCGCGTGCCATACACAGACACATTTTAAGATTACTTATTAATTATAGTAACAAGCACACTTTCCCTTATACTGCACTGTTAGATTCACAAGCCTTTAAAACTATGGTGCCCAGTACACCTTATGAATAATTAAATGTATAACACATTTTAATATTAATCTTACCTATATGTAACACAAAAATACCTGTCGTAATATTGCTCTATAATTAAAATGTAATTATAGTATACTTTACTAATTAATTAAATGAAAATTAAACATATTATTTGTTTGGCACGACATGCCACTAACTTACATTTACATGTTGCGTAAAGGAAGTGTTTTAATTCACTGAAATATTATTTAGCACACACAGACAGCTTCATTTAATTTAAATTGTATTAACATTACATCATTTATCATAAAGATTATTTATATCTTCAAAAATAAATTCAATATAAGGACTTTACTGTCTTAATATTCACATTAAAATAAATTATTCTACCCTGTTATATCATTTTTAAATCCTTTAACTCATCAATTAGTATCAAGAAATGCAACTTATGTTAATTATATATGACTTTAACCCTATCTCAGCTATTATTTTTGGACACTTTTATTAGTAATTCTACTTGGAGATACACGGTGTATCTTACATTTACTATTTATTTTTAATTATTTAATTCTTTGAATAACAACTTTTCTCATTTATGCCCTACTGCGGCTTTACTTAGAAATACTCCTATAAAGTGATTTAAATTTTTAGACGTTGCTAAGACTTTTTAATTTTATTTGCAACATATTTTTAGCATGGGTGGGAGGGGTACTGAAGTTTAGTTGGTGGGAGGTGGTATATAATAATTTAACCTTCACAGCAAATTTTTATCCATCAAGTTAACAACTTGCAAAGTTTAGGAATTTATTATAATTTTAACTTGTGGATTATGCAAAAGTTATTTAAGGGGATTGGTGGAGATTCTAAGCTTGACATGCTAAAAAAGAGGTGGGAACAAAATCGTAGCCTTCGCCATTGTTACGTTCCCATATGGGGCCATACAAGTGCTCAGATGAATATAACACGTAATACCTATTAAACATCCTATATTTAAACTATAAATAGCTCAACAATTTACATTATTAATTACATTATAAATACATTAATTATTTTGATTACTTCGGGGAAGCACAAAGTTAATAAGTTAATATCTAGGTGCAATGTCTGTAATAATCTGTTCGGAACTATTGGAACATCTTCACCTCAATAATACCGAAGGCTGATCATCGTTGTGGCTACGGTGGTTGGTACCCCTGACATTGTCCCATCTTGCCCCGTCGGAGGCTGGCTGTGGCAAGACCTTGACGCATGCCACTTTACTGCGCAACACGTTTGCGCACTCCACGGGTGACTTTGCCCCATCAACGAGCAGACAAGAGCTCGGGGCAAGTCATGAACAGTGGCAAAGTACTTTCATGTACTGATAAAAGGGACTCCACACGTTGGACAGCCTCGGATATAAAGATGATTAACGCGATTAATTATGAAATGTACGGCCTGCCTAGAACCCGGCATGTGGTCACAACCCTTTTGAATAAATATGATTTTATGTGACAGACCAATACCCTGAAATAATCTGTGGAAGAAGTTCCAATGAAACCACAGGATCGCAGCACCTCTGCTGCCCTGTGATGTCACATCCCGCCGAGATGGATCAATTTGTCGTCGCCTCCATGCAGGGAGATAAGAAATGAGTGGTGCCTTTGCAACCCTGATAAACCAACCTCTGCGATGGAAGGCTACGCTACCCTGCACCCCTGTAAGATCGCTGATCAAAGGAGTTTTCGACTATATAAGGAGGTGCAAGCACGTCTCTCGTCAAAGACGCCGAGCTCGCCAGCTGCATAGGTCAGCGAGCACTCCTTGGTCTGCAAGACCTCCCTCCTCTTCTGCAGCCTGCAACATGGCTTCAAACACTCCAACAGCTTGATTAAGGCTTCAGCTCCTAGAGCCTTTAACACAGCTTCAACCCCAGCAGCTTGACGAAGGCTCTTCCTGCTCCAGAAGACTCCAGAGGTAACTTGATGTCCTATATCCTGCAAACCCTTTACCCCAGTCAGATTCCTTGACTCCGCGGTAGCAGGTCGTCGCGACAATTTCCCTTCCGGACAAACACCCTTTCTCGAGGAGAATCTGTAAAGAGTGTATATTTCCATAATTTGACATAAACGTAATTTTTATTTTGTTCATTTATCAGGCTCACTTTCACCTGCATTAATTTGAATAATTAATTATTTTAATTTAGCTAGTATATAACCCAACTGGGATTTTCCCATTTTCCTAAAATCTGTAATAAATATTACATAAACCGAAATGGTGGACTACTGTAATTTTAATATTAGTTCCTGGTTCAATAATTTTGTTAATTATTTGTGTCAGTAAATCTTGTCAGGTGCAATAGAAAACCCCGCTGAGGACTAGTCGTGAAGCGTGCTAAACTCCACAGGAGACGGAGCTTGCAGAAAGCTTAGAGTCTGCATAAGACAAGCCGCTACTCCCAGTAAACAATGGGTGTCTAAAGTACACCGCAACTTCGTAGGTCCCGCTCGACAGTGATGGGATAAATACGGTGAGTTTGTAGAGAGCTGGCTTCAATTTAAGGCGCAACTAACCTCCCAATTCACAGGCGACAAAATTTTGAGTAAATTGATTACAGATTTGCACTCCCACGTGCAAAAGCACGGGGAGGACGTCAAACTTATTATATGTCATAAAGAACGCCTGCATAGACGTATTTATTCCGAACAAACAGAAGCAGAGCGAGTATGCTGCATAACAAGCACCCTTCTACCTACTTTGAGGAATTTATTTGTTACCTCTCAACTGCCAATGGTGCAGGAACTTGTACAGCGAGAGCGAGAGAAAGAGATGAATGAACGCCTTCTCCCCGGAAGGGACCAGCTGGCATGCACCCGTGTCAATGGCTAGACCCTCTTCTCCCGACCGCCCTCAGGGCAAGACAAAACCCCGCCGGCCCCCGCTAACCCTGTGCCTCATTGCTGGCACTGCCTGGAGCGGCATTATAACGTAGATTGCCCGAGACAGCAACCACGGGAGTCACGTGGTTCTTTTCGTAGGAACTACAATGCGGGGGGAAACTACAATGAGAAGCCTCTCATTCTATACTCCATTTACGTGCACGTGAAACGAGGAACCCAGGATCGTCAGTGCCGCGGCCTGAGCATTACTGCAGGGAATGCGAGGCCCGGCAAGCTGCGGACAGGAGAATCCCTCCCCTCTTTCTGGCATCTGAAGGCCACGCCCCGCCTCCACCACCCCTCATCTCTTCCTCCTCTTGCCGGGGCTGTCAAGGTCGGCACTTCTATAGAGCTTGCCCGGCTCAGCAGGAGAGGAAAAAAGAGAAACCAAACAACCGGGCGCTGAGCGCATTATCGCGTCCCCGGCCTGGCCAAACGAAGCCTCAGTCTGTCCACACGGTTTAAGCATCACACATGCCTCCTCAGATGAGCCCCCTTTGAAAGTACAATAAGAGAATAATATGGTCACAACCGTCTTAGATACAGCAGCCGAGCACAATTTTATTAATGGGGCATTACTCACGCGGCTCCAAAGGGTCAGAGTGACCCCTATAAACCTAACAGCCATAATGGCCTATAACAAGGCCCGTCTAGGCTTGTTGGGGTAAATTACCCTTAACCTACAGGTACACGACTGCAAACTTGAGAGTCCCCTTCCTAGTAGCCCCCTACCCGGGAGAACAAATGATATTATTATGGCCCTTGGTATGGGAACACAAATGTGTACTCGACTGTGGACAACTCCGAACCACCCTAGGTGGTCAAACGAGCATGGTAGTCAATTGGGAAGGCATGTTAGTTCAGGCTACTCCTCCCTCTGCCCCCATCCGGCTGTTATGAATCCGGACCAACCCAGCACCCGTTCCCCACCTGATGAGGACCCTAACGTCCACCCAGGCCCTACGTGCTAGGTGCCTTAGGGCCAAACAACGAGGTAATATAAATCCCTCGCCCCCGGCACACCTAACCATGACGACCACCCTCTTGGAGAATTTAGAACACTGGGAAAGGGTATTAAATTCCCCACCAGGGGCGGAGCCCCCTGCGAGAACCCATTGTACATGTGGACCAATTGTAAGCCTCGGCGGACATCACCACGTGTCCAACCATACCCTCACGACGTGATCCCATTGATCGTCTCGGACTTGAGAGCCGAACCGATAAGATGACAACGTGAAGGGATATTCCCCCTTCCACTTCAGTTACGAGCCCCGAGGTTAGGCCACATAGCCCTCTTAAACCCCTTCTTGCCCCTCCCCTGGCGGTTGAAAGCCAGAACTTACCAGAGACCACGACTACACGTGTTGCACGAGACTCCGGGCCTTCCTTTCTGCGGTAAGGAAGTGCCCTCGCCGAATGACGACCTGGACAAGGCAGCATTTCCACTTCCGCCACGATCGGTCCCGGCCACGCCTCACCCCGAGTTGGTGGAGCATATTCAGGTTAGGGACTATAGGACGCAACCCCTGCTATCCCACCCTTCCTTCCCCTTCCCCGGCAAGAATGGTATGAGTGGACGAGCTAAAGGTGGAAAGTCAACCCGGTCCTCATCACCATCTACGGACACGCTGGTCAACCTGGCGACTAGCCCCTTCAGATCATTGGCACCGGTTGGAGAGCGAGATAGTGATGCTGTATTGACCCACGACAGAGAGAGAGCGAAGACGTGACAACCGCAAAAGTAAGGAGTGCGAGTTGCCAGTTGCCCGTGACCGATACGGCCACCAGAAGTAAAACTCCACCGCCAGGAGACGCTACAGCGAGTGCAGTTTGAGTACATTTCACCGGCACCACGGCTCCCAGACTCTGTGAAGCCAAGGTCATGCGGTCAGGTAGAGAGACCCGTGATGCTCGCAGAGAGATCACGAACCAAGAAGAGCCACAGAGACGAAGACGACATCCTAGGCATAGGCACGCCAAACGTCAACGCCCACCACAGCCATCAATGACTTCTACAACTTCGACAGAGTGAATACTTGGCAGGAGCTAGTAACAGACAAATGCACCTGTCCACATGTTATTCCCCGTAGCTAATTTAATAGGACAGTGATAGCGTTAGGATGCAAGAATCCTACGGTAAATACGCCTATGACTGCGAATAAGCTAGATTAGTAGGGTCGGCTAGGTGACAGTTTCATAACCCAAAATCCTAATCTGATAGGTAGGAAGTGTTACAAGAGAAGTGCTACATCAGTCTCAAGAAAGAAAACTTAAAATTTCGAATACTCCTGTAATTGTCATGTAAAATGTCTCTTTGCAAGGTTGAGAATTCTAAATATACATGTTGAGAGGCACAAAGGCCAGACAAAAATTAAAAATAGTGACCCAATTAACATAATTAACCTCCTAGTAATGGGCACACGTAAAGTAGCAGTAAATAAAAAAAAGAATTACGTTCATCAAAATTAAATTGGTCTCTAGCTTGCTAGAATAAATAGTTTGTGGAGGTAAACATTAACGTTACTTCAGACCCCCAAAGCGGACTGGAAAGTTCATGTGCGCAGATTCCCTGAAAATTTAGCACGTGCTCACATATAGTCAACATTTGCTAAATAATATAAAAATCTATATTATTCTTGTTTTGAAAAATTGTACGACATGATTGAAGTAATGCCAATAAGTTCCATGAGCACTGTTAGGAAGTGTGAGCGCATAACCGAAGCCTATCAGCAGACCCGTAAACATAACCTTGAAAACCATCCTCGCCATTCCTCGCAATGCTTCTGGGTGAAATTGAATAACGAAACCCCCATGTAGTTTGATTCAGAGCATAAGGCGGAAACTCACTGAGAGCACACCATAACCATCACCCAGGAAATTCACAATCTTTTAAAACTTGTAAATTTTATGTGTGTCTCAAGCGTAAGAAATGCTCTTGTAAGTCATGTCCTGTTTATTGTAGAGGAAGATTGCCCTCACGTAAACCTCCGTTGAGATACACTAACTTATTTTCTTGTTACCCAATGTAAAATTTATTTTTTTCCACGTACGTGAAACCCCTGACTAATGTAACAAGAACCCCCAAAGCACAGGTACGAAGTATGTACTGTCACTGAAAATTGTAAATATCTTGTATTGTAATTAGCGTAATTTTTCCAGAACGGAAAACACTAGAAAGTAATAAGAGCGTGAAGTTTTCTAGCGTGAACCCCATAAGTTGAGAGAAGGTGTGAAGGAAGAAGGATAGATAATGGGATGAGAATGAAAACTCATCAAGTGGATGTGCACAGCCACCAGACAGGTTCATGAAAGCGTATCTATTCGAGCGAGGCAGATACCCCCACTCCCTAAGCCACGAGAAAAAATTATTCTCGACTCCTCCAGCCAGAGAAGCTATGAATGTACGCTACTAGGCTTAAGCGAACCAGGAAGTACAAATTGTAAATATTATGAAGGGGAGCTCACGCTAACCATGCTGAAAATATTCTGTATAGGTCAAATTACTGATAACACCAAGTGTAACCTAGGAAGTAAGAATGAGAGTATACCTAACCTCAAATTAATATGAAAATATTTAATCTGTAGAAAATTATATATTCACACTATAACACAAGTAAGGGAAAGTAACAAATTATGTTTGATTCGTAAGCAACTTTTCCATTTATTTGTAGGTTAAAATTTGGTGTGACAAGTAGTCTCATGTGCTGTGCATGTATGTTCATCAATGATAATAAAAGCCTAGAAGTGCTTAACCAAGTAATTACGGCTGAGCACCGTCAATTACCAAATTCCTGTACACTCAACGCAATACATAACCTCCCGCTATACTAAGGGAAAATATGACTTGTAGCTTGTGTAAGAAGTACGTTAGTACAACTATAACCTTAACAAAAAGTAAACTATGCAAGTGTCAGAGTATGTTGTGAAACATAGGTTTAGATTATTCATGTGTCCGTGTGTGAGAGAGAGAGTCATGTGTAATCGTAAGAGTAGTATATCAATTTTTTAATGCAAACTATGTTTTACAATAACCTAAAGCTGTGTAACATGTACACATAGAATTTCTTTTACTAAATTATCTCATTTAACCTAAGAATTTTGTTGCAAGCAAATGCAAAATGTGTATACCAAAGTACAGCAAGATGCCTCAAGAATTACATATGCATTCTGAGTGTGTGTTATATGTAATCATTACATGTACTACTTTATTTGCAACCCGGAGATAGGGACTAAAAACTTGTCAGATACGTGCTTAGTTACGCCCTTATCAGGTAGATTCCTATTTTAGAATTTTTTTATTCTCGAGGACAGAGCAGTAAAAGTTACTAAGTAAAAATATAAAAGAATTATTTTTTTTGCTTTTATACGGAACCAAAATGTAAACAATTTTAAATTAAAAATTTTTTTTTATCTGTCCTCAAACTAGGAAGGCACTAGGTTCGATACCAGATGACTTATTCTCGTACTTTCCTTCCAAAGCTATTCCTCCCCTTGATAAGCGACGAGACGAGAAGAGTCCAGCTGCATCATGAAGCAGACGGGACCACGCAGGCACCCCGCCGCTATGCAACCGAGAGGGAGAGAGCAAAGAGGAAAAGGAAAGAGGCCATTAATCTGCCACTGATAGATACCAGATGCTGCGTGACCCAGATACGGGTGCGCTCAATTCCTGCTCAGGCAGCGTGCACAAAATAAGCACTGGTCTAGAGGAACAACCTAGAGTTATACAAGTGCGGCAGCCACCTCAGCCACCCGAAGCAAATGTGATTGCGACTGGTTGGAGCTTCGTCGCTTCAGGGGGTGGCCGACTGACGAATGCCAACCTTCTGCGCTACTGAGATGCACATTCTATGGCCGACTTTGCCCAATCTGAGGGCGCCAAACGTGGGCCAGAATTCAAATTCATTGGCCGCACAGACTTGGAAATAATATTATTAAAATGACTGCATGCATTGGCCAGTCATCTACATAACTTAACTACACATCTGCATTTATGTTCATCCACATCCAATTGAGAAGGAACATGCCAAAGCAACCCCGATGAAGATATAATATAATTTATTTGAATTATACTATGCTACCTTGTCTGGCCAAGAAGTGTGCTACACAGGACCTCGAGAGAAACAAACCATATGGCAATTACCCTAGAACTTATGTTGCTCCCAACGACCCCGTGCAACAAACACCAAATAACATAATGGACCAGTTGTGTCGAGTGGGGATTACCAAAGGTTAGTTGGTAGGACACAGGTCCGAACACTAGCCCAGTTTGGCAAACTTGCATTCGCTTTCACAATGAAACGTTTTGTCTGCATTGAAAAAGTAGATTTCAATTATGATTTTAATTTATTTTGCAGTAAACGTCAAAAGGTAATTTTAACTAAATAAATAAATAAAAAGATGTCGTAGTGACCCACAAATTAAAATAAATATAGCTCTGTTTTAACACAACTTCATACAAAACTCTTGTTCAATAGGCAAGTTACCTAGTTTGCTACATAATATCAATTTATTTTTAATCTCAATAAATTTCCATAAACGGGAATTTTATATATATATATATATATATATATATATATAATATATATATATATATATATATATTGGTGACAAAAGTTTACAGCTGAACTCAAAAATACTGATTAACATTACATTTAATGGTTACGGTGGCACAAGGCCAGAGCTGAAACAGACTTTCTATAATTTGTGGTTACATTTTTTTTTTTTTTGTTATTAATTTAAATGTGCAAAAGTCCCAAAGCCAGAGAACTGCTTGAAAACAAAAAAACTGTCTCAAAAGTAGCGTCGGACTGCAGACACTAAGCCGAAAAGTTCAAAATTAAGAAGTAGGTTAGTCCTATCACATGCTAAGTATAAATACATTTCTTTGGCCTGAAAGCAGCACTAGGAACATGCCCGCAGCACTGGACGGTCCTTGGAAAGCAGAAGAGCTATCGGTCCATGATGATAGCGAAGATGGACACCAAAATCAGGCTCGTCACATCTTAGGCCATGTTAAAGTTAGGCCCTACATGGGAAACACTAAAAATACAAGAAACAAATAAAATAATTATGGCCTGCAACAACTAAAAGGAAAAAAAGTTGCAGCGCAAAAAGGGCTACAAGCCACACTTACCAAATGTGGCAAAAGTGCTAATTTATCGAAGGATCATGAAGATGCAAGGTCACGCCATATATTAACGATGAAGAAGGTGGAAACGTGACCGGCGGAAGTGGTTGTACACCAGGTATCGATTCAGGCAATTATGACTACAATCAATATATAGCAATTATGATGATAAAGTAAATAGTCACATGATTTGAATTTAACAAACTGATAAAAGTAACGTAAACAATTAGTAATATTTTAACATAGTACAAAATTCTGGAAAATGTATTTCTCATAAAACGTGGTTTTTTTTTAAATATTGTATCTCTACCGATACATTGATAATTATTAAGGTGCATAATCTTTGTTAAAACTACAGAAAACTTTACCAAAATTCTGGCCACTAAAATGAATTGACAAGACAAATTACAAACATGAAAGATTATAAAGAATAACAAATATTATTCATAAATGTTGGTGAACTAATAATACAAATACCAGAATAACTTACTAGGTCACAGTAACAGTGAATAACAGAAATAACAATGAAAACGAATTAATAACATTACTACACCAAAGCACAAGCAAATGACGTGGCCGAACCGAACACCTGTTTTGCCAAACAAACATAAGAATTCCTAGAAAAGGAAAATACAAAAAAAACTAAAATCACACAAAATAACGCAAACAAAAGTGGGTGTCACAAAAGGTGGCACAGAAGTTCCACACAACCCTCAAGATAGCAGCACACCCGTGACCTTCTGACGTCACGGCCCGTCTGCCTCAGTCCGAGGTGCATGAAAATGTCATCGCCTCCACCAGGGGAGATAAGAAATGAGCAGTGCTCCCATAGCAAATAAACCAGCCTCTGTGGTGGAAGGCTACAATACCCCCCCCCCCCCCCCACCGCCAGAGAATCGCTGACACAGGGCGATTTTCGTATAAATATAAGTATAGCTCCGTGGTCCAGTAGAGATGCTGGAGCTTGCTGGCCGTAAGGTTCGCGAGCTCTCCTACAGTCTGCAGAAGACTCTTTCCTCTCCTCTGCAGACTGCCCAGGGTTCAACCTCCTTCGCTTTAGCAGCCTGAGGCAGGGCTCGAACCACTACCTCCAGCCAGCAGCTTGCAGAAGGCCGCCAGTACTCCAGCCCCAGCTTGGCCAAGGCTTCCTTCAGCTGACCGCCCAGGGACAGCTCTCCACGTTTGGTAAATCCCACACCTTGTCAACTTCCCTTGACTCTATGGTAATAGGTCGTTGCACGATTTATGTCCTCCCTGAAAAGAGCCCCTCAGTTCACGCTGTAAATAGCATATATTTGTTTAATTAGCAAATCAGGAGTTTTGTATGAACTAATTTTTAATAATTTACTTTTTTTTTCCAGGCTCGCCTTCGCCGGTTGATTTTAATTCAGCATTTTACTATATTTCTTTACCTAGCTTGTAGTGTATAATTATTTTGCTGGGTTTCTGCTAACGCATTGTTTTAAATGTAATAAAATATTACGTCACAAACTTATCCCGACATGACTACCGTAATTTTAATTTTAGATCTCGTGTCATTTTATTATTTTAATAATTCAGTGTTGTGTATCCATTCAATGCGCAATTAATTAACTTCACGTCTTTTTCTGGCCGTGTAGTGTGCTGTATCCCTCAGGAGGCAGGGCCTGACAAAGAACCTAATACCTGAGAGTCCAGTAAACCCGCCGCCGATACAAGGCACAAGGTTAGTTACTAGGGTTGCCCTTGTGAACAGCAGGTCCACGGGAGTGAATGTAGATTTTGCCCTGCCCAGGACTGCTCGTACGCAACCCCTATTAACAACCTCAATTTTATTTGTTATCTTTTACTACTCAATGTGCAAACAGCACGGTGGTACTGGAAGCCGCGAGAGGCATGCCTTACTGCAGCAAGCTTTATTGAACCAGATAATTAATGACTCACACTCCAGTACACTGACCACTAGTGAATCCAAGAACCACCATATTGATTATAAATAATATTATATTACCTCCTGACCATGAAACTCCATTAAAACACTTGTTAGGTTGGTGTGAGCCGGACGAGGAATCCGACTTAGAGGAAACCCCTGATCAGTCAACCCTGATACAGACATCAAACTCGAATACCGACACATAGACACCCCTCTAGTCGATCAAGTATTGTGAAACTAAAATCTGGCAGGATACTTCAGGTTCGAGACCCGAGAACAGAAGTACTCCCCAACTTCTGCATTATCACACTGGCTTCTGGAAAGACAATTAGGGTTTGAATCCCTCCCAAGGCAGTTCCCTACTCACAGCCAGAACAATCTGTAGCCAACTTCATCCCCGCTCGACAACCCATGAGGCCGCAGCGGATCAATCCTGTCAGTATAAGCCAGATCGCTCACCCTCACAATAACTCGTATCTCTTATCTGATTGAGATCACCCACCTCTATTGGGACAGCTCGCATCCCGATTATTGACGTCCCTTGTGATACAGAGAGTAAGGCTGCCCAGAAAGGATAGCTTAACGCTCCGAATTACTCTGGGGTTTGACTCCCCTCCAACCCGTAAGGTTCAAGAGGGCAGTCAGCACCCTAACCACTTATCCACAAAGAGGAGCAGGCGTCAAACTTCAGATTTTTTAGTTACTTAATTACAAAAATTGTAAATAATAACAAACACTTTTCATTCTTTTGCATGCTGACCTTGCAAACGAAGTGTGTACAGACAGAAATAGGCATGAAATATTGAAAATACATCAATAATGACAAAATATTAATATAAAAAAACATTAACAAGAATAATTCTGAAAAATCGAGAAAATTTAAGACGAAATTAAACTCTAACAAACACTTCCAAACAATATAGTCTCCAAGCGAAATATTTAAGTTCATAGTTCACATAAATAAAGAGTAGAAACATTGCTTCTGATTAGTTCAAGTTTTCTTCTTCTTTTATTTGTTTTTCAAAAACATCAACAGGACATTAAAAAAATGTAACGTACTCTGGCACCTGTAGCATTCATCTCAGGTGTTGGAAGTACCCCTTCAACTTGACTCCTTTTTATATAAGAAATATTGTCATCTTTGGTAGTAAAAACTCTTAGTTTTGTTCATACATCTCATTCCCAAAACTTTCAAGTCTTCCCCTTGTACCTATTGAATGATGCAGACATATCTATATTTGGTGGCCCCTCTTTTCCCACCCAAAAATGTCACAAGTGCAAAACTTCCTAGAAGAGCATTATCTTCAGGCATATTTTCAAATGCCATAGTATTTTCTTCTTCACATGGCTCACTCCACTCATCCGATAATTCTAGAGGCACTGGATCATATTCTTCTGAGGATGTTGTATCATCTTAGTCAATTTAGCCTGAGATCTGGCTTCCAGTTTTTCTTTCCCTACATTCTTCTTGTTTTTCAAGTTCCCTTTCATCTTTTTTTGTTCCTCTTCTTGCTTTATTGTTTCTTTACATGAATAATAATCTTGCCATTCTTTTGAGGCAATAGTCGGAACCTTTTCCTTTGGAGCTCTTGCAAATTTTATGATTTGAGGCCCAGGCCAAAACAAAGCCCGCTTGAAAGGCAATGGGGTTATTTTAATAGACAAAGTTCTACAAGTATTTTCTTATGAATAGATGACCATGATGAAATGTTTGGAACAGATGGTTCCACAGTTGTTGAAAGCACACATATAGTATCAAGTTGAACTGGGAAGACTGTACTTTCACTTGTAGAAGATGGAGGTATGCTTGATGAAGCAGCAGGCAAAAGATTAAATGTGGTGGATGGATCAGATGAAAGCGTTACATTGTCACCGAGACAGGTAAGTCGGTGGATTCTGAAGGTAAGTCAACAGATGCTAAAGGTACCACATCAGATGCTGAAAGTAAGGCATCAGATGTGGCAGGTGAAACATCTAGTGGTGTCATCAGCTGAACTTTGTGGAGAGTAACCAGATGGCAGAGTTGCAGAATTGATACCAGTACTAGGTTGTGTTGTCACCAAACTTTTCATGTGCTACCAAAACTCGAAAAGAGATGTGTCTCTTACATCTCCATTCCAAACATCTCCAACTATGATAACCTGGCTTAATTTCTCCTTGCCCAAAAATTTCTCTAGTTCTTGAGAAATGCCAGTGGTGTCACAGGAAATGTGCAGAGATCTTGGGCTGGTTACATCTGGCAGAGTGGAAGATTTGGCAATTTTCTTGTTCGTATCAATTACAGATGGATCCCACGGATATATTCCACATTTAGGGAGTGCATTTTGCAATTTTTTCAAGACAAATGGAATGATTGATGGCTGTGTTCAATAATATTACAAAACCTTTCTTCTTCAGTGTTGTATCTTTACCATCTGAATCTTACTAATCAGACATTCATGAACAGCCTTCTTCCACCCATTCTTCAGTAGTCTGAAGACCCCAACATCCATCGGCTGAAGGATATAGGTAGCATTAGGCAACAAAGCAACCAGAATGATACCATGTTCATCACAGAATTTACTGGTGTGCAATGTCAGATGTGATAAATGTCCATCAATGAAGAGCACCACAGGAAGAGAAATGTTCTTCTCAACTAACTTTGGATGGAAGATATTTGTCATGAATTCATAAAAAAGTTCCCCGGTCATTCATCCATTTGGGGATTTTCCAGTGTCCCACTGTGCTGGCATGGATGCAACTATATCTTGAGGTAGGCGGTTATATTTGAAGCATACCAGTGGTAGGCATAAACTTACAGAAGCATTACCAGTAATTAACACTGTCAGGCACTCTTTTTCATTAGCATTCACTTGCTGATATACACTTTTGTCACCTTTGCGTGCAATAACTTTGCTGCCTTTGGGATAAGAAAGACGGCAGTTTCAACTGCATTAAAAATCCTCTGTGGGTCTGTCAGAACTGTTTCTAGATCACTGCCCTTTAAATATGCATCAACCTCTTCAAACCAAGAAGTGATTTTTTCTTGTGTAACTGCTGCACGGCTTACAGTTAAATTTTGCTGTATCCTTAAGGTGAGACCAGGATTTCTCCTCAGGAAAGATTGGCACCATTTTCTCTCTGGGCGACCATCTTTGGAGAGAAATTCTTTGTTGAGTTCTTTTGCAAGTTGCTGTACCTGTTTTGTAAGTATCCCCTTGTAATGGGAAAACCTTCCTTCCCTACTGAAATTGCCCATTCAACTAACATTTCTTCCTCTTCCTTCATCAGGCATGTATCTCTGCCCATTTTCTTCCCAGGTGGTGTTTTTCCTTTTATCTTATCTGAAAGCGTATTCCTGGTCACACCATTTTTCTCGGCAACTTTTTTTATGCTGAAGTCAGCACTGACATTTTCAATGGCTGCTATCATAGCTAATTCTTCATGAAGAAGAATTTGTCGTTAATGACATTTTTGCTGAAATAACAGAAAACATTACAGAATAATTTATTGCATGCCTCATTGATTAAAATAAGACAAGAAAAGTGTAATTTTCTAACAAGCGAGCAACTATTAACTAATTTGCATGTAATCCCAAGGCTCAGTTTTAAAAATACAACTTTCTCCCACCAATAATGCTTAAAAATAAGCAACATATTAACGTTTTAACTTGACATAATTTTTAGGCAAATATATGTTAATTCATTCCCAACTTCAAATAATTTTTCAGTAGTTGTAACTTTACCCAGCCCTATTAGAAAATCTTCACATTGCAAAACTAGAAGGTAACATTTATTTACAGTACATGAAGTCATCACATGCACGAACCAGAAGTCGTCATATGCATGAACCATAAGCCATCATGGGTGACAAATATTAGATCAAATAGTCGTACAGTAAAACCCCTCCATTTATACCCCATTTATTATGACCACCTCTCTTTTACGACCCAATCACGAGGAACCGTGAAAAGTTTGGGCAGAAAAAGTCGAGAATTTGAGGCACGTCTAAAAATAGATACAGTAACCCTCGCCAACCGCGACATCTTGACCCGCGGTTTCAGTTATGTGCGGATTTGTTTTGTAGACGTTTTCTCCAACGGCGGTACTAGTTTCTATTATCCATGGTTTTCAGTCTAAGGAAAACTAGCCCTTACTGGCGTTAGTGGTAGCGCATTTCTCAAGCTATAGGCTGTTCACGGTAAAGTGAGCACTTTTGATGGCCAGGTTACTTTTTCCTTTCAGCCATTTTTTATCCTTTAAACATCTTTTTGAATAAATATTGCCATGTAAGTAATAAACACAGAGTGTATATTCCACCGCACTCGGAAGTTAACGCCTAAGGCTAAAGTAAAGCATACTTTTGACTATTATTGCAAATGAGAGGGCTTTCAAAAGTGCTCACTTTACAGTGAATGAACTTTACCATCATAGACTTTGACATTGATTGTACCATGCAGCGTGAACCAATAAATTTCTTAATGCCACAAGGGGACATTGGTGTATTGTCCGTGGAAGCGCAGAGGGAGTTGCAGGCCGGGTCAGTACGGATTCTTTGTCTTAGTCACATGCTGCCTCTGCCTTACCCTCCCTGTCTTTTTTCGCTTCCATTATCCCTCCTATTTTGCTGTAAAAACAGCGGCACATTACCAGACTAGTTACTTCTTAATCAGTGTATGTATGACAACTTCAAATTTAATTCAATGCCCTTTTTTTTAAATTATTATTTTTAAGTTTATTTGCACCCACGCCTACGTAATATGCTAATTTTTTATGGTGGGCAATTGTTCTTTTACTTTTCAAATCAATTTTATATGTAAAGTGAATAAAGATACACAGTCAGACCAAAGCGAGAGCAAGGCGCGCACACGTATTGCGAAACGCCACCTAAACTTTTTGATTGCCATGTGCCTCATAGCAATGTATGACCCACGAGACCTGCATAATAGATCTTCAATAACTTTAAATTTTAATAATACATATAATTCATTCACGGTTACTTCAGCCTTTTCTGAAGCCCTGCTAATGTTCCACTTCCAGGATATTCCTCCACCTCGTGCAAACTAAGCTCAACAAGTCTGGAGAATTACACCAGAGGGACAACGCACCACATTCGTGTGCGTTCAGTTGTAATGATATTTTGTATAAGAACTGTTTCTCACTAGACGTTACCAACATACCTATTTTCTCTCTGTTTTTATTCAAATTATTTATCAATGAAGCATTATAATTTATTGATAAAATATGAATAACATTTCAATTTAACAATAAGAAAGTTACTTTTATGAATACAAGTATAAAACGCTTGTGATATAGAAAGTATTTAGGAAATAATTAAACATGTCGTACATGGAGAGATTTTTTAAAGGTTTGATTCAAAATGCAGAAGAAACCGTGAATGGTCTATAATCTAATCTTTTCACACACTTTCAATGGCCTTTTTTTTTTACGACAAGGGATGGTCCAATATGCCTTTCTTGAGTATCAAATTAATCAAGAGACATCCAGCTAGTAAAATATACATATTTATATTTAATTTAAAAAGTGGTTTTTTGATACCCTAGAGATGATTGAACATATTTCATGCCAAAAATGGCAAGTCTGGGGGGTTAGGGGTGGACCAAAATCTGCCCAAAATCTTCAAAATTTCTTATTATGACCCTATTCTCGGGAACCGTGAGGGGCCGTAATAGAGAAGGTTCTACTGTATGTAATTTTCACTAACAGTAGACTATACTATAAGTTGTTCTTAACCGCATTTAACTTCATGATATATAAATACAGTTCTTACAACTCGCTATTTATCAGTGCTCGTTACGAATGACGAACACTGGTAAATATGAACAATTGATTACCCAGTAGTAGTCACCTACATTATTATGAACACCAATGACATTGCTAATGTTATGACACTTTTAACCTTTCATTAATGTGTTAGAATTCCAAACTCCCTATATTGTAACACAACATAAAATGAAAAAAATTATATGACAAATACACTTACCTCCTTACCAAATGCAGCAAGAAATTTTTCACACAGCACAAAAATGTCAACATTCACTCGAAACTGCCCTAAATTAAATGTTTAAATAAGGCGTATTCCAAAATCAACTGGGTGCGATCATGATGACAATGTCTGATGAAAATGATATAGAGTTGTGGCAGTAGAAAATTTATTCTTTTTCTTATTACCAATATGTTAGAGTACAAATGACGAGCATTGGAACACTGTTACAAAGTTCTGATAAAAAAATACGTGACTTTCGAATAGTTAATTTAGTCATAAAATCTGTCAACAGTTAAAAGATATAAATCTTGCACATCCAATATCTTCTATCACACATACAGGCCCAATGTAACGGCCACGATACAGATGCGACAATAGCCATTCCGGTTTTACAAACATCAATCACAAACGACAAAACACACATTACAGTATATTTAGCCCTGCTGTGGAAACAGATTTATCATAGCATTGTAACTTGCGTAGATAGATTAAAAAACACAATATGCAGAAACTTGATTTGGTAATTTCAATTTTCTTTTTTGCAAGGAAGCTCATTTTAAGACATTGTTCAGCAAAAAGCAACATGCATCAACATGTCGCCACTTCTGCCAACTTCCAATTTGTAATGTAATATTTTTTGCTGTACTAAGTATGAAATATGCTAAAATTGAAAATAATTTATTCTATTCTAGCTACTAGCGCTGCAAAACTTGCAGAGGGGAAGCAAAAAGTTCCACTCCACCAATTCAAGTTTCTTACCTTGGAAAAAAAAAAAAAGGGGGGGGGGGGTCACTAGGGCCTAAGCACCATATTTTGCCCTCATATTTTTAGCTGTAACAATGAAATAATTTTCCATCAGTGCTACCTGAAAAGTAAATATTTCAACATGAAATGTTTACTTTACAAATAGCATACCAAAAACTAGGTTGTAACAACATTTAAACTGTGAACAATTTACTTTTAGCCACAGTCAACACATCGCTGTTCTCACTGTTTTATATTCATATTGAATACAAAATTAATAATACAATTATTATAAAATATATTAATGTTGAATTTTCATATAGTAAAAAAATAATACTATAAAATTAATTGCAATGCTTAAATATTTGTGGTGTGCGAGTTATTTAACAAACTGATGAACATGTTATTCTTGGGTTTATTTTTCAAAGGTTTGTTTCAGAAAGTGAGAAGAAACTGTGAATAGAATTTACCTGAATAAAAAGAGCAGAACTCCTGAGCTGCAAGAACCGATGGAGCAACATCTGATGCAGATCGTGTTGAACGTCAGTGAATGTAAGCTCCTTTATTCTGAGCTTCCTCTGCAATCTTAAAGTCATCTGTTGATACCCACAGTGAAGAAAATTCTGTAAAAAACAACACAATACTAAATTATATGTATCAACATTCTTAGTTACTATTGCTGCAATCACATATTCTAAACATGTAACATAACAAAGGCTCAACACAACACAAAAATCTATTAAACTTTTTAAATTTTACAACTGCACCACCTTATGTAAGGCATCTTGACACCTACGGGATGGATACTAGTAAAATGGGTCCTAAGGTGGTTTCAACCACGTACTACCGTAAGTAGGCTAACTAATTTATAGGTGCCACTGCTTAACACACACAGGGGTCCGGTCCATGTGTAAACTATATCTTCCTGGGGTGCTGGTCCTATCCAGGGATTACCTTTACCCATTACTTTGGTTGGAGATTCAAAAATTGGGGTAGAGGGCAATGGTGGCTTGACTTATTGACTGGCAGTGTTCCCACTGCGCCTGTAGTCTAAAGGATTGTCTCTCTACATCTTTTTGTGTATTCAATTAAGGGCCTCTAGAGTTGCCTTTCCCAAGGCGCTGCAAAAAAGGCTAGTGTAGCTTGTCAGATGACGTCTCACAGGCGGGGTGAAGAGATTTGAGGTGGGCCATGGGGGTTCGGCATAAGCTTGCTGCTGTTGTGTCCCGTCCCGCTCTCTAATCCTCTGATGGGTGCTGAGGGTACTTCTCAGGTTGAACTGCCTTATTAAGTTCTGCTCCACGATGGGAGTACTGAATGTGGAGTATGGTTAATGGAATGGAGAGATAGTAGGAAAGGGCTGCAAGGTGTTCAAAGTGGGACCTGACATTCAAATCTGCAATTTCCCTACACTCCCTCGGTATGCAGCCAAAAGAAGGAATTATATTTTCCCCTGCCTCCAATTCTCTGTCCTCTGTAGTCAGAGATGCAGTGGTACAAATAGAAGTTGATGAGTAGAGAGCATGACTCAGAGTACTGTTCAAATGATCAGAGATCAAGGAGGGACAGCCTGCATGGCCACTGCACCGGGCACCGGATACGGAAACAATTCCTCCTTAGGGCGCAATCACTTCCTCCTCTAACCGCACTGTAGCCCTACTCAGCTCTCTCTGGGCTGGAGCCTGGGACTGCTGGGTCGGGGGGACCACTGGCAACTATACTATGGCTGTTTCTGCCTGGCCAGAACCTGGGATCTCTGCAGCTTGGACGACTGAGGTGGAGGTGCCCTCAGCCCATGTGGATGGTAAGGAGGCAAGTTGCCCTCCTTCCTCTCGTTCAGTTGTCGCATTGCCATTTCTCGGTGTGGGGGGAGCCTTGATAGTGGCTCGGTTGGGGGACTGACTTCCTTCTTTCTGGGCTGGAACAGAAGGATTACAGCAGTTCAAAGGGCTCCTCACCTGGTGCCCTTTGAGCATCTTGGGATGGGTGCAGTGAGCACACCACAGCATCAGTTGCCTGCAAAGTATGTCTGGGTGGTTTCGGCATAACGGTCAGCAGGTCCAAGGTGGCATGAACGCTCCAGAGCTTTCGCTGGGTTGGCCGGGGTGCTGGCTCTTGGAGTGGCAATTCCGGCCATTGTGGCAACATCTGCTGTAGAAGTGATTCCGGAGTTCGCAGTGTGATCACTGGTCAATCTGCCTCATGAGAAATGAGGCTCACAGGCCCTTGAGTCACTGGTAAAACAACTGTTGCTCTCTCAGGGCAGCGCTCTAACTTCCCACTCAGCTGACATTGCTACCGTGATCAAAGGGTTGTTGGGGTAGTGGAATATATTGCAACTCAGGTGGGCAGGTGCTTTGATGACCTCCTCTGGGTCTTTGTCATGTGTTGCTTTAATCCCCTGATCAGGATCCTGTAGCCATTGTGCAGATGGAGGAGGGTGTGTGCCACCAGTTTCTTCTCTCTCAGTTTCCTCTGGAAGTATGTACTGGGGTCGGCTAAGTTTCAGCTGGTTACGGGCTACCTTTTTAATATGGCCTCACCGATATTCTGTCCAGTATACATTCTCTTGTCTTTCCCACTTAGATACGAACCAAGCATGGAACTTCTCACTGGCTTTACTTAAAGAGTGGCTTTGGACCATGAACTCGCTTCCCCTTTCAGAGGTGGTGGTTGGTTTTCCAGGGAAACTAGGTATTTCTTTCTAATGTACTGTCATTGCATCTTCCTTGCCTACCATACTCTCTTCTGAGCTTCTTAGGATGTTATTTTGGTGGTAGGTAGAGTGATTGGCTCCTTCTCCCATTTCCATTCTCTGGGCCAACTAACATTTTGCCCCAACAGTAGTAGATGGCTAGGTGTGGCCCTAAAGGTCTTATTGTATCACCGTCATATGGTAAAGAGGATGTCCAGGATATGGGTGTCACATTGCTCATGCTGTTCACCTGTTGCATGCAGACACCCCCAAGGCAATGCCAAAAGGCCAGTGTAGTTCGTCAAAAAACTTCTTACAGGATGAATGAAGAGATTCTAGGTGAGACATGGGAGTTTGGCATAGTTTGCTGCCATTGCTGTTAGGCTTCATCCCTCTCTCCCCCTAAAATATCCAGAGTGACTGTGTCTGAGGGGTGCTAAGAACACATCACGCTTAATTGCCTTCTTATGTTCTCCTCCATGATGGAAAAACCACATGTGGTAGTCGGTATGGTCGATGGAATGGAGAAGTGGTAGGAAAGGAATTTGCAGGGTAGTGTGGTACGGGAGTTCAATGTGGTCCCCAACATTTGAGTCTATAATTCCCTTACACTACCTCAGTGTTCAGCCGAAAAGATGGAACAATATTTCCTTCTGCCTCCAAATCTTTGTCCCCAGCAATTCAAGATGCAGTGGTACCAACATATTGGTGAGTTGGGTTATTATCCTCTTCGTACTTCTGATTGTGCTAGGTGCCTTGTGCCACGAGCTCTCGTCCTCCAGTTCTCTGTCCCCGGCAGTTCAAGATGCAGTGGTACGAAGAGAGGTTGGTGAGTAGAGAAACGTGACTCCTGGTTTCCCTTTGTTGTTTCGAATGTTGGCCTCCAGGTACTGTGCTCTTGAGTACTGTACAAATGATCAGAGAGGGGAAAGCTTGCACGGCCACTCCACCGGGTGCCAGATACGGAAGTGATCTCCCCCTTAGGGCACAATCACTCCTATCCCTAACTGTATTGTTGCCCCACTCAAGTTTTTCCATCTCACCCTCTCATCATATAATGTCTGGTATAGCAGGTGGCTGTTATTAATGTTGGAACAAATATGAGAACTATGTAGAGTGGCATTGTTTTTTGAGTAATTACTCTAAAAAAAAAAATCAGTAATAACATGTAAAATACTGATATTGCAAACTTTATTGCCCCTCAAGCAAATGGAATAAAACCCACAGCATGAATGTTAATGGTCCAAACTGTTTCTCAAGCTACCTAGTTACTTCTACTGGGTGAAAGTGACTAAAGAAGCACAGTGGCTGAAGACTCTTAAGGAGTGCTGGCTGGTTCAACTTTGCTAACTGTTCTCAAGGACTAAGGTAGCCAGGCCCACCAGTGGAAGAGCGAGCTCTGGAGGTGGCAGTCGCTAGAGAACAACTGCATTTTTCGGCCTGCAGTGCAGTACATAGGTGCTGCGATAAGCCAGGTTTGCTCAGGGTCTCGGCCATCCTACCCTTCTTCTCGCCAGTGCGGTAACAGGCTGTCTGGCCATGTCCAGGCTGCATCACCGCTTAGTTTGAGGAGGCTTCGCTTAGTTTATAACTAACACTTATCAGCATATTTTTAAAATACCTCCATACATCATCCATACTAACTAGCTGCATGTTCCTGACACAAGGATGGAGTTGAGCTAACTTTTATGTATTTTAAAAAAGGAAGAGAATACTGTTTTAAATATAATTACAAAATATCTCAGAAATACTTATCACCTTAACTTCTAACAGCACTCAAAAAATATATAATTTGGCAAAAATTTAAGAAAAATAGCATTTCTAAATCATTTATGTCATCACTTTATTTGTATCTACAAGAATTTTTCAAATGAACACATTGTACCTTAACTTTAAAAAAATTCTTTATTCTCTTGAAATATTGTATAGTTTAATTTAAATGATTCTAGAAACTGCAACATCAGAACAGTTATCTTCCATACATCTCACAAATGTAAATCTTGAAATTTAAATAATTACTCGCTATATTTTTTTAGCTGTACACAAGAACTGATTTAAAACTTCAGTTTTGTATACTCATGAAACAACCAGTAATATACTCACTACCAAATTTCTGCATGACCTCAAGTGTTCTGTGCAACAATGTCTGATTTTTTATTTTTGCCAAATTCTTCCCCAGAATTCCTTTGCTTCCACCTCTAGCCAGAACAAGACCCACTACATTTAGCTCATTATTCTTGCTGTCTGGGACACCATAAAATATCTCCACCACCAAACACTTCCCTGCCAACAAGTTTCTTCCATCTTCTGTGGATCTGTAACAACACATGAAAAATGCAATATTATCACTTTAACCAGCATAATTTCTACAAAGAAATACATACATATTTTGAGAGAGAGATACATAACTGGTAGTCACGTCACCTTACAAGTTCAAATGATTTTAATTTTATTGAGCCACCAATTTAATACAAATTCATGTAGCAGTCACAAATTAATATGTAATCTTTCAATACAATACAGTATAGTAGATACATGATTGGTTATTTTATATAAAATGCATATTATGATGAAAATTACAAATAAGAGTATGCAATTAAGAGCTCTTATAAGTTTTAATTATTATATGTTGTTATATTAGTTGCCACATGGATCAGACACTCCTACAGTGAACAGAAACATGTTTAAAAGAAAAATCTAAAATAGAATAATATGAAATAGAAAAATCTGATATATTGTTTTAAAGACAGACTTGCTGTCTATACGTACCCTTGTTTATACTGGAAAAAGGGTTTGAATACAACCGGTGTGATGAATTGTATTGAATTGCGGTATGTGGATAGTAACATATTAGTTTGAACTTAACAGTCTTTACTTGCATGAAGAGATGTACACTTTACAGACGGAATACTTTAAACACATTTTTTAATAAGTGATGGGAAACAGCTAAACAGGGAAGACCTAAAAAAATTTACTGAAACAAAGTTATTATTAAATGAAACATCATTTAGTAATATTACACATGATGACAGTTGGGTGTTATAGTGAAATGTATACGCAATCTGGCTAAAGTGTCATGATTTAGGGTGTAGGTACTTGCATTTTTAATTACTTTCTCATTGTGCGTGCTTAATGTTTGTGTAGTTAATCTCTCGTTATATTTAACGTTTGATTGGTTAAGTCCTTGTGCATAATTAATATTTGTGTCTGTCTTTGTGAATGATTATATTTCATTGGTAATTCATCTCATTGTATGTGGTTAGTAGCTGTTTCGTGTAATTGTATTTCTTTAATTGGTAAGTTGTCTCGTTGCGTTATATTATGTTTCATTGGTAATTCATCTCGGTGTGTGCATTTCACAATAACTTAATGTTACATATTTTGGAATTATTTAATGTTTCCTTGATATGTTAATTTATGTATTTCATTCCTATTTACTTTTTGGTGCTCGTAGTTTGTTCAAATACTATGATTTGTGTAGGTATGAAATTAGTAATTTTCAAACACTGAAGTTTTTATCTAACATCACAGCTTATTCCTCCACTAACACCTGCTGCTCTCTCCCCCACCCTCTCCTCACACACCATCTCAGCTCAGTCTCTCCACAGCCGCCAACCGAGAAGTAAATCCTCTACTGCTCTCCCCCCTCCCTCCCCTCACCAACCATCACAGTTCATTTAGTCCTCAGACACAGACCTGGATGGACATGCCCTGCTCCCGCTCCCCCTCCCCTCATCCACCCCCAGAGCTCATTCCAACCTCAGATACCAAACAGTCAACATCTAAAATAACCCTTATGCCACTCTTGCTCCAAGGTCAACATATATATATAATGCTGCTCCCACCCCTCAGAGCTCAGTCGCCTGCCAGATTTCGAAGAGGAACCATTTACCCTTTCAACATACTTAACCCTTTACATTAAACAATTAATCCTTTATAATTCAACAATTAACCCATTACCTAATTATTCCAGGTGTGAACACAAAATTCGTAAAAAGCCAGGGTAATGTGTATCTGTTAAACTAAAGGGGAATAGTCAGAGACTATCACCCCAAAGTTATTGCCATCCCTGATTCGCAATACACAGCTTGAATCAGAGAAACTACATATTTCACATGAAGATATGCTGGCATTAGTTAAGAGACGCCTATATAGTTCCGTAGAATCTTGCAGCAATTACCAGAAGTTGTCCAAGGTGAATAAATTAAAGGAAGGTGATTTGGTTTTGAGAAGAACGTGCTATTTAAGTTCTTTACAGAACCACGTAACAAATAAATTACATTTACTTTTCAAATGCCCTTTTAGGGTGTGAAGTTGTAAAGGAAAACTGCTACTGTCTAGCTACGCTTGACGACCAGCCTGTAGGTAGCTATAACATCACTCAGGTTAAAGCTTAATGAACATATGTAAGAGTTAAAGTATTTTGGTTGCAGATTTTATTTGTACAATGTGTAAAGATTAATCTTTGGGCAACATGTAACCTGTATGAAGTTTTAGGAGATTGACGACAGACCTGCAGTATGGAGAGAAGTTTTTCTACAGTCCCAGGTGCACTATGCAATGTATTTAATTTTGTGACATTGTTTATGAATTGTATTTTGTTGCCTAATGCACAGAGTTGCCATAGTGAACCAGCATGGGATGAGTGTTAACCCCCATGCATCGTTTTAAGTCATGGTGCATTATGCTGCACAGTTATATAGAAGAATGGCCTGTCTTTACTATGAGAACTGTTGAATTATATCTGAAGGATTAGATTACGCCACAGCCAGGCTCACAGATATCAGTAACTTCTTACAAATTTACTGTCAAGGTCGAACAACAGATGTGTTTGAGATGAAGCTGCAAGATTTAACATGACCTACATGTCACTGTGGTTTTAAGTTGCAAGCAAGATTATTTAACTTGTCAAGAACAAAAGTTTTACAATTTGCTATAGTAGTATTGGCTCAGAATTTAAGTGTGAACATAATTTTTTGTCGGGGAATAAAGAATTCGCTAAAACATACTAACACACACTATAACCAATACACTTTGTTACACCTACCATATGTAGAACTTATCTTTAAGAGTTACTATCCCAGTATTATTGTGAAGACTGATAGGTGAATTAATTTATACTATGATAGATTTTTGGGCTGTTTATTTTGTTTAAGGGTGGGTGATCTCTCTTCAAGGCGTGTGTCAAACTTGTAAATTTTCACTTGAATTTCACTTGTGTTTTAGGGTCATTCCATATGAAATCATCAAGGGGCTGAAGCTGCACCATTTTTTATTTTGATAAAAATTTGTTCCTACGTTACCCTAGAAGCCATTTTTCAAACACACTGCAAGCAAATAATTTCACACATTTCAGAGGTTTACACAATTAGCCGTAACTTTTTTAACAAGTCACCTATTGTGGAGCTTTTAGTGTCATTTAAAAGCTTACATACGATACTACTGCACTGTATATTTATATTATATAATACATTTTGAATATTCAAGATGGTGGCCATCTGCTTTCAGCATTCAGATGACTGTTTTACCCAACTTTATACCCCACCTACTTCACCAAAGTTGCACCAAAGATGGTTGAAGGGTAGGTGGAGAAGGCAGGGCAGGATGATGAGGAAGAAGGGGACTATAGGCCACCAGTGTTGATGAAAGAAATGGGGTGGAGCTCATTGAGGGACAGGAGGAAAGTTGAACGGCTAGTTAGGGTGTAGAGGGAGGATGGGGAGGGCTACACCGCAAGCTAAGTAAGGGGGTGTTTAGAGAAAGAATAAACAACAGTGAGAAGCTTCAGAGGGTGTTGAGGAGAACAGAGCGGGGTAGGCAGTCCATGCTTGTGAGGTCTGTGAGAGAGTGGAATGTGTTGAGGGAGGAATTGGTATCCATGAAAGGGGTTGATAAGTTCAGGAAGGGAGTGTGTCTGTCTGTTTCTGTCTCTATGTGTGTGTGTGTGTGTGTGTGTACATGCATGCATGTACGTATGTATGTGCATGCATGCATGTATGTATGTATGTATGTATGTATGTATGTAACTTAGAGATATGATCTTTTGTGTGCTAAATACCTACATTTAGAACAGAGTGCAACATCAAAGTTACCCGGGTTGAAGACTTCCTTCCTAGAAAAAAATAGTGTCTAACTTGGGGAAAAAATGAAAATTTGCTGTTTTCGAAGCGAATAAAAGTTATCTAGTGAACAAAATATAAATTTGAGTTTTTTTTATTAAACACACCAATAAGAACTTACCAAACCTCAACTTCTGCTATACAACCTGGCAGATACTTACAAAAACGTTCAACTATCTGCAAGTCAATGTACTAAAACAAACTAATACAATAACTACCTACTGAATAACTAGTGTAAATGAAAGTGGCAGCTCTAATTCCCTCAAAGATTTAATAAAATGTGTAAAGCAATGCTTGAGAATAGTAGGACGAGCAGGCAAATTATATATTCAAATACAACTGTGCATTAAAAAAAACTATACTTTCAATTAACACACTTTGATAGGTTCAATTTACAAATCAACATTATATACAGAGGTTAACACTAGATAGCCAATATTTATGTCTGAACATGGAAAATACGTTAATAAGCATTTCTCTATCATACAGAATATTCGCGACAAAGTTTGTGCACACTGGAAAAAAAAAAATTTAAGAGAGCTGCACGCTGTTGATATTGTTCAGACTTATCTGTAAATGAAAATGCTGACTGTCACAGACATAGCATCTAACAAAACCAGCATACGTAAAATCACAATTGTAGACATCTGCACTGCTGTAGTTGTTTCTCTTCCAAGTCTAGAATTACTCCCTAAATAATAAGCTCAAGTGCTTATATGTGCATACTACAGTCAGCACACTCAATTGATACGGACGCAGAAAGCGAACTATAACTAACATCGCTGTTGTCCGAACACAGGCCTTTTCTAGACTTAAAAACATTACCATGTTTTCGTAGCAACGTACGTGCATGGTTTTGTTGCAGAGAAGGTGTTGATATAGATGGAATGGACTCATCACCCATCTCTTCATATTAGGTTAGCTTCAGTTATTGTTGTCAAATCTTTCGTAACCACCACTGTATTTCCTTCTAAATTTTTGTTGCATATTATATATACTTAATCAGTATCTGCCATTTTAATGATTTGTTTCGCATCCTGCAGCAAACAACGTTGTAAGTTACCCACCACGGAGTTACAGTATAACAGTTCATAAAACTTTAAAGCTATTTCTATTATAAAAAAATTATTTCTAATTACAAACCATAAATAAAGTTTTTAGTACTTTCAGGATCTGAAAAAGATAGGGGAACAAATACCTATTTTGGTTTTACATTACAATAAAATGAGAGAAACATAATAAATATTAGAAATAATAATAATATGTCAAGCAAAATTTAGTTACATAAATTATTCAGTTAGGTACCTTGAGTGATCCAAAGCTAAGGATGCCTTTTGAAAACCAATTGCTCCTAAAGTGGTACTGCACTGGAACTAAACAGTACAAACCATAAGTAAAACCAACTTTTATATGTTGACACTACAGCATCATGCGAATAACTGAAGGCAGACTTCACGGAGCAGGGTAGGGTAGCAGGTAGCCGGGTAGGGGTAGGAGCCGTTAACAGCGCCCTTTGTTCACGTGATCTACACCTGATGCCAACATTCTAAATCTAGATATATGAATACTACTGGAAGGTTTAAGAATTGCCCAATAAGTTTCATTCTATTTTTTTTTTTTTAATAATGCGTAACAAATGTGATTAATAGTAAAGTTTACATTTTTCCTAATCTTAAAAATGAAAATAATTACATAAGTCATCCAATTACGAATAAAGTATTAAATCTAGAAAAAATATCAAGTTAGTCTTATTTGGATGATATAAGGATTAAAACTATACCTCGTTTATGAGATTTGAATAAAGGGTAACAAAGATATAAGCGATAACTTAAAAGCTTGCAATATGTTTAAGTGGTGGGTGGAAGGAAGCACAAGAGGAAGGGGCAAGGACTTTTTAGGAAAATGTACCCCTACGTGAGTTCTAACAACTGGCAAAATTTCAGCTTGTCTCTTATTTCTTCCAACATTATGGTCATGTTGGCCTTCACTGCCCGTGCTACAGGCTATACCTATGATGGATGCGCACTAATTTCTTGCAGTCTGTAGATGTTCCCGACCCCCAACAGTAGAAGTATGTATATTGTTTGAAAGGGTGAAAACTACACTACACCTTTTATTTAAATTGTTTTGTGATATTATCCCAAATATAAGTGCTGTGCCCTAAAACCACAAAAAAATTCAAATACCAAGCAAAAATGTTGTCCATTTTAGCGAATTCTCGTGATAGTATTATGTTTACAGAAAAATATTATAACAGTATTTTTTTTTTACGAATAGATGTTAAGGAATAAAACACTATACAATTTATGAACTTAGAATAAATAATGACGGAGATATGAGCGATAACTAAAAGGGTCGGAAAATGAATGTTTAAGAGGAGGTGGGGGAGGAAGCACAAGGAGGTGTGAGACTTTTGAGGAAATACTCCTCTAATTAGGTCCTAACAAATGGCAAAAATTCAGCTTGTTTCTAATTTCTTCCAACAAAAAAACCTTCATTGCCTGGGCTAAATCAAAATATCTATACCAGGAGGTCAGCACAGACAAACTTTGTTTGTTAAAATTAATCTTGTTGTGTTTGCCTGGTATTTACGTTCCCAATAATATTAATTTTTTTTTATTATCTCAAAAACTGGTCCTCTTAACTACATCCTTTTATTGAATAATCAAAAGCATACTTTAATCACAAATAAAACAATGGCATCTTGTTTGCAAAAATTGCATTAAAAAAACTGATGTCATGTTGTCATTGAAAGGTGTGCAATCATAGTACTCCCAGCAAAACAAACACCTTTTCAATACTTCATACTAAACATCACAAAAAAATTATTATTCCCTTTTTACAAGCAAGGTGTTTTATTTGTGAATAAATTATGATATTGATCGTTTAATAAAATATTCCGGTTAGGAAGACTAGTATTAGAGATTTTTTACACACGCACGCACGCACGCACGCGCGCACACACACACACACACACACAATATATAGAGCCGCCGTTGGATGAGACACGAGTCAAACAATGACACTATTTACTTACTGCAGATGGGGGCCAGCGATGCTTCCCATACACCACGCTTTGAGACTCAGGGATGCTGTGGGTTCTGTGTATCCATCTCACCTGAGCGTCTTTACAAAACACTTGTCAATACTAAACATTTATAACAAAACACTGTACTCAGGAGTTTTCTGGGTGTCAACGCTACAAGAAGATATATTAATTACACTGTTACAATTATTTACATTTGTCCGTCCGTTACACGTCGTTTCAGAATGATTTTTAAAAGTTAACCTCGGACGTCACTAGCCAGTTCCAGTAGGTGATTCCCCCCACACGCAACTCAACTCGTGCACTCCTAGATGAATAATCTCCTCGTGGTGCCAGATGACACAGTCTCCACAAGGAAAGAGATCCTACAGCCACTAGGGTGGACTGGAGGGTTTTCCTGGAGACGGGACAACTGGGAATGAAAATGATGAAGTTACTACGGGCTTATCCTCTCACTAACGCTTACTCGTTGGGACTCGTTCCCGAACCACGTGTCAATGTGGCGACTGTCAAAAACATAGCAGGCTAAGATCAAATAATGTCCCCCTACAAAATTACACAAAATATTACTTGAAGGTGGGTCATGACATGAACACGCAGAATAAATATGCGGATGCGTGAAAACAATCTTAGATGGCGCGGATGCCGCTGGATGAAGTTCGTAGCAGGCCACGTGGTGCAGATGAAATTGCAATATTTTCTGTAAAAATCATTGAAATCATGTTGGACAAAATTATGGTGCTTTCAGAAAATTATTCTGGTTATGTTTCAAGCATACAAACGCGTCTGGTGTGTCTGATGGCGGAAATAGCCACATATGAGGTTGACCACGCAGTCACACATGAAATCACCAAAACATGAAAATTACAAGAACCCTGAATCAAAACAATACAAACAACCATGAAAAAATTATGACGCACATTAAATTACACAAAATTGCACTGTAAGCGCAAGGATGACGCAGATACGAACTTAGCATCTGATGACCTCTTGGTCGCAAATGATGTGGCAGTGACACAATAAAACATGAAAAAAAAAAACCTTAAATACGCACATACAAATTTACACTTAATATTGCTCATAGCAATGAAGTAGAAATTACAATGCAAAAGCCCTTAACATGGGCGGATGTCACCTGATTTACAAAGTGAGCATGGCCTCTCTGCCATAACCTCTCTCCTCATCTTAGTTTAAGTTTCACAACACCACAACGGTACAAAATAATTATTTAAGTGGAAGCATGATGCTGGGGATGTCTGGCAAATGCACGCAATTTGTGTTACGTGACAGCGTCTTACCTCGTCAGCTCTCCTAAAACGACTGCCCAGAGGCAGGGGTCACGCGGACATGCCATGGCTGCCTACGGGGTTCACACAAGCAGAAGTGCTATGCACGCCAAGTGAAAATATTATTACGTGAAAAGAAATGGCACTTAAATTATTTTCAATACAAAATCATTAAAGTAATTTATATATAATCAGTAATATTATTATCAAAAAATGTCTTTTGATCGTGTTCACACCTGCATATCAGTGTCCAGCTCTTCGACACAACGGGCACTTTAAATTTCAAAAGCCAACGTGGCGCAATATTGTGAAAAGAACATTTTACACACATTTAACCCTGAAAGAATGACATGTTACACTAGCAAAAACTTTCCCTGAAAATAAAAACACATATCACTGAAATAATTTCCCATTGGGAAAAGGCAATGGTCGTGGCGGTCTGCGCGCACGCTCTACCCACATGTCAGTTAGGGTGACGAGTGCAGTCATGGCCTATCTGTTGCTGGCTCTTAGCCAGCATCATATATATATATATATATATATATATATATATATTATATATATATATATATATATATATATATATCTGTGTGTGTGTGTGTGTGTTCATGAAGTACTGAACCACCTTGCAAAATATATAGGTTTGACATTGACTAACAGCCAGCGGCACTAGAGCCCATGACAGCACTCACGTGCCACGTGTATTGCACGTGCGCAAAGAGGCCGACAATTTTTAACTTTCCTATCAATGTTAATTTCAGGGTAAAATGTGTTATATTGTCTATACAATGTTTAATGTCTTTAAATGTTTTAAAGTGCTTGTACTAATTTTAATTGTTTGGTTATGAATATTCTAAGTGCCTCCAGTGCCGAGATTAAGAACACTTAATATTCTGGCATGAACGCCATCACAAAGAGACATTAAAATAATATTGAAATTCGTAACCAAATTATAGAAATGTAACACAATGTCTAATTTAATTTCGGCCATTTTATTTTCACTATAAAATATTTCACTCGGCCTGCATAGCACTTCTGCTTATGTGAACTCGGTAGGCGGCCATGATTGGTCCGTGCGATGATTGTATCTGGACAGTCTGTCGAGGAGACCTGGCAAGGTAAGACACTGTCACGTGCGCACTACAACTTTTGTTCACTGATGTAGGGTTTCCATAGTCCATGTAGTTTACCGGTTAATCTTTGCTTGCATATGTTTTTGCCAGACATTTCCCCCGGTTTTTATAATCCCACTTTATTCATTTCTTCCGCCATTGTGGCATTTTTAACTTAATTGAGGAGAAAGATGCCGGAGAGGTCACGCGACCCGCACATTTTGAATCAGACGCCATCTGCCTATGTTTATGGCATTTCATTGTAACTTCTGCATAATTGCTACATGAAATTTTAAGAGCTTTATTTTTATGAATGTATTTAAGGGTAACTTTCGTGTTTGAATATTATACGGCAACATCATGTATAACCACGTGGCAGACTGAAGCCAAGTCTTTGTATACGCCATCATTGCATTTTAAGAGCTTATTTATATAACATTGTATGTGCAATCATTTATTTTAGGGTTCTATGTATTTTTCATTCAAGGTTTAATGTATTTTTCATGTAAATTGATGCCTTTGTACGTGACCAAGCGGTCACAGTAACGTTTGATTGTACCGCCATCAGGCATGTTACAAGCCTGTAACAACACTAATCATAAAGAGAACCATTTGCCAAACACGAATAATATTTTATCTGAATTTAGTTTGCCGTTTCCACGTGCAAATATTGCGATTTCACCTGCACCACGAGGTCTGCTACGAACTTCATCCAGCAGCATCCGCGCCACCTAAACTTGTTTTCACACATGTGTGTGTTTATTGTGAATATTCATCTCGTGTCCCATCTTATTTCATGTATCATTCAAGAGTCTATGTAATTTTGTAATAAGTGTACGGTGCAATTACTCCCGTCCTAGCCGGCTCTGTGTATAGGCCGTCACCATACTAACCACATGTTGGAGGGCGAGCCCCGACGAGTTTACGTTAGTGATGCCGAGTAATCACATGTGTTAATGTGTATTAAGGGTATTAATTTGTAATTAACTGTGTCCTGTCTTCAGGGAAAAACCGTCAGTCCACCCTAGCGACTGTCGGCCCTCTTCCCTTGTGAAGGCTGTGCTTTCACACACCTCGGTGAGATCATCCATTTAGGCAAGCGCTAGATTAATTATGGGTTGAAGAGCACCTAAGCAAAATTGGCTAGTCATGACCAAGATAACCATTGCATTGGCACGTTGATGTGTATAAACAATATCAATAAAAACAAGACAACAGTGAACTCAATTTTTTTATTCAGTACTGACAGTGTCCTAGCCACATATGTTTTATCCATTGTTTATTTCAGTGATTTTATTAAAAGTTTAGAATTACCAACGTGTTTCTAAGTACGCACAGGTGAGATGGACACACAGAACCCACTACATCCCTGAGAACCCTTAGTCTCAATAGTGCGGTGATTGGGTAGCACCGCTGGCGCCCAAATTACCAGTAAGTATTTGTGTCATCGTTCGTCTCGTGTCTGACCCGACGGCGTCAATTTGTGCAAGAAAGAATTTCACACTCACTCACTCACTCACACTCTCTCACTCTCACACTCACTCTCACACTCACTCACTCACTCTCACACTCACTCACTCTCTCACTCACTCACTCACTCACTCACTCACCTCTCTCTCTCTCTGTCTCTCTCTCTCTCTCTCTCTCTGTGTGTGTGTGTGTGTGTGTATATATATATGTAATTAAAACCATATTTTTTACATTAATCCTTACCATTTTCCATCAATGGGGAACAGCCCGTGGAGAGTATGGTAAAAGTATGCTCCCAGTTAAAGCACATGTCAACATTAATGCCAAAATGTATGTTTCATCACCAATGAAGGTATACAGAATATAAAAGTTTTACTTACCCAACTGCAATATATGTCAAAGTAGCCCCCATACTTCATAAACTTCCAGTATATACACACATTATAAAAACTCATTCCTTTTCAGGACATTGAAGCCCCCAAGGATGTACAACAGGAAATTTCCGATAACTTGAAGGAGACCACATTAGAAACCAAGAATATGAAGATCTCGCAGGTGACCGAAGTGTTTATAATTAACAGCTGTCACCTGTTCAGCCATCTGAGTTCAATAAAAGGAAATGTAACTGCACTACAAAGAGAATAAAAAAAACCAAAAAAGCTAACCGGTACAATAATGGCTGCAATAAAAGAACTGAAAGATTTAAATAAATTACTCTGTGCTCTTTCTCTAATTAGGATCTTTGAGGATGAGTGTGAAATTATGGGCAAGCAAATCACAGTACGAAGACCCCTTTTCTTCATAGAGACAACCATTACCAGCATTGTGTCCCTGAGCATATGATTCAACAAATTCTCATTCAACTTGAAGATGACCAGGAAGGATGTATTCACTTCTAGCAAGAGGTGGTGAAACAACCCCCCCACCCTTTTTTTTTTCTGCACCCATTTACCTAGAAGATGTGCGCGAGTTCCTCGACTAAAGTTTCCCAGGTTGGTGGATTCGCAGTGCCATACCAATAATATGACCAGCTTGTTCCCCCAAACTATCACCGTAAGATTTTTCCCTTGTGAGATTGAGTGTACACCTACAAAAGTGTCTGAAATTCGAAATTGAATTACAGCCGCAATTGTTGACATGACTTTGACAATGCTACATTGCGTGTGGAAGAGAACTGACCAAGATAGTCTACTCAGTAACTTCAACCTTAAATCAATAATAAACTTTGCTACCAGAATAGAAAGAACCAGTCAGACAGCAATTGATAACATTTTCACTGATAGTAATGCAGTTGCAGAGTGCCACTGTCTACCAGTAATAAATAGCTTATCAGATCATGATGCATAAATATTAATTATGCCTTCCATAAAAATGCCCTCCAAATGCATATCTTATAAGAAAATACGAAAATTTTCGCTGGAAAATGTCTTACAATTCAAAAGTGAACTCAGCAAGGAGCAATGGTCAACATTGTATACTTGTACTGAAGCAAATGAAAAATTAAACTCTTTTCTTAACCAAGTTCTCCATTGTTTTGAAAAATGTTTCCCATCCGAACTGACCCACAGTAGTACAAATCCAAAGAAAAATTTATGGCTCACCAACGGAATAAAAATTTCCTGCAAAAACAAAAGAAAACTTTACAAGGCCGCCAGAACCAGCAGCAACCCTGACACAATGAATCACTACAGGAAATACTGTAAAATTTTGAGTAAGGTCATAAAATCTGCAAGAAAGGATTTTTTCTGTTAGCTCATTCAGACTCAAAATAAAATGTAAACCTAAAAGTAAATGACTGCATATCCTTACACCCTAAATTAGTCGCAGATACATTTAGTTCAAACTACTTAAATGTCATAGAAAACATAACTAACAAAAATATTATAAACAAGATATAAACCATATTCCTACACTACAGGATACAGAATACCCTGCTATATCTTTTACAAACACAACTCCAAAAGAAATGGAGAAAATTATCAATTCTTTGCAACCAAAATTATCCAGTGGCTATGATGGCATTAGCTATAGGTAATTAAAGCAATGTGCTTTTGAATTCAGTGTTCTCTTTTAAACCATATTTGTAATGCTATATTCAATACAGGATTGTTTCCAGACAGACTCAAATGGGCTATGGTAACACCATTGTGCAAGAAAGGTGAGAAGACCGAAGTAACCAATTATAGACCTATCTCTCACTTCATACTTATAGAAAAATTAACGTTTCATGGAGTCTCAGGTACACCCAATAAAACTATCAAATAGACAACAAGTGCGGATAAAAGGAAAAACTGTTTTATCCTACTCTGAACCAGTAAGAATTAAGCATGGGGTACCACAAGGATCAATATTAGGCCCCCTACTCTTTCTAGTTTATATAAATGACCTCCCATGTGCCTTAACCCAAGACACTACTCCAATTTTATTTGCACCATGATACTAGCATCTTAGTTTCTGGAGATTCAGTAAATATCTTACACAAAAAATGGAAACTACATTTACAGAGCTAAATGCACAGTTTACTACAAACAAATTAAATCTCAACCTAGATAAAACATATCTTATGTATTACCTCACAAAGAACAGAAAAACATTAATTCATATGTTAGCAGTACAAAAAAAAAAATTAATGAAACCGCAGTTAAGTTTCTTAGCTTAAAAGTACACAATTTACTTAACTGGAAATTGCACATTGTGTATATTTTACCTAAACTAAGTTCAGCCTGTTTCGCTCTGTGGGGTGCTGCAGAGGTCATGTGTTATGGTATAATTTTTTTTTACTCACATTACACGAAAGTGTGACATAAAATGGATACGTACCGTATCCAGTGATAAAGTAGTGTGCTTTAAAGGCTATAAAGTGATGTTGTATAGAATAGTGTACAGAGTTAATAAAATATGTCATGAATAATGCTGTTGCATACAACGGATAATTATATATGTAGGTACTGCAGTACAAACAATGTGAGTGTCGTCTCGTGAAATAATAAGGATGAGTGTGGAATTACAAGTTGGCAGAAAATGGATCTATTTGTTACAGTTAGATAAGTGATAAAATGTTAAATTAGTAATGTTCGCATCGTGTTTAATTAACAGTGTTTTAGGTAGGTAATGTTAGGTCAGGATTCTGTAGCAGGTACCTATTCTTTACTATTTTTAATTAATAATTGGATATGTGTGATGGTTGTAGTGACATGTAGAATAAGTTTGAAGTAGGAAGATCCTGCTAGGATAGCGGCAGTATGTTTAGGCGGTAGTAGATACAGCGAAACGTATAATATAGAAGAAATGGCATTTAACTTATCAGGAAATGTGATTGTGTGTGGAAATAATCATTTTCAAGTGGTTGAAATATGAAACCATTACAGTGATTAATACACACGCAACCCAAGATAAACAAGGTGTGGCTGAACTACCAAAAATTATGGTTCGTCGTTTACAGACATGTGTACGTTTAGGTGGCAAATTAGTTACTTATTGACTATGTTTGTTCGAAATATGCATCCATTACAGTGATTCGCCTACACACGAGAGCCGTGATAAACAAGGTGTGGCTGAAGTAACAAAAATTGTGATTCATTGTTTATATATGTTGACACCAGATAACAGCCAGCGGTGCTAGAACCTATGACGGCACTCACCAGGCACGTGTCACATGTCCTGCACGTGCACAAAGAGGCCAATATTCTGAACTCTCATATAAATGTTATTTTTCAGTGTAAAATGTGTTTTATATTTGTATTTGCAGGGTTTAATATGTCTTAAAATGTTTTAAAGTGTTTGTTGTTTTTTTGAAAATTTTTGGTTATGAAATTCAAAAGTTCACCGAGATTAAGAAAACTAATATTCCGGCGTGAACGCCATCATAAAGAGACACTGAAATAAAATGAAAAATTCATAAGAAAATTATTAAATGTAAAACAGTATTTAATTTACTTTGTGGTTTTATTTTCACTAATAAAATATTTACTCGACCTGCATAGCACTTCCGCTTATGTGAACCCCATAGGCGGCCATGGTACGTCCGTACAACACTTGCCTCTGGACAGTCTGTCCAGGAGAGCTGGCGAGGTAGGACACTGTCACATATGCACTACAACTTTTGTTCGCTGATGTAGGTTTCCATAGTCAATTTAGTTTACCGGTCAACCTTTACATGTGTACATTTTGACAGACATTTTCACAGCATTATGCTTCCACTTTACTAATATATTTAGTCCTTGTCACATTTTTAACTTAATCGAAGAGGAGGAGAAAGATGGCGGAGAGGTAAAGCCGCACGCGCAACTTGAATCAGGCGCCATCCGCCTATGTTAGTGCCGTTTCATTGTAATTCCTGAATTAGTGCTACACACAATTTCAAGGGCTTTGTTTTTATGTATGTAATTGAGGGTATTTTTCCATGTTTAAATATTTTACGGCAACATCACGTATAACCTCATGGCTGACAGATGCCAAGTATTTGTATATGCCATTGCATTTTGGGAGCTTATTTATTTAATACTGTATGTGCAATATTTTAATCAGACTTCTATGTCAATTTTTTCAGGGTTCAATGTATTTTTCACGTAAACTGATGTTTTTGTACTTGACTACGCTGTCATGTTAATGTTTGATTTATTCAGCATCAGGCATGCTACACATCTGCAATCATTCAAATCGTGAAGAGAATAATTTTCTTCCTCAGAATAATATTTTGAGTGAATTCAATTTACCGTTTTCACAAAGAAATATTGAAATTCTACCTGTACCACATGGTCCGCTATGAACTTCATCCAGCAGCAACCACGCTATCTAAACTTGTTTTCACACGTGTGTGTTTATTGTGAATAATCATCTCGTGTCCCATCTTGTTTCGTGTATCTTTTGAGGGTTTATGTAATTTGTGTACGGTGCAATTACTCCCATCCTAGCTGGCTCTGTATATAGGTCGTCACCACACTACCCATGTGCTAGAGGGTGAACCCTGAGGAGTTTGCGTTAGTGGTGCCGAGTAATCACACGTGTAACTGTTTTCATCAAGGGTTTCATTTGTAATTCACTATGTCATGTCTTCAGTGAAAAATTGTCAGTCCACTCAAGGCTGTCGGCCCTCTTCCCTTGTGAAGGCAGTGATTTCACGCGCCTCGGTGAGATCATCCATCTAGGTGTGCCCTAAATTAATTGCGGGCTGGGGAGCACGCAAGCAGAATTGGATAGTCATGACCGAGATTATAATAATTTTATTGGCACGTTGATGTGTACGCATAGTAACAATAAAAACAAGTCTACAGTGAACTTATCTCTTTTATTCAGTAGTGACAGTGTCCTAGCCACATATATTTTATTAAGTGTTTACTTCAAGTGATGTTTAGTAAAGTTTAGTATTGCCTACATGTTTGTAAGTACGCATGGGTGAGACGGACACACAGAACCCACAGCATCCCTGAGAACCCCGAGTCTCAATAGTGTGATGATTGGGAAGCACTGCTGGTGTCCATATTACCAATAAGTATTTGTGTCATCGTTCATCTCTAGCCTCACCCGATGGTGTCAATATATATGCTAGTTTCGGTGGCACATTAATAATTTATTGACTATATTTGTTCGAAATTTACACCCAATATAGTGATTCACCCACACTCGGCCCGTGATAAACAAGGTGTGGCTGAAATACCAAAAATAGTGAATCGTTTACAAGTCGGATACGTTAGGTTTGGCGGCAAAATATTAATTTATTCACTATGATCCCTATGTGGTATCGCATAGTACACTTGGGCGGATTGGCTCTAATGTAATACAAGAGTCCATATGTGGAATCGGGTAGTATACTTGAGCGGGTGGACTCTAGTGTAGCCTACTTTCCAATTTCGTATATAAATGCTGAAATTGCCCCCGGCCAAAAACCACATTCCGGTGGATGTCCTGTTAGATTATCATAGTTAGGGATTTGGCAATAGTAAAATACATATGAAGTCATCGACTCCATATTGGAGAAGTCATAAAAAATATGTACACATTTTGGAATCGGGTTGTACACAAATCTCCATCTGCCGTCTATCCAATGCAAGTCACGTTTAAACTTAAACGATATACAATAGAACCTAAAGTGTGTGGCTTCATTAGCGCGTTAGAATCAACATCGTACGTCTTACCAATAACTTTGGAAGTTGAATGTTTAAAAATAACTCTTACCTACACATTTTAAAATTTTCATGCATTGTGCACTGATGTACTAACATTACACTCACGGAAAAAACAAAAATTGAATTCATGATTTACTGATTTTACTGTCACACTTATTCCTAAAATTTTTATTAAGAATTCGACAAAGCAAATCAAAATTAATATCAACATTAGCTCATTGGCAATATGGCGATAGATATCGATACGAATTTTTTATTAATGCATCATGTTTAGGTGTAAGATTTTTTAAATCGATATATTTTTTAAAATAATTTTTAATCGAAACAATTTTTATTTGTCTTTTTTATTGTGTCCAACGAGGTATAAAGTAAACATTTTGAGGATTTAAAAAAATATAAAAACACATACAAATAAATGCAAATCTCCCGCCATATTCATTTCATTTCAAACATTGTCAGCTGAAGCTTATTGTCATGTTGTTACCGTGAATGAGGGGTGATAAGTTTTTAAATTAATATATGACGTTGCTAGGGGTGTCGGAATGGTCGAGGCAATGTTAAGGTAATTGTTGACTCTGCTGATCTCGGGAATTGCAAGCCGACCATCTGGACCCAAACTCCTCGTCGATGATGTTGGTGACCTCTGCCCCATCCTTGTTACTCCAGATGAATGATCCTGTAGGTGTTTGCTAAACGGTAGCTGTAGGGTCGACTATGTACCATTGCAGTACTTGGCGGCAAAATTGACTAGCCATTTAACATTCGCGTACGTGGATTGTCGGGGCCAACCACATGCCCATAAGATACGGAACATTGCTTAAAACGACACTTGCAAAAGAAAGAAATGACATGAGAATTGATTGAGCGGGTATTGTGAAGGCCATCCTACGAAATGCAAAAAGCGATAGAAAATAAATGCAATTATGTTCAGTTCACAGACATCTTTTTTCCGATGGACTTATATCTCCGCCTAGGAGAGCACTTTACATGAACAAGAGGTGGAGAGAACTGGCCGCTGCGGTGATACTATATAACATCTTACGACACAAGATTTAAGGTAAGTCAAACTTCCCCAGGCCTTGCAATTCCCGAGGAAAAGCAGGGTGGTGTACCGGGGCGGCTACATTACAAAGGTTCCAAAAAACAAGAGCCTATTGCAAACTAAACATCGATACCAAAGATGTTGAATGCCACTCAGTGTGCATAGGAACTACGAGAGCTCACGACACATGCACCGCCCTCATCCAATACTCCTCGCTGACTACTCTTCCTACCTGACGTGCGAGAAGGCCTTGCCTGATAAGCGCCAGAGTAGCACTACTTTCTGTTTCAACCTGCACTATTTTACCTTGCACCATGCTTCCAATTAAGAGGTCACATTTAAAAATTACATAAATAACACTGCAACATAAATGCTTGATGAATGAAATGGACAAAGCACTGTACGTGTGATGAAATAAATGAAAACATGTTAACAATACACTAGCGAACCAAAATAACACATCAAGCCATAATACCTTTAATTATAAAACACAACAGTTTTTGACATAAGTTTTGAGCTCACAAGTTAAATTAAAGACAGTTCTGTGGCCATATTATTCTGCCTCACAGAGTCGCTATGTTACCATGGCAATCACTGGCTGCTCTGCCCAGGAATGCCATTGCACTGTGCTGCCCTGCACTGTTCCTGATTTCTCTGGCAACCAGGCGCATGCTCTGCCTTTCAGTAGGACGCACAGCCCTACTGTGGTGGTGTTGCAGGTCACGGCTGGACAAACGGTCTTAGGGGTGAGGGCATGTGGCACACGTCAAACACCCCCACCATTTTCGAGACCGTTTGTAGGCAGTCCGATGTTACTGGCAGCAGCTGCAGGTACGGGCCGGCCTGCATGACTGCAGGTGGTACCACCGGTCCCATGGCCCTGCTGCACAATGCGTTGCTGGCAGTTGCCCTTCTTGGTAGGCAACTCTGGGTGTCGTGGCCATAGGCAGAGCGAGCTCCCCAACCTGGTGTCCTCGCTGTCTCCTTCCCCGCTCCTGCCATCTTCCTTCTGATTTCGCAGTTTCAAGGTGCGACCCGACGGAACAGCACCTAAAAAACAATTTCACTTGTATTATCACCCTGCTGCTGCAATCGTCCCTGCTCTTGCTTATCCTGCGTATTCATTTGCACCTGTCATTGTTCCTGGTCTGGCTTACCCACCTATTCACATGTATCTGCGATTGTTCTTCAGTGGGTACACCAACCCTGCTGTTCACCTCCCCTGTGATGCTTGCTGTTCGAAGTGTCACAGGCTCCCTACAGGGCATAGTGATGCCGGGTTTATCCTTCACACACTCTGCCTCTTCTACTACTCCGGTTCGAAGTGTGGATGCACTCTCTTGCTTTCTCCTACTCTCCAGGAGTTCGCCGACTGCCGTTCCATACCATTCCTGGTGGTATCCTAGTGTCAGTGTGCACGAATGGGTCTGCTGCGGGTTCTTCCCCCTGAAGTGCTGCCACACCTTCTGTCTCCTCCTGCTCCTTCGTAAGCTTGTTGCGGTCTGGACACACTGGAACCGACTTCGTCATCGATGGCACCCGGGTTTAGCCAGATGTCATCCTGATGTACCCGCACCTTCCTCCTTACATACGAATGGTGAAGTAGTGGGTCCATATTGTTGTGACACCAGATGTGGCCCACTCTAACGTACTGCTAACTCTGCACAAAAATCATTTTTTGCTGTGGGCTGGCGGTGAGTCATCACATACATGTCCTGCCCCTCATGCAGTCTTGGCGGCAGTCTTTTAGTCACTGCTAACCATCTTGTCGCCTAACGATCCTGCTGTTGGCTGACATAGCATATACATCTACGATGCTGTTGTCTCTGCGTTTTTGTGCTTGGAACTTCGCCACAGTCTTCTTGCTGCAGGCATTTTGCCTCTCCTGGTAGCCACAAGTTGCGGCATGACTATACTTCTGCAAGTGAATTTCCTATTGCTGTGTTTACTCTCCTCCGAAGTGTGCATAATTTGGTGGGTATGCGATCCACCCAGGTGGCATGTTTTTCGCCTATGTGAAGTCATACCTGTGCCCGGTAAATTGTGTGCCATTGTCCTTCAAGAGGTTCTGGGGGAATCCCCAACATGGGAAACCCTGCTCCTCCAAGACTCTCGCTACATGTCCTGCCCTGGCTCCACAAGTAGGGTACGCCCCTGTCCAGCGAGAAAAGTTGTTTGTTACTACGACAAGAAAACACTTGCCTCCTCTCGTCCGTGGTTAAGGACCCATTAAATTTATACATACAGATTCAAGTGGCTTTCTTGGCATGTGCAGCCTTTGCTGTTGCCTCGAATTCGAGCGAAGTGTCTTGTATACATTGCACTCACAGTATTGTTGCACAAATCTTCTCGCATCCCTGCTAAGGCCTGTCCATAAATAATGACCTCGCACATTCTGCACTGTCTGCTCAACATCCAGGGTGTCAAACCATGCTGCCACAGTGCAAATAGGCGAAAAATTGGTCCCTCACACACATGTGGACATACACCCTTCAACTCCCAGGCTGTTGGCCAGAACAGGTCTCCTGCCTATCTTTTATGACTCGCCAGCATTCTAGTAGCTGTGTGTACTGCTTAACTTTTGCTTGGGTGAACATGCAATTCTTTTGTGCTTTTACAACTTCCCGGTGCAAGTCGCTAATTAGGCCCTCTTGTTGGTGACTTATCTGCAGTATACACACCTGAGATAATGGGTCCTGTGAACTTGGTCGTAAAATGCCCTTCCATTCTGCTTCGTCCCAGGCGATCACTTCATTGTTGGAGTTTCTCCATAATGTGTCCGCCAGTTCGTTCTCTAGGGCAGGCATATAATATACTATGAAATCGTAAGCTTGCAGACGCAACGCCGATCTCATTAGCTTGCTTCATGCTTCTTGCATATTGTGCAGCCAATATAGGCACCAGTTGTCGGTCCGTAGCGTAAATTGTTGGTACTCCAGGTATGCATGGTAGTTTTTTACTGCCCAAATGATTGATAGGCATTCCCTCTCATTGATGTCGTAATGTCTCTCAGTTTGCCCTAGATTCGCGCTTGCAAAGTCGATAGCGTGTTTCTCCCCACTATCGCTAACCATGGTACGATAAGGCACCTATCCCCTCTTGGCTTGCATCAGATTGAAGGTACAAATGCTTGATCGTGTCGTAGCGTGCTAGTGTCGGGCATGCTCTTAATTCATACTTGATGTCTACGAATGCTAGTTTTGCCTAATCCGTCCACTGAAAGCTTTTCTGTGGTGAAAACAGTTCGATCAAGAGCGCTGTGATGATTGGGAAGCTTGGAATATGTTCTCGGAGCCAATTGATAAGCAAGAAAAACTTCCGTAACTGCTTGCGCGTCTTGGGCTGGGGATAGCTGACAATTAGCTTTACCTGTTCCTGATTCGGCCAGTTACATGCCTGATCAATAACATGGCCGAAGAAATATATGCTTATTTTACCCACGTGACATTTCTCAATTGAGCATGTTAGGCCATTAATTGCGAGAATCTCCAGGACAACTGCAAAATGATGAAGGTGTTACTCTAGACTGTTTCACCAGATAATTACATCATCGAGAAATGCCAGCATATACTCTCCAATCATTCCATCCAGTACACGTACCATCATTGCCTGGAATGTTGCAGGTGCACATTTTAAACCAAATGGAACCTCACAGAATTCATAACTCCGCCCATCTGGGGCCTTAAACGTGGTCTTCGGTAGATCCTCAAGATTTACCAGTACCTGCCAATAACACTCGTGAGGTCAAGGGATGTCCAAATTTAGGCTGTCCCAATACACTGAACGCATCTTTTACGCTGATGTATGGTGGAAGTGTGCTACAGGTTACCTGGTTCAATGGCCGGAAATCAATACAGAATCGCCAGGTTCCATCTTTATTGGGTGCTAAGGTGATGACTGGATTAAATTGGCTATCCATAGATTCTATCACTCCATCATTCACCATCTCCTAAATTAGTTTTTTGATTATCAGCATTTGGTGCGGTAAATAACCTCGTGGGTTGGTGTGTACCGGCTTCTCATCTACAGGAAGAATTGCATGCTTTGCGACAGCAGTTCTTTTTAATGCATCATTGTTGCCAACTATGTGACGGCATTCATCAAGGCCACACTGGAACATGGTCTGCTACTCGAGCGGAACCTGGTAGTCAAATTCTCCTACTTTCACTTTGTGTAGGGCTCTCTTTCGCACCAAAATGGATTCGCCTTGCGGCCGGCTCTACTATTGTGTTCTGTTCTGTCAGCCATGTTATCTTTAAAATATCTTCCTCACGGATGTAGGGTGTAACAGTTACTGTTGTACTCGTCTCGATGTCATAGACTTGAACTGTTACTACTGTCTGTCGTAAGCTGGTACTTCACTGCTAATTTGTGGCCAACCGAATTATGTATCCTGTAGGCATCATATCCTGCTTATGTACAAAGTGCGGTAGTATGGAATTATGCGAGGCTGCAGTATCAATTAAACCATGGCACAACTGACCGTTGATGGAAACCAAAATGTGAATAAATGGTGTGCGACGGCTACTAATTTGCTGTATTAAAGTTTGCTGTTGGGTTAATTTTTATTTGTTGTCCGAATTCTGGCGGGCGGGGTGTTGGAGGCATCCGTCTCCTTCATCCCTTTCAACCCCTTTCCCTACTGTTTACGTTCTGTTGCTTCGTCGATTCTGTCCACATGCGAATTGTTCGGACACTTATTGTGCCAGTGATATTTTTGGTTCAGGTAGTACCTGCATTGATATCGGGGCGAATAATCTGGATTCCATCCTCGCTGTTAATTGTTGGTATGACCTGCTGAGCTCCTGTATTGTGGTTTCTGACCACATGACCCCATGGCTCCGCTCCGCTTCTGGTTATGTTTGTACAATTTTTCATGCAGTTGCCTACTATACATTTTGTCATGTGGTGGCCCACTATACAATCTTTCATGCGACAGTCCACTATGACTACATGATTGTTGTGAAAATATTTTTTAATATGTTATAAATTTAAGTCGTGCTAATTCGGCAATGATTTCGAGCACTTCTGGCGCTGAAAAATGTGGATGGAAGCACTTAATGTTTTTTTTTACTTATGAAAGAGGATGTAAGTGATTCATCCAATTGTTGACTTTCCAGAGTCAGCCTGCTCTGGGCCCGCAGAGAGGTGAAGACCCCTCGTAATCTGCACTGGAACAAGCGACGAAACTCCTCCCACTGAAGTTTGTAGTGATTGAGAGTTATTCACCAAGAGTGTGCGTCACCATAGAGTTGCGCTCCGACACAGATGGCCCACTCATCTCTGCTTACCCCTTACCTGGTAAAGCGGATATGCAATCCTCTAAAAATGCAACCAGATATTCCATCAGTGTCCCGGCGAACATGGCCAAAGTCTGAAATTTTGACTGTGTTTTTGCCGTAATAGGCCCTGGTGGTTGTTGAGATAGGATAGACTCTGCAATTCTATTTTGGTCGCATTTTCTACTCCCGCTGCATTTGGTGCTATTGATCCCATGCACCCATGTGTGGGTGAATGGATGGAAAATTTGGAAAATTTCTCTGGTAAAGTAGATAGTATTAATGGGTAGACAGGTGTGGAAAAAAATTGCTGGTGCTTATGGCGGGAAAAATGGTGTGAGAGGCTGGAATGGGTACGATGTTGGTGTTGCAGTACGTTCGGGTAGCGGATGTTGGTTTACATGAGCCATGTGTGCAGCGGGAGCATGCCGTGTCTCAGCTTCACGTTCCACTCCTCCCCATCTCTGCTGATACTCCTCTCATATGCCTTAAATCGCTGCACCTTGCACCTTGTTACTGTCCAGTGCCACTAGCACTTGTGAACGATTGTTAGTAATGTTTACTGCCACATCATTATCCCACTGTCACCTGATCACGTGGGATGCCAGCAGATATGGTTTGCGTTCGGTTTATGTCCTGCGTGATATATGTTGATGTCGCAAGACATCATAAATAAACAAATTTGAGGGCGGGGGTAAAAGACTGCAGGGAAGGTTAGGTAGAAAATCAGGAAGTTCCATAAATTATCCGGGTAAGGGCGCCAGTGCTAGAGAGAGAGCACGAGAATTAATCCGAGGTTGTGATGGCCGACCGGCAATGTGGCCTTCCTGGTAGCTCCCTGCTGATGTAGACAAAGGGTATCCAAGTGGTTATTGTGCTCAACCTCCAGAATTCCGAAGCTTGATGTAGTGTTGTATCCGAAATTGCCTGGTCTAATGGGGTTCTCGGCCTCTTCAATGCCATCACACACGAGTACCATGGGCTGTTGTGGCCTCATAACGCCATTATTAAAAAGAACACTTTTAGGTTATCCATAATTTAAGCAGCCGAAATGCGACCGAATCAAATAAAACTCGCCGAATCATTCGTCACGTAGTTTTATTCAATATATACCTCACAAAGAGCACTTACAATACTTGTTTACCATTAAAGTGAGGCGACCTCTTATGCTGCGAAAAAGGCGGGATGGCTACATATCCCAGCCATGTAAAAACGGCTGGGGTGTGAGGCGACGCTGACTCCGGTTGTGCAAAACAAAAAGGTTCCAAGAAATGACATTATCCAACAGAAATTATAGTGATTGAACATAAAAACGTGAAATGCCAGGAGCCCCGTGGCACGGTGGCCACTTCATGTCGAACCCGATTCAAGACTGACTTGCTTGGATGCAAGGCCATCTCATTGGCAGCGAACAGCCACCAAAATATCACGTGACTTCAGATAGAATTAAAATTAAATGAAAAGTAGATGAAAGCAGCTAGTCGTGTGGCTGATGAAATGAAAGTGCTGAAACTCTTTTACATAAAACACAACTAACTTTAAATATAATTTAGAAAATAAATCTATGTTTCAAACAATCTTCATACAATGTATTCTAACCTCACATTCAATGGTCTGTTTAAGAACAGTTCCTGGGCGCCATAGCTCTCCCCTCTCTCTTGCATGGTATTTTTAAACAGTTCAAATTAATAAAGAAGAATTCTAATACAAAACACAACCCGGTGGGTCGACTAGTTGCTTGTTCAAGTATTTTCAGTAATGACCAGTACTTTGTAACTGTCTTTTATTTTAAGTTTGCTATGTCCGCTCTCGTGACATCTAGTCACATAATTAATATGTTGGAAATTGACAAATAATATTACTATAAAAAATGCCAGGTTTGTTTATATTTAACATTTGCCTCTAACAGCATCTTTAATACATTGTGCTCACCATTAACTGATCATTAATCACGTGACTTACGTCACTCTTTAAGTAAACATATACAAATGCACTGACATAAATACCCTTTAAATAAATAATAAAATTAATAGAGACCATTGTTCTCATACTTACGTTTGTAGGGGATAACAGGGAACAATAACAAACACACTAGAAATAAATACATTTGACATAAGCACTAGATGAAATTGTAAACACACATTCAAAACATATACATGTGTGTGATATCACATCGACGACAGAATGACATATTTCTTTCTTTAATGAATTTACACACACATTAAATGACCCTTAAAAACACATACAAATCACTGCAAAACATAACACTGAAAAGGCAAACAAAGTCACGTGCACTGAGTCACACAGTCGATATCACACACTGCATTCACTAACTCTACGGTGAAAGAACACAATATTCACACTAAAGAAAACGAAAACAAACACTACACTGCACAACATCGTATTAACCTGCACTCGTGTACACACATGGAGCGGTGGATTCGGCTACAGAGTCCCCATGTGGTACAGAATAGTCATGACGACTCCTTGATGGCAACGTGATGAACGGGTTTAAAGGCCCAGGGACGCAGTCCACATCAAATGCCCCCTCCTTTCGAGGCTGTTCACTCGATGCCATCACTTGTTGCTGCAGCATCACTGCAACGGGCATAGCTGGTACTGTTGTCATAAGCAGTAGCTTCTGTATGGCGAAAGTGGTCGTGGCTTCTGCTGTTGATTCCTTGTTATCGGACGCGGTCGTGTGTTAACAGGCGTGGTTGATGCTCGTCCTCAACCACAGGCTGTACAACTTGCATGCCGGTTAACACATGGTCTCTTCGAGAAGGGAGGGGGAGGTAAGTTCCCCTCACCAAACTCATGACTGCTACTGCTGCTGTGATGTGGATGGTGCAGACTCGGCATTTGGGCACCCCCAAAACTTGAACTGATGCATAGTACTGCTGTTCTTATCCTTATTTCCGAACTGTGTCTTGTAGCCATCAAAATACCTTCGAGTGGCTCCCGCACCTGGCGATCAAGGCTATCCTCAGGTGGCCCACTAGGTTCGTCCTCTGTAACGTCCTCCGCATGATCTCTTGCTGGTTCCCTTGTTGATGCAGCTGCATCAGACATATCAGCTGTAGGTCCACGGGGTGTTACTTACCCTTGTGTTGCATCATATGTGTTGTTTTCATCGCTCTGCGGGGCAGCAGGAGGCTCGTCAACAGTTGAATCTACCGGTGTGGTGTTGGAACTTATTAGCGACAATGTATCATGGTGGAATGTAGCCTGTCAGTGGCGACTTAACGTCACTCGATAACAAGTGTTGCCCTGTGCTGACAGTACTGGATGATGACCACTCCACTTGGCAGCGAACCCTGCACAAAAAGTTCTGCTGTCTGGCTGACTGGGGTGTGTGTTCTGATATACACCAATTGTCCTGGCAGCAAGCATGGAGGGGGTCTGGGCATCACCACTATCTGCTGGGTGGTGTAGTTGCGCTGTCTCTCTCCCTCACCTCCTGCATATTCCTATCTCTCGCCTCTTCCTCTTCTTCCCCTTCGCGGCGCACGGTACTTCCTCTCAGGCCGCTAGTGAACTCGCCTGGGACGGGAAGGTCGTGGCCTTGGAGTATGCTGGCCGGTGTTTTTCCCATTCCTTCATTGACACGTGTTCGCAGCATGAATCAGGCGGTGGGAAGGTTTTCCACCTTTGGCGGAGAGTTGAGGAAAGTACATGCATGGTAGTTGGTAGCCCTGTGCCTGTTGGGGAAATTTATAGACACTCATGAATCACTGTATTTACATGTATGTGCAGCACCCATACAAGAGCACAAAATGTCTATTAAAGCATAGAGAAACTATGAAAGCACCGTAGTGGAATGAGCACTGGTCTTTGCCGGATAATTTGTATCACTATCACTGGTTTGAGGAGTGCCTTTCATGTTTGCTTGTTCACAGTGAGAGTTAGGGCATGCTACCATATTTTATAAAGTGAATTAATGTTTGCCCATTGGCAATAAAAATCAAAGACGCCCTGAGGAATTATTAACAATAATACAACTCTAATATACAATTTAGCATGGAAGAAAAATAGTAAATAAATATTTTATGCAATTACTAAGCATATGCAAAATATATAATACAATATAGTTACAATCATTTTACAACGTAGAGGGTGGTTTTTACAAAATGTTTTTATTCATTATCACACATACAATGATATATATATATATATATATATATATATATATATATATATATATATATATATATATATATATATATATATATATATATATATATATATATAGGAATGAAAAAGAAAGGGCGGAGTACTCCTCTTAAAATAACTTGCAGCCTAGAAATAAGATGACACACTTATGCAAGAACTGACAGAATTCGTGTTATGAACCAAACTAATTCAAATACATAGAATTATCGTTGCACTCAAGGCAAGGAGTGATTGTTACTTCATAAATCGTAAAACAGAATATTTATTAATATTATTAGCCCTTGCAATTTGATGTAGTAGCCATTTGTTTACTAAAATGCCATGAGGCATGGTATTTCAAGTTCTAACATGTGAATTAACAAGAATAGCCCTTTAGGCCTATGTAACATGTATCTTTACTGTAAACATCACAGTAGGTAATATTATATAAGACTGCAAGTCCCTGGTACAAGGAATAAAAGTAATTAATAAATACTCTTCATTAAGGGCAGATAGTAAAACATTAAAATGAAACATTACCAAACACATAACTTACAAATATAAGTTAAAATTTTCTAAAATATGACTGTTCTAAATTATGTGTTTCTAACTTATGACACTTCTAAGTTGTGATAGTTCTAAATTTTGTGTTTCTAAGTTGTGTGTTTCTAAGTTATGATTTTATAAGTTACGACATTTCTAAGTTATGTGGTTCTATGTTGCATGTTTCTAAGTTATGACCATTCTATGTTATGATTTTCTAAGTTACGGCATTTCTAAGTTATGTGGTTCTAAGTTGAGTTTTTTTAGTTATGATAGTTCTACGTTGTGTGTCTCTAAGTTGTGTGTTTTCTGAGTTATATTATTCCAATTTTTGTAATTCTAAGTAATGATAGTTCTAAGTTGTATGTTTCTAAGTTATGATTTTCTAAGTTGTGATGTTTCTAAGTTCTGTGTTTCTAAGTTACGATGATTCAAAGTTGTGTGTTTCTGAGTTATGATCATTCTAAGTTATGATTTTATAAGTTGTGATGTTTCTAAGATATGTGGGCCTTATTGGTAAAAAAAGTTATTTGTATGCTTGTGGCGAATGTTTCCATACGGTCTTACTGTCGGCCTCTGCCTAGTTTCTTACTTTCGGAGTCAGAGGCTCCGATGCTCACTCTATGTGCATTTTTAGAAATCACATTATTCAGCTTTGAGTGTTTCCCAGTACATGGCATTTTTGGAAGGTCGTTAATTTGTCGATGTTAATAGATAAGGAATAGTGCAAAGCAGATCGGCTGACGAGCGTTCGAGAAGTTTTGGGCCTTGTGCGTGCCAGGCTATTTATCAGTAAATATTAAATATTTTCACTACGAAAACGTATTTGTTTGTCAATTACCAGTGCGAAAATGTTTTGTAGTATACATGAAAGATTTAATCATTGACAGTTAGGTTTTATGCACGAGAAGTTTTATATTTGGCAAGTAAGCGAGTGTTCTTTTGGCACAGTGTTAGCACGCTTGCCTTGCGATCAGTCTTCGTTTGGAATTAGTTATCTAAAGTCCCTGTCACATTGTCAAATTTTCGAACAAATTGCTTCCAATAAGTGTGGTAAAAAAATTTGAACAATTTTCATAAACTTCATAAACGCTGTCATTTTTGTCTGAGAAAGTAGGATGGGTTCAGTTTCCATCCAACATTTGAAAATTGGACTGGTTCTAAAATTTATTTGATATTTGACTGTCTCAGCCCATTAGAATAGTGCATGACAAAAATTGACGTCAAGAAACTTAAAATAACGAACAATGGCTGGAAACGAATTAAATGATGAAGATAATTTATGTATAAGCTGTCTGAGCATGAATGCTATTTTAAGTGAATATTGCACATAATATTACGAACTGAGACGAATTAATTTCATTGTACAGGAAACATATCTTATAAACTGAATTTTAATTTAGTAGAGAAATGAAAATAAATTAGAATATTACTTACATTTCTTCCTGTAATGGATCGCATGGAAAAACAAAAGAAATATCTCACTATGAAAATAATTAAAAATAATATTTCAAATATGATTATTCCAATAAAAAATTTTTAAAGTGTGTCACATTTTCAAACACATTTAAGATTATTCGATAAATTTGTTGGATGGAAAAATTTGATGGCTGTATTTTGTCCTCAAGTATTTTCTCATATATACTTGAAGGCAAAAATTTGATAGTGTGACAGGGGCTTAACGATATTCCCATCTTAGTATCATAATATAATTTTAAAAATGTAAATTCGTATTTTCTCAACTGATAAGAGAATAAATTTTATTAGTCATCCAATAGAACGATTAGAAGTTTCGCTATCGCAAAAAAATTAATTATATATTTGTCTTTAAGTCCCTGTGCGTGTCCATGAATGTGGACATGTTGCACATAAAGTATATATAAATATCTGTATTTCATATAATCTCAAGCCTAAGAGACCACATGATTGAGATTTTAAAAAGTCTTTGTGAAAATAAAACTTAAAGGGCCGATTACAAAATATATATTTAAAGTATTTGTTATCTGACAACGTGATATTTTCAACCAGAAGTTTTAATTACTGATTAGCCTCCTAAAGTTTCTTAATATACATTCCCCAATATATTAAGTGCTGGTTCCGTAAGTACTGGTAATGTTTATTCTACTCAGGTTATAAAGCTCAATGATATTATTTTGATAACTAAAATTTTTTTCCTCTAAGTAAGCGCTAGTGTCGCAGTATACGAATTGTTTTCTATTATCTACGTTAAAAACCAATTAATTGCAATAGTATAAAATCAGGAAGTCCTTGGCGAGTGTATCGGTCTGTCTGTATGACAGCACTAATCTCGTGAACCACTGGACGGATATGGATAATGTTTTTACTGCTATGATCTGCATCTACTGAGGAAGGTTTATGTGTATTAAAAATTGTCCTGGCATTTATAGGAGCTGAGTATTAACGGTATTGGTGAATCAACTCGGGAAAAAAGTTTGCCATTGCACTTTCATGGAATATACTCTCTAATCCTTTTGAGATATAACTAAATCAAGTACCAAATATTGGCATAAAATTAAATTATCTACAAAAAGTCAGCAGTAGAATATATCTATCATTAATAGATAAGTAGTAATAAGCATATTTACAATTCAAATTACGCAATTAAAACAACTGTAAAATTCACTGTCTTTTTTTATCAAAATTAATTTATTCATAATTAAAACAGTTTCATGCAGATAAGAAATTTTTTACATCATACAATTATCGCCATTAATTCAAAAGTTATGAAAAGTTTTGTAAAAAAGTAGGTTCCGGAAATTTCTAAAATCGAGATATGCGCCCATGGACCTATACGTGTGCCGGGGTTCAGATAAATCTGGCAACCATGCAGTGGTGTATATTTTGCGAATGTATGCTCTTATGTCTTCATATGTTTTTATATTGGTCTGGCAAAGGGAAAATAAAGTGTTTTGTATAACACGACAGAAAGCTCCAATTATAAATGGTTTGGTAAGGAAATCTTGATTCTCCACATTTATTCATTTACTTTATTCAAATATATGTGGATACTAACAACACCAGATAAACTTATTAAAATATTAGTGGTATCAGACATGTGATACCAATACATAGCAGTTTTAAGCCTACTTCCTGTATGAATGACGGGGTAATGTGTGGTAGGTGTGAGTGTCTGTTTATGTGGCCCACCTTTCAATTTTTGAATGCGTGAACCAAATTTTTACCAAACTCGGTAGACATACACATTATATCATCTAATAAGTACGCCTGAATCCTATACGTTTTGACTATGTCAGACACTTACTTTAAAAATATCTGCCATTTTGGAAGATAGCATCACATGAAAAAGCAAGAAGTTTATGTTATAACTCAAAAATTACTCAACCAACTCTCGCCAAATTTAGTACATAAGTAGTACTCGGTCTTAAATTCATGAGGCAGTTATTTTCAAAATGATGACAGTGTTTATATTTTTGGTTTAATTGTTATAAAAATAATACAATTTAACCAATTTCGACGAAATTTTGTATGCTGGCAGTTTCGATTACAAGCATCGTATATATAAAAAAACATTTACTTTTGTTGGCCATTTTGTAAGATATCGCGTCATTATTTAGGTGTTTACGCCATATCTCTCTGGAAACAATTAAGTACCCTAACCTACTAGTTTGTAATTTTGCAAGCAAATAGTAATGCGGCAGGTGATGTACAAAAGTATGTTTATGTAGGTCAGACAATTATTTTCAAAACACTGTTTTAATTTGGTATGCTATATCATCAGAACAACATAATCAATTCCAACTTAACATCTTATGCTGAGAGTATATATTACAACCATCAAATTTTTATATATAGCGACATTTGTTCACCATTTAGTAAGAGAGTGCAACACAGCCCAGTGAAATTTTAATCATATCTTGAAAAACAATTGACAAATAACTCCTAAATATGCCAAATGAATAGTACCAGTAGTATGGAAATGATGAGTTGGGCACAAGGGCATTGGGCATGGGAGTGCAGGAGAAAGGGAGCTGCCATTTTGTTATGTCACCGACCACCATCTTGGATGTAATTAACATTTTTTCCCCTGACCCACGACCTGTGACTTTGACCTTTGAAATTAACCCTGGGGACCTTTGGCTCAAAAAAATAATTAAATTCCAAAAAATGTCCAAAAATCCTGAAAAATTTCGAAAAATGTTTTATTAGAAAGTTATTAAAATTTATTGAAAAATGTTTTAAAAGGATTTCCAAAAAAATTCCAAATTTTCGGAGCAGGCGGAAAGGATCAGTGACCCAGAGTCAGACCCAGGTGACCTTGGGTTCAGGGCAAGTGTACCAGTCGGGACCTTTGACCTTTGACCTTGACCTTTGCCCCAAATATCCAAAAAATTAAAAAAGAAAACACAACAATTTCCAAAAAAATACCAAAAAGTACAATTAAAAATTATTAATAACTTAATTAAAAATTAATTATTAAAATTATTCAAAAATTATTTTTAAAAACTAAAATTTCCGAGGTTCCTCCCACCTTCCCCACCTAACAAATTAGTCTGCAGGCCTCCACTTCCTCGCCTATTCCCTGTCAGCCATCTTGATAGGAGACTGCTTTCTTGGTATACGACACTTGTCCGCCATCTTGGAAGCAAGTGCCCATTACCAATCGAACTTAGACATGTGACCTTTGACCCCTGACCTTGACTACGACATCATGACCTTGAGTAAGCTCGAAAACAAAAACTCTGCAATAAATACATACAAGTCAATAAACATATGGCATTACAGACTACTACCACCTTATTGGATGCGGACTACCTCGACCTTAACGCCATGACATTAAGTAACCTTAAAAACAAAAAATCGAGAAAAAAATTCATTAAATTCAGAAAGGATAATACATTACAGACAACCACCGCCATATTAGATACAGGTAAACTCGACCTTGACCCCTTGAATTTGAATGACCTTGAAAACCAAAGCTCAAGAAAAAATACATAAAAGTCAGCAAATACATTACATTACAGACCACTACCACCATATTAGATGCAGGTGACCTTCACATTGTATGTTTATGTGACTAAACGAGATCCACCATACTAATAGTGACCACATGCACGACTGTTATAATCATGGTATGGATCAGCTTTTATATAGGCTTAATTGACTTTCATTTAAATTTCAATACTGCCACGCTCTGGAGGCTTGGAATCTACGAGGGCAGCTAGGACGATAATCACACATGCTCTTCTCACACACCAAGCCACACACTAATCTACACCAATTAATTCCAATCCACACCAATCAATACCAATCCACACCAATCAATCCCAATTCACACCAATTAATCCCAATCCACACCAAACAATCTGAATCCACACCAAACAATCTGAATCCACATCAATTCTCACTATATGTCACCAATCTACACACCAATCCTCACCAATCCTCACCAATCAATTCCAATCCCAACAATCCACACACTAAATCATACCAATCAATCCCAATCCACACCAATCCACACAAATCAATCCCAATCCACCCACCAATCCACGCACCAATCTTCACGAATCCTCACCGATCTACGCACCAATCCTTCGATCAATCCCAATCCTTCGATCATTTCTTCGGTTTGTTGTCTGCTTGTATCCATACACATAAGAAAATGGTTCACCTACTGTTTCCAAAATGTGTACATATCAGCAGAATTAATGTTTGTGTATGCATTCAGCTGTCAACGCATTTTATACTAAAGTCATTATTATCATTCTATTTTCATATTTTAATGTTTATAAACGAGTGCTCATAGCACCTCTTTGAAGTTGTGAGGAATAAAAGGACACGACACACTAACAATAATGTAAAAAAAATTATTTTATAACAAAATTTTTTATTATTTTAAATTACATTTTCACAAGGAAGCAGTTCATCACTTCATCTGATATAATACCGATCCGTAAGTTTTTAATACGTTTTTCGGAATTTTTTTCAATTTTTCGAGATTTTTTGAGGGTTTTTGGGGTCAAAGGTCCCCAGGGACAAGGTCAAATGTCAAGGTAAAAGGTCATGGGTCAGGAGTAAAAGGTTAATGACATCAAATATGGCGGTCGGTGACATAACAACATGGCGGCTCCCCAGCTCTTGGGCTCCCATGTATGTTATCTATACAACTAAATATAATAGGAGTGTCTGTCTGTGATTTTCGAATTTTTAACTTTTAATTATTTTTTCATATAGTATAATTGATTACTTAGCCATATCTAATGCAAATTTTTTCATGTCTGTCTTTCTGTGTGTCTGTTTGTCCGACCGGATTTAACTGAAAAACCACTGAGCATATTGACATCAAATTTACACAGTCTATAGATAATAACTCCAGGACTAACTTAGTCTTTGTTTCATCGAGATATCTCAAACAGTTCCGAAAATATGATGACCAGCGATGTACATAGATACTGGATTAAGATTCCTTAGGATTACTGCATAAAAAAGTATTGGAAATGGGAAATGAAACAAGGCAGCAAAATCTTTAACTGTAGTTTACTTTACCGCTCTTTATATACGAGTAAATACCGTGTCGTCATATTTGAACATACTACAATGGTTCACAAGTTGTGTTGCCAACTTTCGAAAGTATTTCAAATAATCCTTTCAACACTCCCCCTCAATAAAATACTTATGTGCTCACTCCTACTAATTCTCTGAACTTGCAGAACCGGTCTTTTGCTAAGGGCTTAGTAAATGTATCTGCTATATGATCCTCACTCTTAAGATAACTTATCTCTATAATGTTTGCAGATAGTGTTTCCCTAATGAAATAGTACTTAATATCTGTATGCTTTAATCTTCTATAACTCTCTGTGCTCTTAGCAGATTTTATTTCTGATTGATTATTCTCTAAAATCTTAATAGGAGTTACATCAAGAAAATTACAGCCACTCAAGAGAGTCTTTAACCAATAGGCTTCAATAACTACTGTGCATAGTGCTATATATTCAGCCTCAGTGGATAAAAGTGCAACACAATTTTGCTTCCTTGAGCCCCAGGTAACAGCACACTCAAATAGTTTGAAGCAAAAACCTGTAGTGGATTTCTTGTCACTGCAATCCCCTCCCCAGTCTGCATCAAAATACTCTAGAAGAACATCATTACTATCATAATTATATACAAGTTTGTGGTCCACGGTACCCTTAACATATCTTAAAATTCTTTTCATAGCTTTCAAAACACACTCATTTGTACCACTTTGGTACTTACTCAAGAGTTAACTGAAGCACACAGATCTAGCCTTGAGGCTGAAACAGCATACAACAAACAACCTATAATCTGCCTACACACATTCTCTACATCTTCATCATTACATGTTTCACTCAGCATTTCAGCCTTGAAATTCTGGTCCATTGGGGTACTAATTGGTTTACACTCACACATGCCATATTTTTTTTCAAACCATATATAGATTTGTTTAACTTGACCACATTAATTTTACAACTGACTCCCTCGGGCAATTTCATGTACACCTCTTCTTCGATATTTGCATACAAAAATGGTCCTCTTGCATCTAGTTGATGAATGGGTAATTTAAGCTTAGTCGCAACAACAGCAAAGGCTCTAAAGGTAGCTAGTTTTGCAACTGGTGCATATAGCTCACTTACTTCACAAAGGTATTTCTGTCCAAAGCCTCTGGCAAGCAGTCTAGCCTTGTAATCTTCATGTTCACCACTACACTTTAATTGAAAACCCACTTGCTACTGATTATTGGCTTACCTTTAGGCACATCACACACACCATGTATCATTGTCTTCTAACACTTTAAGTTCTTTTTCTATTGCCTGTGGCCACTTACAAGCATCGTTTCTTTTCATAGCTCCACTATATGTTGATGGTTTATTGTTTACACTAAGAAAGCATGTTTCATAATCATTTAACCAAGCTGGTTTCATTACCCTGCGCTGCCTTCATTCTGAAGATTCAGGATACTGTAACTCCACTTCCTCCCAACCACAGTCACTATTGTTGGTCTCTTGATTGTTCTCTGATTCATGCTGTTTGCTTGTACTCATTTCTTCTCCCTCTTGGTGGCTAGTTGATTCATACTGCATACTTGTATTTATCTCTTTATTTTCACTACAACTGATTTCATGCTGCTCACTATTCTCTTCTGTACCTTCCTCCTCTTCCCCTGATGATTCCATCAATTCAACACTCTCCATACTGTTATGTTGTCCAGTGTCCCTATTCTTCTTTGAGAATATTACATCCCTCTTGATCTCCACCTTCCTTTACCCTGTAAAGTAAATTCTGTACCTTTTATGTTGTCAGATTAACCAACAAAGATGCCCTGTACAGACTTCACAACCCACTTCTTCCTTTTCTCATTAGGTATATGTACATATACTTCAGTGCCGAATACTTGTAGCTCTTCAATATTGAACACCTTCTGAACCCAAACTTCATATGGTGTTTTTCCACTAGTCCTTCTTTTTCCAGTTCTTTTCAAGATGAAAACTGCTGTGTTCACAGCCACTGCCCATAAGTTTTTACTCAACTTCTTAGCATGTAACATTGTTCTTGCTGCTTCTACAATTGTTCTCACCTCCGTCTCTGCCCTACCATTCTACTCATGTGAGTAGGCTACTGTTCTCTGATGCTGTATTCCACTATCTTCTAGAACTTGCTGTAGTTCATCGTTAAAAAACTCTGTACCGTTGTCTGTATGTTATATTTTTATCTTCATTCCAAATTGAGTTTGTACCATTTGTATAAACTTTTGTACATGCAACTTAGTTTCATCTTTGTGTTTCATAAAATACATAAACCTGTATTTGGAGTAGTCATCCTTTAAATGCAAGAAATATCTGGAACCTCCTACAAACGTAACTTCCATAGGCCCACAGACCACAGCTTGTATAAGCTCACAAGGAAAGGTTTAAACTGAGTTGCTTTCACCAAAGGGAATTTTATGTTGTTTCCCTTCAAAGCATGCTGTACACTGAGTTTGGGCAATTGCAGAGTTAGGAACTTTGATATTGTTTCTTTTTAGCACTTGTGTAACGTGGTCAAAGTTCTGGTGGCCTACTTTCTCATGTCACAGTAAGAACTGATATCTTGAGGTGGTTTTCCTTATAGTAGTGACAGCAGCCACATCATTAACATTGTATCTGAACTTCATAGTGTACACTTTACCTTCTGCATTGGCAATTGTTCCTACTTTACCATCTTTCATAAATTTACACTCTTTGTTATCAGATGACATGACATAACCTCTATTTACTGCACTACTAACCGAAAACAGATTTGTTTTTAAGTCAGGCATATGCAACACATTGTTCAGACTAGTTTCTACCCAGCCCTGACAATTACAAGCCTGTAGTATTATCTGGCCTATGCCTATAGCGCTAATTACTGACCCATCACCAATCACAACTGACTTTTCTTGCTGCAACTTTTCATAGTGGGTGAAGATTTCACGTCAAAACACACTCTTCTTTTCTCATAATTAGGGATCTACACTAAGCTCTACACTTGTTTCTTTACCCTTTCCTCTTCCACCAAGAGTCTTGAAGTTAGGTTATCAAGGGACTGTTTACTGTCCGGAGCTGACTACCAAGCAGATACAAAATGTTTCTATCTTTCTGGTAGTGACATGAGAACTTTTGTTATGATGGATTTATCAGACACATTCTCTCCCAACTCCCTTATCTTGTTCTGAAACTCTACTATTTTTGGAAGAAACATTGACATATCATGACTCTCATCATACTTGAATGCAAAAAAAACTTTGCCTCACCATGTGGAGACTTGTATCACTCTTCTGCTCATAAACACTGTGTAAATACCTCCATATATCGCTGGCTGTGGTACATGTGATTATGTGCAACATTGCACTTTCTGAAAGTCTCGTCACTATCAGGCTTTGAGCTTTTGCATATTTCTTCGTCCATTCTAATTTTAAAGATTCCACCCCGGGTTTTGTTTCCGAGCCATCTACAACACCATAGACATCAAGTCCCCGTAACAGCACACTAACCTGAAATTTCCACACATTCCAGCGATTCAAATACCTAAATGCCATGCAGACGAAGTAGCACCGGTCAACTCGTAATAAATAAAACTTTTTGTTCTCCATTTACAAAGATAGTCACATGGATAATGGATGTTTTATGACATATATCACAGACCAATAACCGGTTCATACAAAAATTTCACGAATTTTTGCTACAGTTGGGTATGTATATTAAGAGTGCCACATAGTCTTATCTGGAGTGAGAAAAACACAGTGGTTTTGTAATAATGGTTATTTTGGAGCTAGTGAAGATATCGCGACGAAATTTTTTTCCGCATAAGTAAAATATTTAATTGTTCGAGCTGTGGTATACTTTGCCATTCTATCGATGTTAAATATATATATATTTTATGATGAAATTGCGTAACTTTGCGCATGATTTTTAGTCAATTGGAAAATAAATACTTGAAGCAAAAATTATAGTGATATCAGCTATAGTTTTCTGAAAAAAATCATGCGGAAAAGGGTATTTTTACAGCATTTAATTTTCAGACCTTTATTTAGAACTGTAGGTATGTTGTGCACATTTAAAGACGCGTGTCATGCTGCTCAGCTATAGGCTGTTCACAGTAAAGTGAACACTTTTTAAGGCCTTGCAAAAATTTTCCTTTTAGTCAATTTTCATCTTTCGGCCACTTTTTAATACAACCACTGCCATGAGATTAATAAACACAATGTATACATTTTAATCTTCTCAAAAGTTAACGTCTGAAGATGTGCGATTCCCTCATTTCGTCTGTAGTGTGAAAGGAAAGAGGAGGTGGGCAGAGGCTGTGCGGAAAAGGGTTTGGGGGGGGGGTGTAACGTATGATCTCTAGGACATGTATGTCCCGTCAGGTGAGCCGAGGAACTAGGCTTGGACTGAAGGGTTATTCCGAGAGATCGCTCGCGCGATTGTTCGCAGTACTGGCTGGAGTGTTGCCGTGCTTCACTCTGCTGCATTCCTTGCCTTCTAAAAAGGAATATTTAGGGACACATTTTTGTGCTGTAATTTATCAAACTACTGATTGTAGAAATGTTTTCCTCTAGTTCCGATGAATTTATTCAAGCGTAGTTTGATGTATGAATGAAGAAGATTTTACACACACACATGTACGAATGTTGTGTTTTTCATGTCGAACGTGGGTCCGTGGTTGGCACAGTGGCTAGGGCTCTCATTTCTGTAAGGCGATATCGGTTCAACTCACGACATGGTTACGATCGGATTTTAGCATATGAAAATAGTGTTTGAAGATGCTTCTTTTGGATGGATTTTCTCAGGAGTGACTCGTTTTCCTTGGAATTGCATTCCAGAATTTGTCCACATCCTTCTCAATTTCGTCCTCCCTGGCCCTCACACAAGACTATTGATGCCATCCAAAATCTCTTAACTCTCAAATTAAACATGGAACTGGCTTAGCTGGCTACCTTGTCAAGTACCTATACAAACTTCTTAGTTGCAATATAAGAGCTAAAACGATTTACAAGCTAACAATATAATAACTGCAAAGTGTATGCAAATATGCGAAAGTTTTTCAAACTCTACTTTCAAGTGTGACTAATTTATATTTCCTTATTTTCATTATTAATTTTTTTTTATAGCTATATGGAGATACAGATGCGGAACATTTGCTCGATGACCATTCCTAAATATGGTAATAATTGGAAAGTGAGTGTTACTCTGTAAATCATATGACTACAGTAAGGGAGGTGTGTATATTTAGTTAGTTACTTTTCAGTTACAGACATATTTTACATTCTTTAAAATACATGATTGTATAACTTTCCATCTATTTGTTACAGCCAATGTGTGTCTTGGATACTGATTGATCCTCGTATTAGGATTGCTGCCCATGTTATAAATATCCTTGAAAATAGCTTGCCTCATTTATATTACTTTTGCACAACCAAAGATAACTTTTGTAAAGAATCAACGTATTCTAGCACAAATACACTTTGCTTAAAACAAATCATATGTATTCCGCCGACATTGACCAAGTCATGCATGGATTAGCATTGCTGTAATGTTAATAATACAAAATCGTTTGGCAGATCATGTAGGCCCTATATAATATATGAAATTAAACATGTGTTTTACATCCTACATAAAATTTATTTGTCAGTGGTTAGTGTAAGAGTGAATGCCGCAATAAATTAATTTTAAATTCATATCAAATGTTGTAATAAAACATAATGTATGAAAAAAATACCAGTCGTAATCCAATAAAACAAGATCATTGTTATAAAGCATGAAAACTTAAATACAATCAAATAAACTTTGTTTACGGTTCGTAAAAATGTATTGGTGTAGCCACAACTAATATGATAGGAATGAAGCATGAAATTCTAAAAGACTATGATTTTTATTTTAAAAGGATATTTATAATGTTATTGAAACTTAACATATTAAATAAAATTTAATCTTCTTTCAATTGCGAAACATTGCTTTAAAAAGGTACTTAAGGAGGGTTGTAAAAATTTGTTTAAATAAATAAGTTACCATTAATCTGTTGTTTAAGTGTGAATTAAACTAGGTAAAATGAATGCCCACAACTGTATTTATATTATGAACAATTTTGCAGTACCAAACGCAAAAGAGTTCGAAATTGTCATATTTTATGTGGAGACTACTTTTAATAAATTTTCTTATTTATATTAACAACAAAGACACCCAATTTAATTACTAACGAAATATTTGACTTCAATATTTAATCGACAAAAGGTTTCATAACTGAGCCACCATGATTTCAGAGTATAGCCGGACAACTGGTTTGAGCAAGTTTAAACGTAACTCTCACCTAAAAAATGTTTACATTTAGATGGATAAATAAACGGTTGAGCCACAAAAAAAATTATACAAAAGGTTTTTCAACAGATTATGACTGCAGCAGATGTATTAAATTACTAAAAGTCTAGTTTACTCGGAGCATTAGAAACTGGTAAGTTCCAATATGGCGCCCAAAGTGGCTACCTAAAGTTTGAAATAGATATGTGAAACACAATTTAGCATAGAAATGTGGTTTTGGTGTCTAAGCTTGTGTTTTAAGACCTAAGATGTTCAATGAAATCTAGTAAATTAATCTCAGTTTATTATTAAATAAGAATTAAAAGAAATTAGAATTATTCGCAGTCTATTATTGACAAGTTATGGATATTAAAGTTACCAAAATTTTAAGAGCAAAAAAAGTTAAAACAGTTTTCTGTAAGTATTAACAGTAAATTATGGTTTTAAAATAATTAAGAATCCATATATTACACCCAATAGACTGATCACATATTTTCACATAAATTACTTTACTCAAAATTGCTTAATACAGCTGGGTGGTTTTTGTGAAGTTGAGCCATTTCTTGAACATAGAAGTGTGCAGATTTCAAATCATTATAATGCCCTGCTGCAGCGAATATTGGAAGGCAGTCAGAAACAGCACGTAAGTGCATCAACCACTGTTCGATCCTGATCGAACCTGTTCGATCTGCCGTTATTAATGTCCTGGCAACTGCAACCATCCTTTGATAATTTAACCATAATTTAACCTGTCTAAGACCTACCACACAATTTGATCTTCCTTTTTCTCTAACTTTCTTTTAATTTGACTGAATGTTTTTGATTTTAATAATGTTTCTGACGTCACCTCATCATTCAATAGTGTACTATAGCCCTCCTCGCATGTTCCGACCACTGTTGCAAAAGATAGGTCTTCATTCGTCATCTCGAACACCATTATACGATTTAAACAGTTTTCTACAAGAAGATGGCCACGAAATGCTCTCTGAACTGATTTCCCTGTCATCATATGAGCTACTGCATTCACAACATAGACCACTTCTAGAATTTCAGTAAGTTCTGTGCCTGTCATAAGTGAACCAACTACTCCCAGCAAATTCATGAACACGTCGAAACTCCCTAGGAGAAGGGCAGTGGGTTTTCGATGGCTGTCTAATGGTGAGTCTGTGATTATTATCTCTACGGCCTTCCAGACCAGAGGCTGATCGAATGTGACTATATGCTAAAGGTGGTGCTTGGTTGCAAGCCTACAAAGGAACTCCAATGTTGAAAGAATGCAAGTCATGTCCCCGGAATACATGTCTATCATCGGTAGATACCTGATTGAAGACTGATCTGGGTGTTAGTTTCCCTGATGAATAATGTGCATCCTCCCGCGACAACCTGGCAGTGCATTTCTGAGGCTGAATGATAATTCCCACAATACATCTTTTTTTTCACATTCTGGAAGACTCGGAAGTACTACGAACTTTACATCTTGATGGAAGTTTTTTTGTTGATATTGGTGTCAATACACCTATCAAACCCATTCCGTGAAAACTTCCTTACCCAATGATTGTAGTAATGTTGTGATCAACATTGTCTGCTGCAAATAGCACGGCTGTGTTCCTTACATTAATATCGATTCCAAGATATTCGGAGTAGTTAAAATAGAAGCATTTTTTTTCTTTCAAATCTGTGCATTTCACTATATGAAGAGCAGAACACCATCTTACACAAGGTTTCCACAAGAAACCTCGACCTATATAAGTGATGCATTTGCACGGCAATATATATTTGCAATTGTGCAATCACAGCTTTTGGACGGACTGATAGAATTATTGCCTGACCAATGCTGGCCACTTTCTGCTGAGTATCTTTCCCCACAAACATTGTTTTTAATGGAATACGTAAGGATTCGGGAATGTAATCAATAGCTGGGTGGAACCGACAGTCTCTGTTGTGGGATAATGTTCTTTCGCTGATGGCATATTTGTTTTAATGTCACTTTTAATGAGACTTGTCGCTGCCTCAATTATTGCTCTCTTTTGTGACTCTTCATCTTCTCCTTGTTTTGGAGTGTTGAAATATGTCCTGAGAATGTGTGCAGTTTTCTCTCTCATTGTAACTATATCATGTAAATCATCTCCTTCTACAATATATATAGAAGTCCCATAGAGTTCCCTCAGCTGTTTTTTTTTTAGGTACTTATTACCATAGGGTAAGTAATCAATATCTAACAAATACTCCTTCATTTTGCTCTTCAGGTCAGACACTGTTAGCTGTTATTCAACATTTCCTTCTAGGTAGGCGCACATTTTTGAGAATGCTTATTCTTTATCTTCATTCTTATGCCTTCCTGATTTCTTTCGCTTTATCTCAGTGTTACTTCCTAAAAGCTGGGGTACACTACGGAAGCAACAAAAATGGCTGCTACAAGTGTGATGGTACATACAGTTAACAGCATGAAGATCACCATTAAAGTATTCGATTCTACCTTTTACATTGAATGACCACTCATCACGACTATCACAACATAGCAAAATTGTCTTTGTGAAAATATCAGTTTTCACAAAACTATATCCGGCACTACTCACTTACAGGACACTTTTGCCACAGAAAAAGCAGTCAGTTTTGCTATTGAATGTACCTTCAGACACTCTAGTACTCCTTTGAGTATTACCAGATTTTCCCACATGTTTCCTCTTCAAATGAAGATCTATTTCTGTTTTATTTATGTACACTTGGAGGCAGTTTGTATGCACTTTACTGCCAGCAGTCTCAGTAATTGTGTCACCTCTCTGCATACTTGCTGAATTTATTCCATCTACGCCCTTTTGTCAAATATGAACTATATCATATCCATCACCCACATGGATATGACAAATTGGACATGTTTCGTCAGCACTGAAAGCACTCATTTTTAATCTGGAACAGTCAATACAAATAATGTAAATATAACTAAACCCTACTGACTACATTATTATATGTATTATTAGTGCCTTTAAAAAATAATAAAAAAAATGCAAATAGCCAGCAAATGGGTACATATCAGAATAATAACAGCACATACCAAATTATTAAAATTTCCTCTGGAATCCAATATTGAAATGTTGGTGGTGAATTCTAAACTGAGAGTATGTATCTAAATTTCATTGAATTTCTTGGATCCATAAACATGGGGTAAGACACCAAAATTACCTTCGAAGGGTGAACAGTTTTTGATATACAACACTTTTCATCTCATTATAGGCTCCTTGGACGCCATCTTGAAAAAACCGCATATCTCAAGGTCACAGAAAATTAGACTTTTGCTACATTTTTGACCACAGCCCTAGGAGCCAAAATAAATTAAAAAACTTTTTGTATCTATTTCTTTGGGGTTCGGCTATTATTTTTCGGATATTGGCCAATCTAATTATGATTTTGAAAGTACCGATGCATATTAGTGTCGAAGAATCATGAGAATCTAACTACCATGTTTAGGTTAGGTTTACTCATAAATTATGGCTATTTCCTTTTACAACGCACATATCCCATATATACCCAGAAATTATCTTATCTGGAAGATCTCTCAACATTGCATTTATTTAGCTAAGATCTTAAAAGTCTTGAATATACTAAGAATCTTTAATTATTTGCTTTATGTAAGCTCATCATTACACTAGTCACTATGCAAAAAAAATTCTCAGTAAAACTAAATCGTTGATGTTTTAGTTCTACACCTATTAAAACTGTTGCGTACAGAAGTTATTATATATTTGATATGCTTGTTGTGTGTGTAATGTATGTTCCTGACTTCTTTTAACTATACCTATTACTGAAAAGGACCGGAGAGAAACAAGGCTTGCTGAGAACAAGTCAGATTTGTAATATTTTCTGTATGAGGTCTATTATTTTATTATAAGAAATCGTTTTTCTTTAGATATCCTTAAGTGTTTGTTACAATAATATACCCCCAAAGGTATATGTTATGGGGTCAGAGTCAAGTGGTTATTGTATGCTTATTGCATGCGGTCATACATCTTTATCCAAATTTGCAAGACTCATAGTAAAAAAAAGCAAGAATTTACTGATAACTCATGAGCCTACATTCCTCTACATCGGTGGAGATAAATTTTACTGAAGTTCCTTTAAACTTAGATGGTAGGGTAGGTAGGCGTTGACATCTCATTGATAGCAATATCATTAGAAATGAAACCGGAAAGATGTAAAACAGTTCCAAGGAAATTAAGATACACGAGTGGCTTACCCTGGATTCGAATTCAGAAAAACTCGTAAAATTAAGATAGTTTGCTATAAACTGAATCACGGAAGTAGGATTCGCAGCATTCAAACATATCAAAATGTTTATATGTCCGCCATTTTGAAAATCATTATCTGACTCCATTTAAATAATATAATTTTGCTTGGCCTTTTGCAGGTGTGAGAAATTTGGTGAATACTAGTTGAATTATTCCGGAAATATGGCAAAATGTTCAATTTACCTACCTGGCACTACTTTGCAAAAAAAAAAAAATCTGGCAAAAGATATCTATGTATGCATAATTGATACTTCTTATTAATTGAATTTTGTTTAAATTATTGATAGATATAATAAATTATTTTAATTAATTAAACCTCCATTGTTTTTGTGAAGATGTTCATAAATGGCGAACAAAAATATATGTTTTAGCACATTCGATGATTTTAATGGATACAATATACAAAGTTAATTTTTAATATGTTTGAATAAGCGCCATTCAGAAAAATAATAGATTCACATGCTTAAAAAAAAATAATATAAGCCTACCACAGTAGAATATCTTCGTCAAATTTGAAAGAAATAGGATCATTATTTTCAGAGAAAATGCATAAAAACTGTATTATTTCTTGTGGCGCTATCTAACAAAATGCCCGAGAAATGAGGCTTTGCATATACAATTTATAAATCATACTGTCAGTAAACAGCGTTAAGTTGAAATCGTGTTACAGTTTCGTTAATAAAACATTCTGGTATACAATGTGTATATATGGCTCCCATTTTGAAAATATGTGTGTCTGATACTATCAACGTTTATCAGTTTACATGGCCTGCCATAGTGCTACTTGTTTGTCAAATTTGGTTGAAATCTGTCGTTTATTAGGAGATATCATGTGACAAAAATTGAAAGGGGACACATTCAAACCCAGACAATAACACATATACACACTCATACTCGCCTTGACACAGACAGGAAAGTGATTCATAAGCCTTTCTTTCCTTCGGAAAGTATGCTAAAAAGTCCCTCATTCTAACTCATTGTCTAAGATTGAGGTCATATTGAAATTGCCCATATGATACAGAAAAGAGTAACCTTTCTCAGTTTACAATTTAAAAGTTTATATTTGCAAACAGAAATATCAACTTATTTAAACATAGAATACATATTTATCCGGAAATTTTATTTTGGAAAGTTTGGGAAATGTTGGTGACATTCTGAAATCTGATTGGCTACACATATGTCTACACTGATACTACTGGTCGCATGGGCCAATAATATTTCAAAATGTTACCAGCATAGCGCAAAGCCTTCTGTAGGAATTACTCAAGGAAACACACACACACAGATAATCCATTAGAAAACATTAGATTCGCTATTTATTGTATACTATTGACAAAGAGAAAATATCAATCACTCCCTATTATCTGTCAATTTAAAGCTGAAGTCACAATTATTTATGTTAAAAGAATGATATTTTTGGAGGAAAATTGTCTTCATTCAAAGGGTAAAAAGATCTAAAGTGTGACATTAACAACTAGTGTTATGTACATCGGACACACAAGTGTGATTTAAAGTGTTATCTCGTACAAAATACAAACGTAATTACTTTGGTGTAGTGGATATTATTTTTATTTAATTCTATTTAACTCATGCAATTAATACGGTATATTGTTGTAACAAATTGTAACATTTTCATTTGATTTGAATGCATGTTTTTTTTAAGAATGTCTCATTTTATTGTGTCCTAATTGTTATAAGACACTTTTAACAAAATTGCTGTTTTTGTACGATGTTTGATTACGATTTAAAAATTATACATTTAAGAAAACTCTTTCTTCATGTAGGGATAGGTATCGTTTAATTTTTTGAAACCAAACACTTATAAATTTCGAATCGTCTTTACTACCTTATTTGTCGGGTGTCTAACTAAAAATTCGATAATGGACTGACTTGTGAGAATTCTGTAGGACTGATTTGAGGAAATGTTGTATTTGAGGATGCATACAATTGAGTTACATTCGTAAGTGGGCAGCAATTTTTTCAGATAAACCGTGAATAACTATACACCAATATCAAATATCCAAGTAAACAAGTTCCGAATACCACACAATCCCAGGTGAAATGAGCTACACTTTAAAATAAACGTGTGTATTTACAAGTGGGATTTATGGGTAAATGTACTATTTGGTATGAGTAGGGACACCCGAATTTCGCGAAAAAATTTCCGCACATGCTTATAGATTTCAATGCCCTATGGGTGTGCCAATAATTTTATTTCTCTTATTGTGAGAATACAGTTTCCTGCTTGACTAGCCAATCAGAATTAGGTAACTTCAATATTGTAAGTCTGTGGTTCACGCGTAGATGCCTAAGATGCGTAAAATGTAAACCATCCAATCAAAAATATGGGTCTGAGGGGAAGTGTTATGAAATACAACTGGTCACGAAATCTTTTCGCGAAAATCGGTATTCCTAGGTATGAGTAATTTTCAAAGACAGTTGCAAAGTTGAAATAATACGATAATGTTCCTGGAATTCAGATGCAAGTACAACATAAAAATGTAGAGACAGGTGTTTTTCGCGAAAAGATTTCAATACCAGTTGTACTCCAAAACACTTTTGTTCAAATGCACTTTCGTGGTTGGATGGTTTTAAATGTCACGTGCCTCAAGTGCCTGCCCGCGAATCATGGACGTTCAGTATCGGAGTACTTTATTACGACTGGCCCAGTCAAATAACATGTCTTAACATATATATATGCGGCCAATAACCAAAGGAAGTCGTGGTTATGGACGTAGGATATTGAAGTACAGCATTGCCATAAATCTTTTTGTGAAAAACACCTGTCCATAATAATGACGTACGCATTTTAATATTTGTGTAAACATAGACCATCACGATATTAATAACCTTTTTGTGCATTTTTATCTTCAATTGTATCACAGTATTAAAAACATCGTGCCACTTGAACAACGAAAGTTCACTGAGCAAATTCACCATGAAAATACATACGAGTGCCATTTTCCAATGACCATACTTGAGCAAAATTATACTAAAAAAGTGTTAATATAATTGAGTTACTTACATTTATAGCATGAGTAATTTTACATGTGAGTTATGTTACGTTGACAATGTGGTTTTACAATTATCGCCCACGAGAAAATTTAGGTTGAAAAAATTTAATGGAAACATTATTTTAACATATGAGTATAGGATAGCACGAACCTGTCTGTTCAGATCTTACATGAACATTATTTATACAAAAACTTGCATTAAATTTTATTGTGCGGAATGCCTACTAAGCAAATTATCAAAAATTCTTTTTTTTAATTTGCATAATACTGGATTGAGTATGTAAATGCAAAAAATGTACTAATATTAGTGGTGCACGTATACACAGAATTATTTAGAATCGGTCAATTTTGCACAATCCATCAGTGCGAAATTTTGTTAAGATACATTAAAAAAATTAATAGTCTTACCGAACTTATTCATTCACTTCGAACTAATTATTATAATTTTTTTCAAACTTTGTAAGTCAACCCAGTAAACACAACCTGTCGACAAAGTGATGGCAAATTGTCGGCCCGATACCTGTACTGTTGGCAACTGTCATTTCAATGATAAAAGATAGCCATCTGACAACGACGTGATGTCTTTTTTGAGTCAGTAGGTTTGCTGTTAGAAAAAAATGGCGTATTGTATTTTTTTTTGGATAACAGATGGATAGCACCTCATTTATGTCTCTGTGGTATCTCACAGCCAACATGTCGCCAATAGCAAAAATTATATTCCGACCTGATTCTGATATAGTATCTTTGTTGTTTCGGTAAGCTGGCCGTCATATTATTTATTCCAGCCCGTTAACGTTTTCGAGACATGGCACTTTATCACAATAAAGATACAAATATGATGTACTTTTGCCGACAAACATTTTGAAAATGTTTTTCTAATAGGCAAGATGTTAGCTTGCTGTTAATGGCATGGTGGCTTTTTGAGACCATGTGTTAACCATTAACATGTTTCTTTCGTGATTATAATATATATATAATGCAATACCCCATGGAATTTATCACTTTGAATTTTTTTCATTTGTACAACCATCTAACAGATATTAAAAACTAACATAAACTATTTTGTTGCAAGCCTTTGAAGAAACAAAGAAACAGTTTTAAAATAATCAGTGTTTTAAAATTATTTGTTATATTGTCATGGAATGTCTGCTCGTTTTTACACTTCGATATATAAAAATAACAGCAAGTGAAATAAATAATTTAAGTTATCATAAATAGTTACCTAACACTTTCTATTTGACGTTGAGATATGGAACAACTTTCCCTTCACCATTGCCAACTTTACTGGGCACCCTTAAAACATATGATCTTATATGATCTTAGGAGCACTGGATTTTTTCTTAGGTTGTTTTCAAAAGGGCTTACTTTATTGTGACAGGGGAAATTTTAGCCAACAAGTTGGAAAAATTCTTCTTGATGCATTTGTCTATATTGGAAAGTTAAATCAGTGTACAGTAAAATGCTAGCAGACCATGCTGAAATTGTTTTTAAAATTTACAAGCCATTTTTTTTCGAACTGCTTTCAGAATTAGGCACACATGTACTGTGTTTCGCTTAATTATTGAAAAAAAAAAAAAAAAAAAAAATAAAAAAAATAAAAAAAAAATAATAATAATAAAAAAATATATATATAAATAAAAAAATTAAATAAAGAAAATAAAAAAAATAAACACACTCCAAAAGTATCTGTGTATTTTTACCATAATAACCCGTGAAATTTTGCTGTTGTATAGCAGAGTAGAGAACTGTAAATTCTTCTTGTTTGGATTATATTTCACTTTTTTTTTTGTGAAAAATCACTCTTAAAGTGTTGATGTCAACAGTTTTTTTACTCTCCTAGGCAGAAGCGTAGAACCACGTGACATCTAAGTCTCAGGTGTCTACAGTACATCAGAACCTTATTACTTGTCATCAGACCAGCATAGCTGTTTCAATGTAGTCAACGATACTACCAACAAATCGAATGCCAGCACTCAATAATTCAAGCTAGTAAATGGCTACTGTTAATAAATGGAAAACTCTGCAGCAGGATCCAATCAGTTCATAAATAAGGCATCCATTTTCATTACTAATTTCTAATTAAATGAAAAATTTACTGATCCATTTGGGGACAAGCTGGACGTATTAATTATCTGTGTTGCTGTCGCTATTCGGGCAGTTATTTCTTTGACATACCAACTAAAAGTCTTTGAACCAGGGAGTTGTTAAGGCTTGCAATAATTTTATCTTCTCCTTAAAAAAAACCACTCTCTACAGAACTAAAGTGCAATTCTGCTATAAAATAGAAGTTCCCTTGACAGGTAAACCATGAACCAGGTCCTATTTTGACTTATTAAAATAGGATAACGATGTTGTTGCTACTTTCCCGATTTTCTATATCCCTCAAAGTAACAGTACATTGATAGTAAGCACAACTGCATTAAAATGTACACATTTTTAAGACAATTCTGTCTTCACCGCTTATGTTTATTACATCCAGTAATGAGTATATTACATTGGCACAAATGTAGAAATAAATAAATATATTATATATAAACACACTGCTAAAGTTCTACTTCCAGGATATTCCTGCGCCTCATTCGAATACAGCTTAATCCAGCCTAGAAAATGACACCTAAGAGACAGCGCACCAAAGTCGTGTGCACTCAGTTTAATTTAATAATTTGCATAAGAACGACTTCTTACAAGGCATTACCAATGCACATTCTCCCCGTACTTATGCATTTTAGTTATAAATTGAAATAATATAGTTTACAGATAAAAAGTTCGATTGGACAAAAAAATTTTTTTATGTTAACAAAAGATTTAAAAACATTGTGATATATAGCATTATTTCGTAAACCACCAATTATGTCTTACTTGGGATGATTTTTCAAAGGTTAAGTTTTAAAAAAATGCAAAGAAACTGCAAACAGACTATAATTACGTTGAACGGCTTCAGAAGCCATGTAAAGTTACACGTATTAAATATGGCCAGACATTGACTTTCAAAATGGTGGTGATATAATTATTTAGATATGTTGAATATCTATTTAACCAAATGCAATCAACATTTTTGCTGATAGTATCTATTGGAAACACCTATACAGAAACTCTTTTTAGGCAGTTTTTATAAGATATCCCTGATTTAAAAAATACAGTTTTTATGCCATTTATTGTAAACAAATCAACTGATATTTCCACCAATTTTTTTTACACAAGTGGCGTTAGACTGATTACATCCGAATTCGATACACCGAATTTCACCTCCGTGAAGCAGTAGATTGCATGATAGCTTAATTTTAAGAGTTTTTCTGAATTTGAATCCCGGGTAAGATACTCAAGTACATAATTTTTTTAATTGTCTTGGTACTCTTTCACATGCTTTTTTTTAAATCACTTACAATATTACTGTTAATGAGACGTCAATGCATACCTGGCTCTAAGCTTCTAAGAAATTCACTAAAATTTATTTTCACCAATGTAGTATAGTTATCAATAATCTCATGTTGGTACTAACAAATACTGTGTGATAAAAATTGAAAACAGGTAATCTGATAAGAATAGTTTTCGTGTGTCTGATTAGCGTGAGAAAGATTGTGGTTTTTAAAATATTGGGCGAGACATTGCAGTTTTTCGGTTGTTTTAAATTTAAGTTAGTATGTATACTTTACAAATAAGTTACCTACTTCCGATTAACTAACAGCATAAATGTGGGAATGTGAACAAACCCAGTATCTCATTAAGTCAAACATAATTCAGAACAACAGAACATATAATAATTTACAATATGTCTAGTGTATTCAATTGGTCTTGTAATTATTGCTGTATATGAAACTGTAGTTTCTGTATTTTCATTTTTACACATTGTAACATCTATTAGATGTTTTGTATATCCGATTATTAAACAACACCATTATTCAAAATTCCAATTTGCTTTACATTGCCATATGTACTATCTGATTAAATTTGATTAACAAATCAAATAAGAGATACATTTCTCAAACACAATTTTCAACCTGGGTAATAACCCTCGTCCATGTAATTGGACATATATCTTTCACATATCAAACAACAATAATTTATTATATGTCCATGTTCTCGACACTGACACATAGATAGTCTTAAATCTTGAAATTGATTGTAGCAAGGACAAATACACATCACACCAACTTCTACACACTTCCTTGCACGAGACTGGAAACACTTTATATTTCTATTTTCTTTACACAATTTTCATTTTGTTTGTTCTCCTTGTTGGCACCAAAACCGTGTTCGAAACACCAGTTCCTGTACAAAAATCCAGAATGCTGTTACAGTCATTCATCACAAAAAAAAAATATTTTTGGCAATGAATAGGCAAATGTTTTGTTTAATTTATAATTCAGGTGCCATGTTATACATCTCATGGAGTAGTAACAGTAAAATCCACATTTTTTTATTTACAGTTTACTTAATTTACTTTAGAATAGTTAAAGGAATAAAACTTTATCAAACGAGTTAAAATTATTAATATTTTAATCTTTTCGAACAGGCATCACATGAATGAAAATTATAACTATAAAACTTCATAATGCAAGATGTCTATGTACGATTAATATTTAATCTAAAATTACGAGACAGCATCAATTACATATTTACAAAAAAACTAAAAATCATTGGTGGCATACCGGTGAATGCAGGAGCCCCAGATATGGCTAAGAATGTGAAGTTGAGGTATGTCACAGCACTTGAAGGGTGATATTAAATTAAATGATTCCTCAGGTGGCTGATTCTTGATATATGATTACCTGTAGATTCTTATAATTAACATATTAAAATCGGTGTGTGCCATAATGTTTATAACTACAGGAATGCATATGGATGTGACGACACACGGATTTCGTCACATCTACTCTCTATGCTGGTGTGGGCAGTTTCCTTAGTTAATTGTGGTGCAATCAACGCTAAAAATTCCTTTAAAAATGCTGTAATTAATTAATGCAGCTAGGGGGCCACTCGCCACTTTACACTTCCTGTGGGAATGTGATTCCCCATCATTTGACACTTCTTGGAGCTACATCGCACTCCAGATTCGGCCACAGGGCCCGTCGACCTTGCGCAGATTGGAAAGCTGTGGGAATAAGCCGCGCGGCTTATCCCAGTGTTCCCTCCAATGGCTGTTGCATCTAACGGTCATGACTTTACAGTACACACTCATTTAGGCCACATATCCATTTATCATGAGAGTTTTACACTGTGAACACGAGTCAACAAGGAGACTGGAAAAATACCGGCCCACATTCTTCAAGGTCATAACCTCCCCCTCCCGGGGGTTGTGGCTTGAGGGGAAGCACTGCACTGCATGAAGGGGAAGAGGATGAAGAAATGAAAGAGAGGGTGATGCAGGAGGCGAGGGAGAGACAACACCGCAATACTGCTCCATGAGCACTGGATATTTCCTGCTCCCTGCACGCCTGTTACCAGGGCAACTTGTGTACATCAGAAGCCACCCCCAGTTAGCTAGCAAGCGGGGTTTTTGTGCGGGTTTCGTCGCAAAATGGAGTGGCCACCACCCAGTGATGTCCATACAAGGCAACACCTGCTACAACATATGTTAATTCGCCACCAACACCCTGTATTACGCCACAATACGCTACAGGTAGTAACTGCTGGCACTGCGATGCCTGATTACGCTGTAGACGAGTTACCTGATAACATGCCCAGTGATGTAAATTCCGTGTCTGAAGCAATCAGAGGGCAGGCCATACCACGTGCGACCATGTCTGACACACCCGATGCTACAGCATCCACATGGGAACCATCAAGGAACACAGTGGAGAAAATCCCCTGCAATCCGAACATCTTGCAGCTGCCTTCGGCGGCTATCCATGACTTCACAAAGGATGAGCCGAGTGGGCCACCCGAGGGTGGCCTTGATTGCCAGGTGAGGGACCCAAAAGAGGGTGTCGTGACACCGAGTAGATGCCATCCGAGCAAGGGTAGAGGGACAGCAGCATTAGACACTGTTTCAATAATTGCGGACACCCAAATGCCGAACCTGCACCGCCCACTTACACAGCCGAAGCAGTAGCAGCAACGAGTTAGGTAAGGGGGAACTCTCCTCCTCTCCCTCCATTCGAAGAGAGCATGTGTCAACTGGCATGTAAGTTGCACAGCCCATGGTTGCGGTAGAGCACCAAGCACAATTGTCAACACACAGCTGGCCACGTGTAAACAACAACAGATATGCCCACTTTCGCCGCAGTGTGAGTGTACAACCAGCATCCATGGGGCAAGCTACGCACACCACAGAGGTGTTGCAGCAAAGAAGATTGGTGATGTTGAAGGAACAGCCTAAGAAGGAGAGGGCGTTTGGCGTAGACAGCATCCCCTTCCTAAAGTCCGATCACCATGCCACTATCTAACACCTGCCACAACCATTCTGTACCATGTGGGGGTGTTGCAGAAACCACGATCCCGCGCATGTACACAATTGCATATAGTGCGATGTAGTTCAATGTGAAATATTCTGTTTATTTTGTTTTGTTCAAGGTAATTGTTATGAGTGTTTAATTCATTGAGTTTGTTGCCATTATATCGCCTGTGTGATACGGCGCATGTGCCATTGTTTAGTTTTGCAGTGTTTATGATGAAGTGTTATATTTTATTTTTGGGGTATTATTATTATTGAAATCAGTGGGTGTGTTGTCATGATATCGCCTCTGAGAAGCAGTGCACGCTCATTGTTTTGGTCTTGTAGTGTTTATGTTTAATTCCAGTGCAAATGTCATGTTGTGTATTATTACTATCATTGTTTTCCCTGTGTTACCTCACCCAACAGGTAAGTACTGAGACAAACAGTCTCCTTATTTATTTATCTGAAGGACCATGTGTGTTAATACTATTTGAATTAGTATTAAGGTGTAAAATATGTCACGTGCCATAATTGCATGTGCTCTGAGGTTGTCCTCTATAGTGGAATTTGGGAATAGACACACGCAGAGAGCAAACCTACATAGTAATAAAGTGTTAATATTATTTACCTTTTAATGATGTAGGAATAATGTGACAAAAGTCACTAGGACAAAATGAACATATCCTAACCTCACAGAGAGTATTGAAATACTGGCCAGTACTGGCAACACTGAATGGTCGGTGAGTAAACTGACCGGTGTATCTGTTGTGTTGGACCATGTGGACGGGAATTTTTAAAGTGTACTAAAGTTTATTGTGTGTGTTTTTTAGGGTTATAATTAGTTATAAGATGTATTGCTATTAATGTTATGCGTAGGAAAAATACTAGTTGAGAGAGGGAAGATCATCTGCTATTATAAACTGCCTGAATCCAACCCCCCATCAGTGAAATTAGTTTACCACATGCGTAGAGTGGTCGAATGGAGTTTTGTTTCTGGAAAATATTTTATAAGTAATTTGTTGACTATTCTAAATGGGTATTTTAATTTTTCTATCCCATCAGCCTCATGGCTAATCACTTCATTCATTTTCCATTTTTATATCAATTCTACAACAAGTCACATGGCATGATGGCGGCAGTTTCATCCAATGAGAGGGCCTTGTGCCCAAACCTAATCAGTCTGGAATTCGGCTCGATGTGAGGTGGCCACTATGTCGCGGGGCTCTGCGCAATTCATGTTGTTTTGACCAATTATCTTTAATTTCTGTTTGATAATGTAGTATAACCGGAACCATTTTGTCTTTTGTTGACCTGGAGCCCGTGCCGCCTCACAGACCGGCAATATTGTACATGGCCTGGATAATTTTATTACTGTAACTTCATGCAGGCCCACAGCCTTTTTGTACAGTGTAAAAGCTCACCTGGCTTTAATGGCGACCTGTTCATGTAAATGCTTTGTATAGAAGAAGTAAATTCAATAAACCACGAGACTGTTAAATCGGTATGATTATTTGATTCAGCTGCTTTTCAGATGTGTATGGTAACCTTAACCTAAATTGATTATATAAATTGTATTCTCATTGGGAGGCCACAACAGCCCACTTATGCGAGTGTATTGGCATATGGGGGAGGTCAACAACCCCTACTAGACAAGACACCATCGGATGTAGCTCTACAGAGATCATCGCTATCTTGAGGAGTAAGCATGGTAACCACTTTGTTGCCCCTTCATGTCTACTGGCGGAGTGACTTCCAGGAAGGTCACATGAGCCATCGGCCATCACGACCCCAACCTGCTCTCCTGCTCCTTAGCACTGCCGCCCATTCTTGAATTTTTACAGAACTCTTTAAATTTTTCTCATAACCTTTCCCTGTAGTCCTTCCGCCCACAGGGGTTATGTTAAATATGTTATGTTCCCCTGGGCAATGCAAGAGGCAGGGAAGAAGGGCAGGCATCTCTGGGAGCGATGAAGCAAAAAGGTTCCGAAATATTATGTTACAATTGCAGTGAATATGGTTGGCACAAAAACAGTGTTTGCCTCCAGGGCTTGGTGCCTGAATCTGCCAAAGGTGAGGCTGTCATGCTATGCTGTAACTACTATCTTGCACCCTCGCTAACTATGCTTGTAAAACATATGAAAACACTCTTTACATTGCAAAAACCATACATTAAATCACTCTCTATTCTAACAAAATAAATAGCACTTGCAAACAACTGTGGATGAAGTGAATAATGAAAACACATGGTGCGAAAACAGACAAATACTTATAACTTACACTGAGGGCAATTTGGGTGGCATAGGAATTACGACGGACGTCTTTCCGAGTTCCCTTGCTAACATTAAGTCCGGCTGTCGCTGTCATGTCCTTGTGAATGCGCCCTTCTTTTCGGTTGCACTACATTTGCCCTACTCTGCACCTCTGACTCATTGCACTGTTACACACACACTGCAATGGTGGAGTACGTGTACTTAATGCGCAACGCTGATTGGTATGAGGATGGGAAAACTCTCTCGAAGGCGAGGGGCGCGAGCACACGTCAACTTCTCCAAAAATTTGTGTATCGAATACTTTTGCCGCGACATCCCACACCCACCCTTTTAAAAATAGCTATGCTTACATGGTTTTGAATACTAAATCTTCTGCAGCAAATGGCCTTGGAGAAATTCAAAGATATTTACAATACTCAAGTCACTTCTGCGTATAGACTTTTGTATTCAAAATAAGATGTAATAAAAATATTCCGCATCTCATAACTTTTTTTAATGTTCATACTAAACATATTTTTGTGGAATATTATATGAGTTTATACTGGAAAGCTGTAGCTGGTTCCAGTGCGGAATTTATTAAAGCTGCATAATATATTAATAAAGGGGCGTTGCTGGTAGTTTAGAAAGTAAATACAAGTGCGAAAGTTCGGAAAAAACTTCTTTTGATGGTTTTAACACTTACAATATTAATGGTCGGTCGAATATGCTATTTTTGCCACTAATTCCTTATAAGAACGTTTAATGAATTTTTTGCATGTCGGGGCATAAATAATAATTCACTAAGCTTAATAAACCTATTATATTTCTACAGAATTCATTATTTTTGATTTGTAATTGCAGGCAATAAATACATTTTTCTTCTTTCGGTTACAGAAATTGTCCTTGCAGCAGTAGCCTATCAAAACATGGTTTTAGAATATGTGCAATGTAATGCCCTACGCTTTGTCGACTCCCAAAATATCGTAATTGCAATTTATGGAGAAATTTCTGAAAATCCAAGATGGCTGGGACTGATCTAGTTTCGCTTGATTAAACACCATTTTACAAAATTCTTCAACGACATTAGCAATAGGCCAGTCTTCAATTTGCACTGTGATTGGTGAAATGAGCAAATAAGCAGTTGATTTTTTACCTATATGTTTGAAATTTTCTGCCACCCATGTCGCACATGGTTTATAATTTATTATGTACAACATAGACGGGCTAAAAGTTTGTGTCGTTACAAATGTAAGGTTTTTGGCATGTAATTAGTACTAGCAGTAAGTTGAAATATAGGTAGAGTAGTAGTTTCATGTATAATTAAGAGTTGAGATTTGTGTTTTATGTGTGCACCTGGCCGAGGCCTATGTTCTTGTACGAGGGTAAGTGGTGTATGGTGTAAGTTATTAGAATTCGTTTTGCTATGGTGGGAGTTTTAAGTAAAAACCTTAGTGTTCATATTACACATTTATTGAGGTACATCTCTACCACGCGATTTCTCTTGACTGACTGATGAACAGTGTTTGCCAACATCGACACATAACATATAAAACAGAACATGAACATTCAAATTGTAACACCCCTGCTCAAGTCACACATATTAGAATAATAATAACACTTAACTTAAGTCCTTTATAGCATTTTGACTAGTTTCAAAGGAAAACCAAGAAAACTGATTACTTTACATTTAACTGATTTCTGAAATGTTCAAACTTGAATTGGCAAAGGGCCTTTGTCATGATGTCAGCAGTATTATTTTCTGAACTAACATAGCTGACGTTGATTCTCTTCTTATCTACTAAATGTTTTAAATAATGGAATTTATTGTCCATATGGCGTGAACGCTTACTGTTCTCAAAACTTTCTGTTAGAAGAACTGGTGCTTGTTGCACACTGGAAATCTTGAAGCACTCCCTGGAGATATACTAAATCACATGCTCCTGTAGCACAGCAATTTATTCTGCTTCTGCTGTTGATAAGGCTACAGTTCCTTGTTTTCTTGATTCCCACGAAATTGTGTTTTGGCGATGGAGGAGGACACACCCGCTCAAACTTTTTCTATCAAGTTTGTCCCCTGCCCAATCGGAATCACTGTAGCAGCCTAACCTATAATCAGAACTAGGTTTGAAAGTTAGGCACAAATCCTGGGTTTGCTGCAAGTATCTGAGAACTCTTTTCCCAGCTTTCCATAACTGTTCAGTAGGTTTGTTCAAAAATCTACTTAGATAGCACACTGAGTATGATATGACAGGCCTATTGACAGTTGCAACATTCATGAATGAGCCAATTAGTTGCCGAAACATGAACTTTTCATCAACAGATTTCTCAGTGTCAAATTGGAAATCACATACCATGGGGATGTTCACTCCTTTGCAAAAAATCCCGTTGAATTTAGAAAGAATTTTGATGATGAAAATAATCTGAGAATTTTTTATTTCATCCCCATCATTTTCAATCATGGTTTCTAGAAACTCACTCAAAATCCCCAGATCTTTGGCTTTGTACTCACATTTCAGAAGTCTTATCAATTTTTCTAATTATGTTTTCTTTCCTGTTATAAGCATGTCATCGACCCAAATGATAAGCTAGACATTCTCACCAATGTAGAGGCAAAAGTCACTGACTGATCTCTTCATACCATGAGTCTCCATTAAGTTGTGAAATCTCTCGTTCCATTTCCTAGGTGCTGAGCACAGACCATACAGACTTCTCTTCAACTTGAGCACTTTACCTGGTTGGTTCTTGATTCCATCAGGTGTTTGATGTAAATCTCATCATCCACATACCCATTCACGAAGGCTGAAGGAACATCGAGTTGTCGGATTTCCCATTTTCTTGATACTGCAATAGATATCAGAAGACGAATGGCTGGAAATCTTGCCACTGGTGCGTACACATTGTTCGCTGGCTCTTCTTGAAACCTTTTTGCGACAAGTCTTACCTTCTTTAGGCCATTCTTCTTTGTCTTGAAAATCCATTTTGTTTCAATTGCTTTTTCTCCTGGAGGTAGTACTGCTGGTGTCCACGTTTGGCATAGTTCAAGAACTTTTATTTCACTTTATATTGCTTCTTCCCATCCATTGGCAAGTTTGATAGCAAGCTCATAGTCTTGTGGTTCTCCAGCACATAAGCGGTATGCTATGTACAATTCATATTCTTGTAGATGAGAAGGCTTCTTGATGGTTCTATTTGGTTTTTTTTTTTTTGTTCTTATCTTTGTATGGAGCTTCAAAGCCAATGAATTCCTCGTCGCTTTCTTCTCTGGACTGTTGTGGTGTACCATGTTTGGTTACTTTTTTTGGTTTTATTCTCTTCTGTGTCAATTTTTAATTCTGTACTATCTTTTCCGTTTAAATGTCCATTCTCTTCCTCAATGTTGATACCTTGATACTGTGCTGTATCATTCCCAGCTCTTACTTTTGACTCATTGAGAGTGACATCTCTCGAACTGACAATTTTGTCCTTCAATGGGTCCCATATACGATATCCTCCACCTGAATATCCGACCATTATTATCGATTTCACACGGGGTTCCAGTTTGCTTTCTCGTGGTAACTACAGCATATAAGCCTGTGAGCCAAATACCCTTATTTTGGCCAAGTCATTTTCACCAAACCATACCGAGGCTGGGGTCCTGTTTTGCAGGGCATTTGTGGGTAATCTGTTTAGACTTCGTAGGTCAGATGCCACATATTGGTCTTCTCCCCAGAGTGCAGGGTAGGTTCTCTCTTGAAACTTTGTCCTAACCCTTGTTCAAAAGCATTAGGTTCATCTCTCATGCCTCAGAAGTTCTGTTGAGGAGTGTATGGGTGATGGTGTACTCAATAATAATCCCTTATCAGCAATAGAATTTTTTGAATGAGTTTAGCTGAATTTCCCCCCATTGTCAAGTCTGATTCTTTTGCTTTTTACTCCAAGTGGTCTTTACTATCTTATGAAGTTCATAAGTTTTTCGGCTTCAATTTAGTTTTCAGCAAATACACAGTATAAATGAGAAAATCTCAACAATACTTGAAGAATTGCTCACTTTGTGTCGACATGTATCTTCTAAACTGTCCACAACAAGTGATTGTAGACCAAATCATAAAATGTTTACCTTACCGCACTGAAGTGTGATGAATTCGCTGAGGCTCCTGTCACTTGGGTTTAATTTCTTTTGAAAGGTTTTTCAATCCCTTAAGTTTCCTGTCCCTTGTTTATTGCGCCAACAGCGCGCGTTTTGTGGCCTATTTTTCACATCCCTAGCACGTATTTGAAGTCTTCATTTCTAGAAGGAGTTTCTTGCAATTTGACCTTCATCGTTTCATTTCATCTTCCAGAAGCCTACGCTTACAAACTCATGGTAGTTTTTCATGTTCTAAGCAGTAAACGATTAAGTTGTCGCAATGTCAAAAGTAGATGATAGATTTTGTCTGTATCATCCATTTTGGCACTTGCATTTTCCAGATCGCGAAACGGCATTCAAAATGAAGGAAATGTTCTTCTAATTTCTCTTTTGGCTAGAACTTCAGTGCCAGTTATTTTTTCTTCAAATACAATTTACTGAACACACTTTTTCTTCAAACACCTCTTCGAGTGATTTTAACATATATTTGGCACATCTTGCATCTTTTACCAAATCTAAATACTTATCAGGCATACACTGCACAATAACCGATTTCGCCTTGGAATCCTTCTTGAGGAATTCCTTTTTCTGTTTGTCTTCCACTATGTCCTCTACATTTATTTCTGCAGTCTCCAGCAATTGTTTTTCATCCAGCCCTAACTTGACACGAAATTTCCAGTTGCCGTGTCCACTGTTATCCGAAAGAATCGGCAGTACATTTTGAGAACTACATGAGGCTATCTTGTTTTTATTTGGCATCGGCGGCTTCTTTCCCGAACATTTCACGATAAATGTCATTACTGCCCATCTTATTTTCTTCACAACGAAAGGTTAAAACATTTTACGAAAGCACTGGGTCCATAACCTATTAGAATTCGTTTTACTATGGTGGCAGTTTTTAAGTAAAAGCCTCAGTGTTTACATTACACCTTTATTGAGGCACATCCCTACGACACAATTTCTCTTGACTGACTGATGAACAGTGTTTGCGAACATCGACACATAACATATAAAACAGAACATGAACATTCAATTTGTAACATAAGTAAGGCTAGTTAAAATAAGTGTGTGTATACATAAGTATTTGGCTATTTTATAGGTTAGGGTAGTTTTTAAGTTAGTTAAATCATTTGTATAATTGCAGGAGGGAGAAAAATGGTAGGGAGCAGTAAGTGCAGGGGATGTCGAAAGGTGTGGAGAAAGTTTGATAGTGGGTTGCAGTGCGACCAGTGTGGCAGCTGTTATAATGCAGACTGTATAGGGATCAGGGAGGTGGAATTAGGATCACTACAGGAGCATGAGCGGAGATGTGAGAAATATGCTGAGGGAAAGAGTTTAGTTGTGGTGGTAGGAAACCAATTAACTTCAGAAAAGGAAACAAATAATTGGGGAAGATGGAAACTGGATTTGGGATATGCTGAGGGGAAATTTTGTAGAGGATGTGCCAGTGAAAATCATGGAAGGTGCTAAGGTGGAGTGGTGGAAAGGGGAGATGGTAGAATTGATGAACAGTAAAGAGAGGGAAATTATGCATAGGATTGAAAAGAAGGAGGAAAAGGCCAGGAATGAGATGGGTAAGTGTAGAATAGAAATAAGGGTGGAGAAGTTAGAGGAGGAGTTGGAAGACATAAAGGGGATGCTAAGGAAAATACAAGCTAGTCCACAGGAGGAAAAACTGAGAAGGGAGGAAGTGTTAGGCACAATGGAAGCAGGGCTGCAGCGGGAACTGCAGGAGGAAATGCAGAGGAGAAGGGAGTCAAAGATAGAGGTGGAAAGATTTAGGAGGAGGATAGATGAGCTGGAAGCAGTAGAGAGAGATAAGGCAGTAGGAGACATAAGGAAGCAAATAAGGTTAGAGGAGTGGGAAATAGTTGAAAGGGTGATAGTAGTAGGCAGGAAGCAATCAGGAATAGATGAACGGATAACAGTAAGTAGGGAACAGGCAGCGATGGAAGTAGTATGTGGAGGTTTGTAGGGGAGGGATTAGCAAAGACCAGCAAGCAGGTAAAAATGGATGGTTCATGGCCAGAGGAGAAATAAGAGGGCTGGCCAAAGGGGAGGAAACAAGAGTTTTGCAGGAGGCTGGAGACAGGGATCAGTTAAGAGACGAAGTAGACAGGGAGAGGCAGGTGGATGGAAAGCAGGAAAAAGTTGTAGCAAATAAGCCTGAGGTAATTTTTATAGACAGCTCTGTTGTAAAGGGGGTGGAGCTGAGGGAAGTCAGAAAGGAAATTGCGTATAAAACAGCATTTTGGGGTGCAAAAATCAGAGATTTGGATGAAAGAGTTAGTAGTATGAGATGTAGCATGGTGGCAAATATTGTTTTAATTTACATTGGGGGGAAATTGCCTGGCTCGAAAGGAGGTGGGGCAAAAGGTAGAGCGGGGACCTCGGGGGATTTCTGAGGAAAGTGCGGAGAAGTTCCCAAGAGCTAGGGCAGTAGTCAATGGCATGCTGGTAAGAAAAGGAGATCCTACAAGAAGGCAGTGGCCGTGAGTAAGGTTTATGAGAGGGTATGTAAGGATTTGGGGGCTACATTTATAGATTGTAGAAAATGGGTAGGCTGGGAAAATATAGGGAGGGACCAGGTTCACCTGACAGAGCAGGGAAAGAGGATTCTATGTGATCTGATAGGCTGGGAAGTAGTTGGCTGTAAGGAGAGGGCCAGGGCTGATCAGCAATGGTTGAAATAGCAATCAGTGAGAAGCAAGGAAACAGAAGTGGAGATAAATGGAGAGGAAAGCTCTGATGAGGCTGCAGGGGTGGTGGTAGGGGGTAAGCAAAGTAGAAGGGTAAAGCAGAGTATTAGGATAAGGATAATGGTGGTGAACTGTAGAAGTGCATACAAGCTGGAGGGCTTCTGGGGAAAGGTTGAAGGATATGGGGTGGCAATAGTGGTAGCTATGGAGACTTGACTGACTGAGGGATTACTGGACATTGAATGTAGGGAGGATAAGTTCACCATCTTCAGAAGAGACAGGAATGCGAGAAGAGGAGAAATAATGGTGCGTATAAAGAAGGGGCTGAAAGGGGCGGTAGAATGGGTTAGTGAGGATGTTGAGGAAATGGAAATTAAATTAAATGGTGGTAATAATAGGAAGATTACTTTGCTGGCAGTGTATACACTACCAGGACAGGGATGGTAGGCAATTGAGATGATCAAGAAGAGGGTCGATCGACTGAAGGACAGGTAGTGGGTTGTTGTCGTAGAGTATTTAAATATGCCAGGTGTGAAATGGATAGATGGTGCAGAAGGAATGGGTAGCATGATATAGAGAATGGCGGTATGGTTAGTCCAGGTAGTAGAAACACCTACGAGGTTGAATGAGTAGGGTGTTGAGTCAGTGCTGGATGTGGTGTGTTGGTCAGACCTGGGAATGCTGTAGTAGATGCCATAGTATTGGATGGTATAAGCGAGAATCATATCCCGGTTGTGGAAATTGGGATTGGCAGGATGAAGGAAGAGCAAATGGCAGAAAGGTTGGTGTGGCAGTATGGGAGAGGAGACAAGATGGGGGCAGAAATATTCCTGATGGTCAGGTTTGAAAAGTTCTCTATGGAGGAAAGTGTGGAAAAATTATGGAAGGAGTTTAGAGGAATAATAGAGGCTATGTTGGAAAAATTTGTGTGTGAGAAAATATTACGGGCTGGGGGAAATCCGCCGTATCATGAACAGGAGATTCTAAAAACGAAGAGGAAATGTAGAAAATGACATGCCAAGTGGAGAAATGAAGGAATGATAAGATCATAGGGAAATTATGAAAGAGATGGGTAGGGAGCTTGAAATGATGATCAAACAGGCAAATAATTTATTTTTAGGGAACATGGTGGAAGAAGGAAAATGCAAGAAATGGGAGAAATGTTTTAGGTATAAAGGAAGTTAAGGGAATGAGAGGAAGGGATCCCTCTGCTAAAAGGAAGGGATGTTAGGTATGTGACAAATGACCAAGAAAAATCGGAGATGCTGCAAGGCCAGTATTTGTCAGTGTTTGAGGCATAGGAGGATTGGATTAGGGGGGCAAAAAAAGATCGGGGGGTGTTTAGTAAATTTAAGATTATGTGATGCCATGGCGCCTCAGTGGGTACAGGCAGGATTTAAGGAGCAGTAAAATTTTAAAGGTGGTTTTACCCGGGGCTACAGACATCGCTGGACAATGTAGTGTGAAGTCGGTAGAGACGAGGTTTCCTCCAGGATCATTCGGCCGACGACCAATGCAATCCTGGACTGCTGCTCCTTATAAATGCACCATAAATATTCCAAGTGCGTAGGGCACAGTGGCCTGTCCAGGTCAGCTCACAATTCCATGTAACGTAGTACTATTGCATACAAAGGCTCGCAAAGTTGAGTTAGCATAGTGACTTATTGGCTAGTCACACACCTATATTTACACACATGATACTTGCACATTAATGAATAAAGAAAAATACATACTGGCACACTAAGTAAAAAGGTGCGGGTATTTTAAAGGTCTGTGTCCTGAAGTGCCCGAAGGCCACGAAATAATGTCCACATGATCAGTCCTCAAAGCATGATTATGCAGTTTTATTCAACAAGGCTCTCTGGCCAACAGTTTACATACAAAATAATACTTCACGGCTTCAAAACCTGCCAGTTAGGTAATGCTTTACAAATGGCGCGAAGTGGATAAAAATTAGGTGTAAGTTTTAATCTTCCCCAGGAGATGTAAGCTCTAAGAAAAAAAAAAGGGACGGGGGTGTCTTGGGCAACTAAAGAACAATGTTCCCGCTAATTAAATACTATGGAGATTAAATGACTGAAAAACAAAATTGAATGCTGCCCGAGCACATGAAACCCGAGCTGCGGTGACATGTAACCACGCCCCAAAATGCTCGTAGCTGACTGACTTGCACATCATGGCATGCTGTCTGCGGTTGGGGGGCCGGCGGGCAACATGGACCTACGTTCTCGACATTGCAAAATACATATCAGCACTCTCCATTCCTTTCCTTGTGCTAGAACATATGTAAACAACTCTTAAAAATAATATTGAATAAAAGTCACTGTTTACATTTGGGTGAATGAGGTGAGGATGACACACATTGTGAATTGTATATAACAAAACACTGTAAAACAAACTTTAATGACACTGTAATGCAATGGGGTTATTTCATTTCACAAATTACAAAGACGTGTCGACATCAGTGTTTACAAATCACACCCAAAACACTTAATAAAATATAACACTGAAAAATAAAGACCTAATTTTGTATCCCTGCACTACAGCGTGTGCTCTGGCGTCATGTGCTAATATTTGTGTTGTTTTGCGTCCACACTTGCGTGGTACACATCAAAGATGATGTAGTGGGAGATAGAAAATGTAATTAGGGGAATGAATAGCAGTAAGGCAAGGGGATCAGATGGGATAGGAAATGCAGCACTTCAGTTTGATGAGAGAGTTCATGAAATATTTGGAGATGCTTTTTAACAAGGTTTTAGGAGAGGGTAAGTTGCCACAAGTTTGGAAGGATATGATAGTGGTACCTATAGACCAGCAGGGAGAGGATAGCGGGAGGCCTGGTAGCTACAGACCGGTGAGTCTCACATCGAGTATGGGGAATGTCATGGAGAGACAAGTGGTCGAGTATGTGGTGATGGTTATGAATAAGATGAATTGGTCGGAAGACATACTGAAGTGAGACTCAGCTACCTGGGCTATTAGAGGATCTGGTGCAGGTAGTTGATGAGGGGAAGCAGGTGGATACCTGCTTAATCTATTTTGGGAATGCATCTGATAAGGTGCTCCATGGGACATTAATGAGGAAAATGGAGGGACTGATACTGGACTAGAGGGTAGTGGAATGGATAGGGGACTTCCTCAGGAGGCGAAGGCAGAGGGTGAAAGTGGTGGAGGCAATATTGCAGTAAGTGGTTGTTACATCAAGGGTACCACTGGGTTCTTGGTTGTCTACCATAATAGTTAATGACATGGGTTTGGGGCTAAGGGGAAAAATAAGATTGCTTGCAGACAATTGTGTTGTGTATTTAGAAGGTGAAAAAAATGGGGCGGTGCTCGAGAAGGGGTTGAAATTTTTGGGAGGGTTGGGGTGGTGGGACTTGCAGCCGGCCATTGACGAGATATGGCTGAGGACCTAGGAAAACAAAATGAAGATAAATGTAAGAAAAACTAAGGTAGTGAGGTTTACAGGGAAAGTGATAAGCAAGGACGTGTACAGATGGGAGGGGCAAGAGATAGAAGAAGCAGCAGAATATAAGTATCTAGGGATTGAACTGCAGGGATACCTCAGATGGAAAAAATATGTAGCGAGGGTGGTTGCAAAGGAAGAAGGGCTCTGGGCATGTTGGGAAGTGCGCTGAAGGGAGTCAGCTACGAAGTGAAGGAGAATCCATATGGCAGAATGGTACGGCCAATCTTAGAATATGTTGCGGCTGTATGGGATCCGTATGTGGATGTGAAGGTGCAAAAGCTGTAAAAGGTGCAGAGAAGGGTTACAAGATGTGTGAATGGTGGTTGGAGAATGCAGAGGCGGAATTATGAGGAAGAAGGAAACTATAGGCTATGGGGAGGGCTACACTGAAAGCTAAGCAAGGGGGCATTTAGAGAGAGCGAGAGAGAGAGAGAGAGAGAGAGGGGAAACAACAGTGAGAAGCTTCAGAGGGTGTGGCGGAGAATGGAGCGGGGTAGGCAGTCCAAACTTGTGAGGTCTGTGAGGGAGTGGAATGTTTTGAGGGAGGAATTGTTATCTTAAAGGGGGGTTGGAAAGTTCAGAATGGGAATGCGAGAGGAGTTGGTCTGGTAAGGGACAGGTGAGTGAGGTCAGTACCTGGCCGTAGCCTAATGGCGAGCGTATTATTACTATTGTTATTTGTCTTTTTGAATCTTGGTATTTTTTTTTTTACGTTCTTCTTTTTAGTTCATATTTTCCCCACATACATTTCTATCACCGTTGTGCTTTTGTGCGTGAGCCTGTGAGGTGTTAATCTATGTGTTGTTTGCTGTTTAGGTATGGCGGTGATAAATGTAATACCAGGAATAGATAATTCGGTGTTTACAAGAAAGTAATGCTGTCACTTAATTTATCACAAAAAATAGTTCGTTACCGTTACAACAGTTCCGCACAGCTGGAAACTTGATAATTGAAATAAAATTATGCTCTTTTAAGTTGTTGTGTTTGATGATTTCGCATTTCGTATACATTACTTATCTGACAGCTACAGAGGATACCTTTTATAGTGAGTGAAGATGATGTGCAAAGTTGGTGAAGTATTGTCATTGAATTGGTTTCGTTAAGTTTTCGCCACATGGATTTTATTTACAGGTGTGTCGTGGGGTGGGTGATTTTCTGGACAGCTAGAGGCATAATATGTCTGATGACGAGGACAAACCTCCGGCGCCTCCTGTGCGGCTAACGAGTAACAGGTTGGTTCTCATAACTGCAATATTTTTTTTGGCAGCGATCATGTGGCGTATTAAAGGGTTTGGGAACAAAGCTTATCTGATCAGGACTGTAATAAAGGAGGCCTAGTGTAAAATTCTTGAAAACACTTGGCACTTGTTTATTTTTCAAGTGGCGGTTATATCTACATTATTAAACACGTTGAATGTGAATTTACTGGAAGTATCATGTTACTTGTATACACCATTTAATGGGATAATGTGGAATACCATGAAGTTCAGGGAAATTGTGGGGTAAAGCATGTAATATTTATTTAAAATATAGGCCTATGTCAAGTCAGGTTGCTTAACTGTGTTATAATATAATACACATGTAATTAGGCTACCGCCTGGTGGCGAGCTCTATCACCTTTCCCTTACCTGACTACACTTGTCTTCCACTCCCTTCCTGAACTTTCCAACCCCCATCTAATATACCAATCCTTCCACAACACATTCCACTCCCTCACAGACCTCACAAGCATGGACTGCCTACCTCATTCCGTTCTCCACACCCTTTGAAGCTTCTCACTGTTGTTTCTTCTTCCTCTAAACACCCCCTTACTTAGCTTGTAGTGTAGCCCTCCCCATCGTCCTTCTTCATTCACCATCCTGTACATCCTGACCAGCCTTTCAACTTTCCTTCTGTCCTTCAATGAGCTCCACTTCCATTACTTTCATCATCACTGATGGTCTATATAGTTCCTTTCATTCTGACCATCATGCCCCTGCCTTCTTTACCTACACTTCACCCATCTTGCTGCCCTTCTCTGCACCTTCTCCAGCTCTCGCACCTCCACGTCCCATACTACTGCAGTATATGCTAACATCAGCCGTACCATTCTGCCAAAGGCCTATGCCTTCTCCTTCACCTCACAGCTGACTCCCTTCAGCACCCTTTCCAACATACCCAGAGCCCTTCTTCCCTTTGCAACCACCCTCCCTACCTGTTTTTTGCATCTGATGTTACCCTGAAATACAAGCCCTTGATACTTATATTCTGCTGGTTCTTCTATCTCTTGCCCTTCCCATCTGTACATGTCCCTACTTATCACCTTCCTTGTAAACCTCACTTCCTTAGTTTTTGTTACATTTATCTTCATTTTGTTTTCCTTAGTTCAAAACCATATCCTGTCAATGTTCGCCTGCAAGTTTAGTAGGAGATATAGTCCTACCTGACGTGACCGCTATCAAATCTAGAGAGAGAGAGAGAGAGAGTTCCTGGGCTTACAAAAGTGTCACTCTTTCCTGCTTAACAAAATAAAGGATTAAACAGTTGTAAGACCGCCCTTCACAAGGCAGCTGGGGCGATGGAGGAGAGCCATAACCAGTGTCATAAATGTGCGTAGGCTGAGGAAGAGGTCTAAAAAGTTCCAGTTTAATTATTTTTAGTGCATTTCAAGCCTATAAGAGGATGCCAAGGAGATGCTTGAGACTTAATTGCAGGGAGGCCTACCGAGAGTAAGCCTGTACTGAATGGTATAATCCAATTGTACACAAATATATAACAGTTGAAACCAACATACTAATCTCTTAAAGTGAAAATGAACTTTAAGTATTTTCTTGTGATAATAAATTTACTTAGAGGCAGTGAGGTTCAATCTGTTCGTAAGTCAAGCAAGTTGGACCAGATTTTGTTTCACTAATTTACTTAATATGAACCTGTGTAATGAATTCTTTCCTCAAGAATTTATGGGATTAATCTGGACTAATTAAAATTTTCACATAGTACTGTTCTTGAAATGTATGAACTTAGAGTGATTAATTTTAATAATCTTCTGAGAAATTTTAATTATGAATAACTTTCATTGTGCCAGTAAGAAATCTATTTGGAAGTAATTATTTCTGGTAACTAGATGTTCATACATGCCTGATGTTAATTTGTTTTGATATTTTCTTATTACATCAATAAATGTTTAATTTGGTTCAGGGTATATCTGTGTGATTTGTGTAGAGTTTGAATTTAAATATTACCCTATTTAAAAGAGCATCATTTGTGTTGTATCTTAGTATGCTTTGTAACAGCATATCTCTAGCCTACATCAGTTCGGAGAAAAGGGTTAAAATTGTCTGGTGCTTACCTGTTATAGAAAATTGAAGACATGTGTGGCAATTTATGATTTTACATTGAGTGTTTAATACTTTATGATACTATGGCAAATTGGCAATAGAACTCACCCCACAATCATTGTTTGCCTGGCGGTTCCACAGGGGAATTTCTTAAATCAACATGTGCAAGGCTTCTCTTTACCACAACTACTCATTTATATTACAAATTAACTTAAACACAATAATTTTTTTGAATGTCAAATGATGCTATTTTCTAAATATCACAGTCTAACAGGGTATCCACGGGAATGTGGCGGTTTTCGGGTGGTGACACTTTCTGCATTTTTATAGACTGTATCGGGAAGTGTATTTTAGCCCATATGTCCAAGTGTTCTAAGAGACACCCTATGTGGTATCAGGCAGTACACTTAGCTCAACTGTCCAAATATACTACCATATACCATGACTGCAAAGATTCGTTGACACCTAACCTAACACAACCTACCTACAACGTTGTATATTACACCCTTTATAAAGTATTTTACTATAGGTACTATCTTCTGCTATCATATAGTCCATTAAAAATAGCAAACACTCATTTCATTGCCACTATATGTACCTTACATTACCTACCTGTATAATTTATTACACCCTTTCGAAACATTATACGCAATGATCCACTGCCCTCTAATTATTTACAACTGGCAAACGCTCAACACTGCGGATACCTAACATAACATTACTTACCTACAACACACGGTTATTACACTCAACAAACCATTAATCAATACTATCCATTCCAATCCGATTATTGAATAAAAATTCTCACGACTCGTTGCAATTACAGAACACTAAAAGAACATTAACTAACAACAACGTTTATTACACCGTTCAGAATCTTATAAAAGATTATACACTGCTATCTGATTTTTAATTAAAAATGGCAAAGACTATTTGTTACTACAAAATCCTGACTTAACATTACCTACAACACTCTTTATTAGACCTGATACACACATTCGTATATAAATAACTCTACACTACACGTACCTTTACCCAAAATATTGTTTACCGCCATGTACTACCACTCTCATTCTCATTATTAAATGTCAAACACACAACCATCATGCATCACATATTTTAATATTAACTTTAGACACTGTAGCTCCTATTTCACCCTACAGTTTACTCACGATTTCCTCCCAATGCATTTATTCCATAACACTTAATTTTACAGGTGTTCCGTAACTCAACCGACAGACTTAGGCAGCGTGTTATTCAGTTCATTGGCAACAAAAAATGTCATATAAACAAGTAGGGTATGCAACCCCATTTCAGAGTTACAGAGACGTAAATGCAACAAAAACACAAATTTGTATTACTGAATATCTTTAATATAACTGACTGCATTCGTGTTGAATGTCTCACATGCTGTTCAAAATTAATGGCATCCGTAATCACATGTAGCAATTGTTATCATGTGTCTGGTCGCCGTCCACTGTAAACCCTACTCTTCAGACTGCTGCAGAAGAAAAAGTCCACCGGGAAGAGGTCTGGAGAGCACGCCGGCCATGGGACTGGACCACCTCTTCCAATCCACTGCACAGATACTCAGCTGCACCACGTCCATTTCCATCACCGTATCCATAAACACCATGTCTTCGTACTCTGCACGTGCAAACATCCCTGGCATTGTTGCACAACCACTAGTTTCGACACACTAACAAAGACTGGCCAGGCCAGCCACACTAGCAGTGTCTACTTACAGTCAGATTGGGCTTGTGAGAGTAGTTAATTGTATTGATGATATTCAGTAATTTAAATTTTTGTTTCCTATAACTGAAATGGGGCTACGTAGCCAACTTGTGTGACATTTTTTTTGTTGCCAATGATATGTATAACATGCTGCCGAAGTCTGTTGAGTTGCGGAACATCCTGTATACCATGTTTACTATTTTATAACTCTATACATATTCCAATTACCAACACCCAGCACACGTATGTATTTTATACGACACGCAGCACTAACAGATAATGGCCAATGTAACAAAATAGCTACATTTCTGTAATAAACGCCCTTCCCATCACACATACTTCGGGCTGATTTGGATAACTAGGCTACCAGTTATTCTCATTGTTTTCACTATTATCAACCTAATCAACTATATGACCAACGTCCTAACATCGTCACACATATATAAAAATCTTGGGTATCGATATGTACACTACACCCGAAATGCTAAGGATTTACAGGAATAAACAACTATAATCAAACAAATGAAATAACACTTAATTATTTGCTTACCTTGTTGAAATTCGTGAGAGGGTTGTCCCATGGAAGTACTACAAAAAAGAAAAAAAAATTATATTATGAGATAGCCCTTAAATGTATGTATGCTCTCATACGTATTAAATTCAATAAAATTCCAGAATAGGGTTTTTTTTTAAATGGGGAAAACAATACTTGAATATGTTAGATATGATTATTATTTGTTCGAGGGACTTCAAGTAGTTGTCTGTAAAATTTGATATGGAGGAGGTTTATCAAATATGCTGTGTTAATGCTATGAAACATGTATAATTTACGTAGAATATATTTATATTGGGCCAAATAATTTTATGAAATGTATTTATACTGGTTACAGCAATATTTAATTGTAAAACCAGAATTACGGGTATATAACACAGGTATCAAACAGTGTGGGGAGATTATGTAATTCTGGTGAATTACTCAATGCTTACCTGGTCTATATTCACGAGAGGAGTGTAATATGTAATGGATAACTAATAGAATAAAAGAAATTCATACAGTTCAACATACGCAAATAGTTTCAGAGATGAGTTTTGTACACAATGTGCGTCGCCATTACACATTACACTGCATTCTGTGACCAATGGTTAAAGAGCAATAGTGTTTTTCAGTCGTTTACGTGACAGTGCATTGTGGGAATCGTTAGAACTAATGGCGGATGTTAACAGTTGTACAGTGTTTCGAGTAGTGCGTGAAAGCGAGTTTCAAATGCAATTCATTCAATTAGACATGTTAAATCAAATAATCGTGTGAAAATACACGTGTGTTTCTGTGCTAATATACACATGGAGTTATTTAAATTATATTTTTTGTTCGGTAATGTGTCTGGAAAGTTGTCAAACAGGGTACACCTTGTGTCGTTGATACAAAGTAGTAGTATGTATTGGGTAACGTAATCATTTTGGTGATTCATAAGAATAAGGGCTTTTTCGGTAAAAAAAAAAAAAAACTCTGAAAGTGGTATAGTTACACTCTACTAATTACACAGAACACAAATTTACTAGGGACATCAACATTTGACCAATAGAAATCCCAAAAATGATAGTTGGGAGGGCTATTAAGATCAGAGAAATGATGGGGTAGAACGAGTGAAACATATGTACGTAATGTAATATTTATTCTCGAATATATGTTTAGTTGCAAAAAGACTGCACAAGCATAGCTAAACATTATGCACCGAGCCAGAGTCCTAGTGCCAACAGGGGAGTAATTCTCCAAAACAGTGCATATCAAATCTTTCTCAACAGACGTGAGTCACTATAGTAAGAATGCTTCATTTAAACTGTTTGTAAGCCCTGATTGGAGTGTCACCAAAATGCATAAATGATATTTCATTAAAAGTAGGGCCTACCGTGATAGTTCAGCAAACTCCACTTTGTACAGAAAGATATTCAAGAGATATGCGGTTTTGCACAGAGATCTACTGCTTGTAAGCTGTATGACAAATATTTTCCTCTTGTGACGTTGTCTAATAGGGTCAGTTAGGGTAATTGTGAACGTGCTTCATTTTAATATTACACATCCCTGAATGGCAATGTGGATAGCATACTGTATGGACAGCCTTTACTTTACCAGTACTAAGTTCCAACATGTAAATGCCATATATTTTTTTTAACTTTTACAGAATGAAATAAAAGTAATGCATATTTGTAGATAGATCACGTACTTAAGCCTCAAGAAAATTTCACACCGAAATAATGGTTTTCCTTTTTTTGTTTCCTTCAGTGTTTGGTTTTCAAAAACAATCACTTTACGCAATGGGAACAGTGCTAACAATTACTCCATAAATTATATAAAAGTATATTTGAAATGTTATGCAGAGATTTTTTTTGCATTTAAAGTAATTATTAATATGTTTTTTTTATTACTAAATTAAGGATATTTTAGAAACTTAGAAGTTGGTATAGACTTTTCACTGTAAAGTGAGAAATTTTGAGGCCCTAGTTACTTTTTCCTTCGAGCCATATGTTATTCTTTAACCACCTTTTGAAACAAATTGACGCAGTTGGGTGAGACAGGAGACGAACAATGACACAAATACTTACTGGTAATTTGGGCGCCGGCGGTGCTTCCCAATCACAGCACTATTGAGACTCAGGGTTCTCAGGGATGCTGTGGGTTCTGTGTGTCTGTCTCACCCGTGCGTACTTACAAACACGTAGGCGATACTAAACATTTTACTAAACATCACTGGAAATAAACACTTAATAAAATATATGTGGCTAGGACACTGTCACTACTGAAAAAATATATAAGTTCACTGTAGACTTGTTGTAATTGTTATTATGCATACACATCAACGTGCCAATGAAATTATGATTATCTTGGTCATGACTAGCCAATTCCACTTCGATGCTCCTCAGCTCGCAATTACTCTAGCGCACACCTAGATGGATGATCTCACCGAGGTGCGTGAAAGCACAGCCTTCACAAGGGAAGAGGGCCAACAGCCTCTAGGGTGGACTGATGGTTTTCCCTGAAGCCAGGACACGGGGAATTTCAAATGGAACCCTTAATAGATATTAACACATGTGATTACTTGGCATCACTAATGCAAACTCGTCGGGGTTCGCCCTCCAGCACGTGGTTAGTGTGGTAACGGCCTATACTCAGAGTCAGCTAGGACGGAAATAATTGCACCATACACTAATTACAAAATTACATAAACCCTCAAATGATTCATGAAACAAGATGGAACGCGAGATGAATATTCACAATAAACACACACATGTGTGAAAACAAGCTTAGATGGTGCGAATGCCGCTGGATGAAGTTCATAGCAGACCACATGGTGCAGGTGAAATTGCAATATTTCTGCATGGAAACTGTAAATTAAAGTCAGACAAAAGATTATTCTTGCTGAGAATATTATTCTCTTTACGATTGCAGTGGTACAGGCGTGTAACATGCCTGATTGCGGTAAAATCAAACCTGAACACGACTGACTACGTGGTCAAGTACAGAAAGCATCAATTTACATGAAAAATACATTGAACCCTGAATTAAATTGACATAGAACCGTGAAATGAATATTGCACATGTGATGATAAATAAGCTCTCAAACGCAACAATGGCGTATACAAAGACTTGGCGTCAGTCGGCCACGTGGTTATATGTGATGTTGCCGTAAAATATTCAAACACAAAAAATTACCCTCAATTACATTCATAAAAACAAAGCCCGTGAAATTGCATCTAGCAATAATGCATAAGTTACAATGAAATGCCATAAACACTGGCGGATGGCACCTGATTCAAGTTGCACAGGGCGTGTGACTTCTCCTCCTTCTCGATTAATTTAAAAATCCCACAAGGACATAATGATGGCGTTCATGCCGGAATATCAGTGTTCTTTAAGACATATTAAACGCTGCAAATACAATATAACAAATTTTACACTGAAAAATAACATTTATATGAAAGTTCAAAATTATTGGCCTATTTGCGCACGTGTGTGGTGAGGGCCATCATGGACTCTAGCGCCGCTGGCTGTTAGCCGGCGTTAAACGACCCCTCCCTTGAAGGTCAAGACGGTAACAATGCAACATTGCTCTGGCAGGCTCTGCTCGGCTGGTTGCCGATTTAGGGCAAAGAAAACATGGCCTCGGAGGTTTTCTGTACCTGTGGTGTTTGCATGGGGCGGGGGTGTAAGCAGGAACATCAATGTGGGTACGTGGTGGTGACTCGGCCCGCTTCTTGCGAGTGCTGTGTTGCGATTTGTTGGCACTTGACGTCACACTCACTCCCCAAACCCTTTCAAATTCTCTTGCCCTGTTAGGCTCTCCCCTGTGGGAACTGGAAAGCCATAGAAAGGCATCTCATCTCCACAAGTGGTATCAAAATTTACGTTTACACTTTGGTTACAACCAAATTCAGCTGTGCCCTGGGGAAACCCCTTAAAACTCAACTCACTGGCACTGGTTGTGTTGACATTTACGTGTGCACTGATGTTACCACTTTCTTCATGTACACTTGGAAACCCCTTAAACTCGCTCTAATTCGTTGTGTTTTTACATGTATTAACAGAAAAACCCAGAAACGGTGTTGTGGTTCTACTTGTTTCCACCTCCTCACTACTAGGTGTTGAGTGTTCAGTCAGTGCAAAACCCTTAAATAACAGTTCCTAATTTGGCTGTGTGTTCCCATGTTAGTTTTGTTGTTCTCTTCAGTGTATGTGTTGACATTTCCCTGTGTACTCCCTGGTGAAATTCTCCAAACTCGCTGCTGTACTGGGCGTAACGTCACCTTGCCTCTCTTCTCTGCAGGCGGTTGGGCTATCTGCAGGTCATCACGGTGCCGTTTTGTGACATGTCTGGGTCCCAACTTCACTAGGTACATGGAATTTCCCATCTTTTCCACCACTCTCACTGGCCCTGTCCATCTAGGTGCCAGTCCAGCACAGTACTTCTTTGCCCAGCCGATAACGGGTTCTCTCTTACATACACGTACATCCTGGGTACAAGTTCAGGTGGCAGCCTCTTGCTATCCGGTCCCCATACATTACAATAACTGATCTGGTTCGCCCTGGCTTCTTCATGTATCTGTGCGTGATGTTCAGGTGGTCTCGGCGGATTTTTGCAGGGTGCTCGGGGGCACAGAGTTCGCGACCTCGTACCATCTCTGCAGGTGTTTTCCCGGTTACCGCATTCACTCTATTCCGTAGGAAAAATATTACCTCCTGGATCAATTTGGCCCACCTAGTGTGATATTCGCCTAAAGGGACACGCAATTGGATTTTTACGTCTTGGTTACGTGTCTCTGTTGCGTTAGCCCTGGGATGGTATGCTAGGGTGGTACGGTGTTCTGTTCCCCACCTAGTACAGTACTTCCTCTATTGTCGCCCTACAAACTGTGTTCAATTGTCTGTCAACAAATACTCTGGGTGTCCCCACTTCGGGAAAAACTCATTCTGCATTACCTTGGGACCGTGTGCATGTGAACATTGCTGACAGGAAATGCCTCTGTCCAATGGGTAAACAAACCCGTGCCAACAACAAGAAATGTTTTCCCAGTTTTTGTATGTGGGTACAGGCCCATGATGTCGATAGCTACTGTTTTGAATAGCTTGGTTGCCAGCCTTGGCTGTTGAGGAGTGTTGCAGTCTGCTCTCTGCGGCTTACAGGCATTACACGTGATTCAGCACTGTACATATTTTCTGACGTCTCCCTGAATCCCTGGCCAGTGAAAAAATTTCTGCTTGTTCCTTCGTGTTGGCTCGGATCCCGAGTGTCCATGCTCCAAACTGTCGTGTACGTACTTTTACACAAGTTCCAGTTTCTCTTTCGGTACATATCCGCCATCATGCACAGTTGCCAGGTTGTTTGGTTTGTATTTCTCAGTCTACTCCCCTCCACTGTTCTGTGTAATGTGTGGCACAGTGTTGTCGGTGTTGCGCCATGTGTTTTGCCTTGAAATCGTATTACTGCAGTAACAGCGCCCAGCGGGCATGTTTGCTTTTCCCATTCCGTTATGCATTTCCTCTAACCATACAAGGTATCGGGTGTCAGTTTTGATTGTAAACTGCCTTCCTAGCAAGTACGGCTGGTACTTCCGCAATTCATCTACAATGGTCAAGCATTCTTGTTCATTAACGTGATATTTACATTCTGCGTCCCTGAACTTTGCACTGTGGTATCTGATGATCCTGTTTTTCCCTGTGTGTTCCCTCCTGATACATCACGACCCCAATGCCTTTTTTACTAGCATCCGTTTGTACAACTATGGGTAACTCTGGGTTGAATCTAGACAGCGGATTACAGTTCTGAAATGCAATTTTTATGTCTTAAAATGCTTGATCGGCTCGCTGTGTCCAGAGAAATTTATGTTTCTTACACAAAAAAGCAGTTATCGGTGCAGTGATTGCGGAAAAGTTTGGGTCAAAGTTCCTTAACCAATTAATTAAGCCACTTACTTCCTGACTTGTTTATGTGATCTGGGTTTGGGTTTGTTTTGAATGTCCTGTATGTGTTGTTCCGGTTCGTGTCCATTTGCTGTTACATAATGTCTTAGAAACTCCATTCTACTCAAACCCAACTTACTTTTTTCCAATTTGCATGTAAGTTTATTACATTCGAGCCGTTCACACACAAGGCTCAAATGGTGCAAGTGCTCGTCCCATCTGTTAGACCAAACAAGCACATCATCCAAATATGCCATCACAAAGTCGCCAATAAATCCATCCAATACATTAACCATTAACTTCTGAAACGTTGCAGGGGCACACTTTAAACCAAATGGCATGGCTACAAACTGAAATCTACGTCCATCTGGGGTAGTAAATGCGGTTTTCTTTCTGTCCTCTGGGCAGATAGGCACTTGCCAATATCCAGACTTTAAATCAAGTGATGTGACTACCGAAGCTGGTCCTAATGTTGACCAAGTGTCTTTCATGTTTATGACTGGTGGCTGCATGTTTACTGTAATTTTGTTAAGGGGGCGGAAGTCGACACATAATCACTTTCTTTGGAGCAAGGGTAATACCTGAATTATAGAGACTCTGAGTAGGTTCAATAACACTATCATTGAGCATTTCATATACCTGCTGGTTGATGACACGGCAAAAGAAAATACCTGGGTATTGTGGCTTGGAGTACACCGGGTCCTCGTGCATTATGACGATTGCGTCCTCCGTGTTGTCAGTGTGCTGCAGCTTTCCCTCAGTGTGGAACACACTGGCATACTGGTCCAGCAGATATTGCAGACATTGCTGATGTGGGGCGGGCATCTCGTAATCAAAGTCAGCAAGCGTCACAGGAGTTGTTGTTGGTAGTGTTGCTACCACGGTGTAAACGGTCCGTCGGCCATGTGTCCCCACGTGCAGACAATTGAGATGCGGTTCTATCATGGCGTAGCTGTCAATAAGCCATGGCAGTCCCAGAATCACTTCCTCGCACAAGTCTGGTACAATGTAGACATCACACTTGGTACGCAGCTCTCTGATTCCTATTGTTATGTGTATAACACTTTTCACTTTTCCCTGTTGGTGTGTGGTAACGAATCGCAAGCGTCTCGTTGGCACTCTAGTTGTTATTGCTTGTATCAAACCCTCATGCACAAAATTGTGACTAGTGGCAGTGTCAATTACGGCTGCGACATTTTTCCCTTTAAGTTCAACACAGATCCTTAATGCTTTCACGGTATTGTCAGTCACATGAAACACTTTTGCAACTTCAGTAGGCGGATTGTTATGACCTGGCAGTGAGATTGGTGCAGGTGCTGTTTCGTCAACCTTCCTATTTAGTTTCCCGACCTGTTGCCCTGGTAGTAGGTTTCGCGGTGACTGTTGCGAAAATTTGTTCCGTGTCCGCGGTTCATTCTCACTGGTGTGAACGGCGACGGTGGTCTTGTGACATCTGGCAACATGGCAGGTGTTAGCGTGCGGTGGTTTTGCAGCGGTGACTAATATTCTTGGTTTGCGCGTACGTCCCAAACACGCTTCTCTCGTGAACTGTTCTACACTGGCACGTGTCGCCTTCCGTAGATATGGCCTAATGTCAGGTGTTTATAATGCCACAATTATCTCTAATACCCCGCGGGTTGCATGTCCCGGGTGTAGCCGCTTTTACAAGCCTAATTTGTGTTGTATGAGCTCTTCAATTCCCTCGCGCTGTCACTGATGTTCCTGATACAGTTTCGCTTATGCCTGTCTAGCATCTCTGTCAGTGTCAAACCGACCTAGCAATCTCTCACAAAACTCTTCCCACATAATTCGATAGTCCCTGACCAAGTTCCAGCACATGGCAGTGGTTCCCCTTAACCTGTCGGCAGTTACCTCAGTCCAGTAATCTTTGTGCACACAATGCCTATGCAATTTTTCCTCACAAACCGCTAGGAATGTACCCAGGTGTTCTGAGTAATGTCCCTCAAAAATTGGCAGAAATACATTGCGATCTGGCCCGGTTAAGCCCTGTGGCGTGTACATAACAACTACTGGCGGTATGGGTTACACCTCTGGTGTTGGCGGTGGTGCGATCTCAGCACAGTTCATCTTACGGCACTCAGCACAGTTTATAACACCATCGTGGTATGTAGTAAACTCTGCATTGCCCTATGCAACGTAAATGTGAGTTTTTCCTACACTGTTGGCACTGCACCCACTTTTTCCCCACCCCATCACATTCGGTGCGCGTGCACAGGCGTGGATACAGTTTCAGACGTGCATTGACATAACTGCTGATCCCATAGATTTTCACTAAACAAGTTGACTTCACCTATCCTTCCTCAATGCACACATCGTTCGGTCGGCTTGTCTAAGTATCTCGTGGTTGCCGACGTGGATGTCTTGAGGACTTCTCACAGTTGATCAGTCATGGTGTCCTCCCTCGTCTTGTGGATGAACACACTTGGCCCCATTTGGGAACGCCAAGTGATGCCATCGGGTGAGACACGAGACAAACAATGACACAAATACTGGTAATTTGGGCGCCAGTGGTGCTTCCCAATCACTGCACTATTGAGACTCGGGGTTCTCAGGGATGCTGTGGGTTCTGTATGTCTGTTTCACCAGTGCGTACTTACAAACACGTAGGCAATACTAAACTTTTTACTAAACATCACTGGAAATAAACACTTAATAAAATATATGTGGCTAGGACACTGTCACTACTGAATAAAAGATATAAGTTCACTGTAGACTTGTTGTAATTGTTATTATGCATACACTTCAACGTGCCAATGAAATTATGATTATCTCGGTCTTGACTAGCCAATTCCACTTCGATGCTCCCCAGCCCGCAGTTACTCTAGCACCGTACACTAATTACAAAATTACAAAAACCCTCAAATGGTACATGAAACAAGATGGGACATGAGTTCAATATTCACAATAAACACACACGTGTGATAATGAACTTAGATGGTGCGGATGCCGCTGGATGAAGTTCGTAGCGGACCACGTGATGTAGGTGAAATTGCAATATTTCTGCATGGAAACGGTAAATTAAAGTCAGACAAAAGATTTATTCTTGCTGAGAAAATTATTCTCTTTACAATTGCAGTGGTAAGGGCTTGTAACATGCCTGATGGCGATAAAATCAAACCTTAACATGACCATGTGGTCAAGTACAAAAACCTAAACTTACTTGAAAAATACATTGAACACTGAATGAAATTGACATAGAACCCTGAAATAAATATTGCACATACTATGTTATATAAATAAGCTCTTAAACGCAACAATGGCGTATACAAAGACTTGGCATCTGTCGGCCATGTGGTTATACGTTATGTTGCCTTAAAATATTCAAACACAAAAAATTACCCTCAAATACATACATAAAAACAAAGCCCTTGACATTGCATGTAGTATTAATGCAGAAGTTACAATGAAACGCCTTAAACATGGCGAATGGCGCCTGATTCAAGTTGCGTGGGTCGTGTGACCTCTCCGACAACATCCTTGTCCTCCTCCTCCTCGATTAAGTTAAAAATGCCACAAGAGCGCAAGAAATTAATAAAGCGGAAGCACACTCATGGAGAAAATGTCTGGCAAAAACGTAGGCAAGTAAATGTTAACCGGTAAACTAAATTGACTATGGAAACCTAAGTCAGTGAACTAAAGTTGTAGTGCGTAAGTGACAGTGTCTTACCTCGCCAGCTCTCCTCGACAGACTGTCCAGAGACAAGCGTCGCACGGACCTACTGTGGCCGCTTACGGGTTTCACATAAGCAGAAGTGCTATACACGCTGAGTAAAATATTTAATAATGGAATATAAAATGGCACAAATTAAATTAAATATTGTCTTACGTTTCTATAATTTTCTTATGAATTTCAGTATTACTTTAGTGTCTCTTTGTGATGGTGTGTACGCTGGAATATTAAATGTTCTTAATCTCTGTGCCGTGGGCACTTTGAATTTTATAGCAAAATAGTTTACAAATAGTAACAAACACTTAAAACATTTAAAGACATATTAAACCCTGCAAATACAATATAACACATTTTACACTAAAAAATAACATTTATATAAAAGTTCAAAATTATTGGCTTCTTTGCGCACATGTGGGACACGTGCATGGTAAGTGCTGTTATGGGCTCTAGCGCCGCTGGCTGTTAGCCGGCATCAAAATATATCTATGTACGTAATAAACACCGTGTGTTATATTCCACCACACTCATAAGTTAACGTCTAAGGCTAAAATAAATTGTATCTATTGACTATTTTTCGAAATGAAACGGCTTTCAAAAGTGCTCACAATACTGTGAACAGCCTATACCAGTGGAATGGCTATAATTGGCCAGCTGTTCAAGAAAACTGTATTTGTGTACATTTATACGTAACATAAAAATAATATGCTCTGTTATCCTATGTGTTGGTTTTACCAAACTATAAAAATAACTGATTGAAGATATAAAACAGAAGAAAAAATTGTGTTCTAAGTGTTCAGTGGTGTAAGAATTTGGTTGGTTTCATTTTAAAGACGATGGGGGAAAAAGTACATTAAGAAATAAAACAACCCAAGTATACTTTATATGATTAAAAGAAGGCTGTTAATGATGTGAAAATTAATAAACTTACCTACAGACAAGTAATAGAAAAGTATGATGTGCCTTCAGTAGTAATTTGTACTAGACTTCAGTGGAGAGTGGTAAAGAAAACAGACATACTTCAGGTTGCCTTGTAGTTTTCTCATAACAAAAAAAAAAAGCTGAGTTGGTTAAGTGGGTAGTTGTAAAGAATAGTGACTTTTCCGAAAACAAACAAAAAATCACGAAAGTGGTATAATTCCACTCTACTAATTACAGAGGTACATCAATGTATTCTCAATAGAAACCACAAATACGAAAATGATGAGGGCTATGAAGATCAGGGAAATTGTGGGGTATAACATGTGTAAAATATTTTTACCCGTTGTAGCTCGCACCGGCCGCGAGCTCCCGTTATGCGTGGTTCTTCTCTGTAGTGCGTGGCCCACCTCGCCTCCGCTCTCCCAGGCAGATGCACTTGCTGCTTCCCCTCTCTCAAAGTAGCCTGGGAATGATTGACAGCAGCGAGACTAGGCTGGCATCACAGCCTATCCTCCTCCCCCTACTGAGAAGCCGACAAATTTAGAGGAGGCGGAAGAATATTCTGGGGAATGACCCTCAGTGCTACACAGGATTTAGAGATTTTTCTGGGTGATGGCCTATGACCCTATAAATACAAGTTATAGCTGGACTGACAGCAGTCTTGGTGTAACCTGTTAGTCGAGTGCGGTAATATAACAATGTGCAGAGAACGTGTGACGGCGATAGATTGCGAGGCAACAGCGGAAGAGGTATTTGTGGTGTGAATGGACAAGAGGCCGTGAAACCAGATGAGTGAAGGTTACTATGCGTAAGGGTGCCCGGAGAACTCTAGAACATTGCTGACTGGTGAGACCTGGACTAAACTAAGGTGGGATTGAATAACATGTGATACAGACTTTATTGTAAATATTGGCAGTGTCCAATATGGACATATAATTTGTAAAATAATAAAATAGGTTTTGACTCACTGTCTATTGGGACTGATTTTTGGATATTTATGTTAATTTCTTTGAGGTCATAATTGTATTTATTGAAGTCATTAATTCTAAATAGTAAGTGATATCAATTTACTGTGAGATGTTGAGTAGAGAGAATTTTGTTTGTAGTTGTAAATAAAATTAAGATATTATAACTAATTCTTATTTAATTAAGACCTCCATCCATGTACGAACTTGGTTTAACCCTCTGACTTAGAGAAAAGTGTAACGCTGGTGTCAGAAGTGGGATGAAGGCTTTTTATTAAAAATAAATAAATTTTAATCAGTGTTGCAGGATAGAGGATGAATTAAAAAATATAGTAATAGGTCAGGAAAATATTTAGAAATTTTTGAATGCCAGCCAGAAAAATGTTTGCAGACAAGGAAGTGCTCCACTCATTAATAGTTTAAGTGACCAGACAAATAAAAAAAATAGGTACTTAAATAGTAGAATAAGTAGTGTCGTGGATAATGATAGTGAAAATGTAAATAGTAAAATAGATAGTGTTTGTGAATCTGTTATTAGTGTTAGTGAACAGGTAGACAAGAAAATAGACTGTGTTAACGAAGTAGTGGACAAGAAAATAGATAGTGTTAGCGAAGTAGTCTCAAACTGTATAAGAAAATAGACATTGTAAACGAAAATGTGGATAGAAACATATTGTGAACCAAAATGTAGACCGAAAGGTAGAAGGTGTAAGTGAATTAGTGAAAAAAATAATAGACCGTGGACAAAAAAAATTGACACTATGGACAGTGTGAATGAAAGGATGGACAGTGTAAATGAGAGGTTAAACATGATCAAGGGTAAGGTGGAACTGGAATGTGCGACCTCAGAGGGGAATGGTAGGAATTTTTGCCAGCAACAGGGGAGAAGATATTTAGTGGCTGAGGAAGAGCGGATATAAACCCGTGCCGAGCTGGCGAATGTGGATAGCGAGGAGAAGGTAATGGTCGCTGCTAATACATCCATTTCAGGAGAAGCCCAGCAGTTTTGCAGTGTGGTTATGCCTCGGCCAGAGGTTGGTAAAGTCAGTGTTACAATAAAGCCTGCCCCCTACAATGGACAGACACCTGGGCGCAAATACGGGCACCAGTTCGAGATTGTTTCCACCCTGAATGGCTGATGGAAAATCAGTGGGCATACTACCTGGTGACTGTACTGAGGGGACCTGCATTGGGCATACTGCAGTCGCTGCCAGAATGACATTGATTAGAATAATCCACATTGGTCATTACTTTGGAGCTGTGATTTGGTTACAGATATCTGCAACACGCCCACCATGCTCAACTGCGAAGTCACATCCAGCAACCAGGGAAACCACTATAGGAGGTGTGGCAGGACATTGTGAGGCTGTCACACCTGTCTTTAGAGAGGTGCCCTGAGGAGACATGCATTGTCATTGCAATTTCGCTGAGCTGTATGTCTGGCATCACCACACAGCATGCAGGATACCCTGACCTGAGTATTGGAGGGAAATCAGCGAAGTGGGAGCCGACATTCCAGCATGCAGTACAGGCAGCTACCCCATGCAATGTGGATGATGGAGATGGTATCCTGGACGTCTTGAGGAAGTTGGGAGGCCACAATGAAAGATGTTGCTGCCAGAGTTTGTTCTATGAAACCCAGTTTTTGTCCACCTAAGCATCACGAATGTTGGGAGTGTGGCCAGACAAAACACTTGAGAATCCAGTGCCTGCAAAGAAACTTCAGGACCCAGTAACCAGACATGAGTATGACTGAGACCTTGTTAAGAATATTGGAGACGGGGGTAGGGGAACTTTTTAACTCCAATATGGCATCGGGACCTAGACATAAGTGGTCGGTTCTGATAGTTTAATTCTACTAAAAAATATCTCTCGGTAGACATGCAACACAATATACTTAGGTCTCTTAAGTCTTAAAAACTAAAAAGTTAAGTGGATGAAATATTTTATTTTTAAATATATTTGTACATAACTTTGTATTCATACAAGTTTTGGAAATATTTGTGATGACACAACATGCACTATAGGTGAAAAACTCTTCACTACATTTTAGGCATTCCTCTTTTAATACAATGTAGAAACTACCATAGGGAGGCAAGTAATCTACAATTCTGCCTTCATATTAGAATTTCTTTAAAACAAATACTGGATTGTAGATACATCACACAATATTTGATAAAATTTTTGTAGATATGTAACTTTTTTATAATCATGCGGGTACTTAAAATATTATTTTTAAGTATACTGGACTGTAGTTACATAATACAATATGTATTAAAATTTTTGTAAATACGTATTTTTTTTATAATCCTGTGGTTACTTAAAATATTGTTTTTAAGTATCTTCAAAATAAGCATGGTTGTAGACATGTCATGTGCTATAGTTAACTTTAAAAACCTTTCATGAAAGGCTTATGTCTTAATTGACCACATCACCATCATCAAAGTTAGTAGTAATACCTGTGATGATGTGAAATTGTTGACAATATCTTAAATGGGTATAAAAAGGCTGTAAAATTTGCTTATAAGATGGTTTAGGGCATAACGGACCACATCACCTTGATTGATTTCAGGAGAACTGTACCTTTGATACATATCTGACATCTATAACTTAAAAGGTTTGAAATTGTGGCCAACTATAAGGCTTGGGGCATAACTTGCATTGTCATCTTAATCTATGTCACCAGTGGTATCTATGATATCTTTAGCTTCAATGAATGGAAAATGGTAGCTAACTATGTTTATAAGGGGGCTAAGTGCATAATGAGCAATAACATTTTGGTCTAGGTCACAAGCAGTACTTATGATATGCATTTTTATGACTATAGTTTCAATGGATAGAACATGCTAGTTAGCTATGCTTATAAGGATGTTTAAGGCATATTGCTGTGATTTGAGTTTTATGGCTATGACTTTGAGGGATGGAAAATGGTGTCAATTTATGCTTATAAAAAAGGCATAAGGCATAATTCATTTTCATCTTGGTTGACTTATACTAATATGATATGTTTCAATTTCCACACTTTGGCTGTAAGTTTAAAAGTTAAACTCTTATCTATAAAATGATGCATTTCCAGTGCCTTGTCAACATCACTGTGGTATAAGTTAAGTTAAATCTTATATATACATTATTTAGACCTGTACTGGCTCCCATTTCACACCTAGAAACAAGATGAGGTGGAATGACAGAGTATGAACTGACTGGAACATTCTTGAAACAAGGTGGTAGCATGGACAGAGCATGAACTGGAAAATTATAGAAACAAGATGGTGGCATGGAATGAAGATGGCAGTTAGTCTTCTGGTCCTCTGCCAGATGCCATGTGAAGGAATGACAGAGCAGGAACTCGTAAATTCTAGAAATGAGATAGCATGGAATAACAGAGCATGAACTGTGAAATTCTCGAAACAAGGTGGCTGTCTCAAAAACAGGATGACTGTCTCAAAAAACAAGATGGCATTCTCAAAAAACAAAATGGTAGATTAAAAAACAAGGTGGCATCATACTGGCTCATAAGATGGCTGACATGAGATGCAATCTAAGATGGTGGGCAATGAACTCGAACATTCTTTAGACAAGATGGTGGCATAGAATGACAGTGTGTGCTTGTAAAATTATTTCACAATCTGGCTGGAATTTACACAATTTCTGGCAGGTTCATCCGGATCGAGCAAGTGTCCAGCCGCATTTGCAAAACACATTTTTTGCATGAAATTTATAGGGAAATTCTGGTGATTTTCACCTTTTTAAAGGAACAAAAGGGTAATCCTCAATACACAGCCAGCAGCCGTGACTAGTCTTCTGCCATTGTCCCAGAACCTACAAAATCATAATACTAACATATTCTGCCCCTTCAGATGTGTATGTTATAATGTGTAACATGAGAGGAACATTAGATATACTTTCTAACATCTGACAGTGATTAGTGAGGATGGATAAGAGAGAGGAATTTAATTTTAGTGCATTACACTTCTTCCAGGTCTACTCAGCATTTATTGATATTAATATGTATCATGTACAACTGTATTTGTGGCAGTAATGAATGAAGAAACTAAATGACTTGACATGACCCAGCTGGTCACTTATCTACTTCTGACGGATGTTTAACGCACGTTTTAACAATGCGAGGAAGCATGCTGCCGGTTTCAAATTTTTTGCCCAGAGCGTTGGCAGTGTCTGTTGCTGCTTTTAATTTTCTATATGTAAGAAACAACTTTTTGCAAGTATGTTACTAGGGACATCTACATCTGCTCTTATAAATGCATATACAGTGTACAGCTATGTAACCAATTTTCTAAGCATAATATATTATTTTTACATAAAATATCCTATTATTTTAGGCATTAAATTATCTTTATAGAATCACCCTCTTGACATTAAGAATATCATATGGAGATACATAAGCTATCTTATTCAAGACAATTTATGAAATAAGGATGTGAAATATGTTTAAAAATATTAAGTTTTGTTATAATATATTCATATCTGCAATAAAGTACATAACTTGGTGTTGTTATGCTGCAGATTGAATTAAAAGGTGGCCATAAAATAAAAATATTGTTGAGATACTAATGTAGTAGGCTAGTTCTTGTTCATGACAATGAATAGTACATTTATTTATTAATTTAAATTACTTAAATAAATAAATAAATAAATAAATGTTAGTCATGTCCTTTTCAGTACTTGAGGTATGTGTGTTTCATTGTGTATTTATGAATATTTACATATAATGTATATATATATTTACTATACATACATACATACCCATCCATACACACATGCGTACGTAGTTGTACACATCCCAGACACACAAATAACATTCACTCACTCACTGTTGGCATGTTTTGTCCAATAATTCAGAGGAATGCTAGCCTTGTATTTATTGGTTGGCCAAATTTCAGCAGTATTTTGCACTCTTGCTTTTCTACCTCTTTGGTGGGAACGTATCACCCATTATTGTTTGTACAGTTTTCTAGATCTAATTAAACAGTTATGGAACTTTTGCATTGTTAAAACAAATGGGAGACACGAGCACATGCGTTAAACTTGTTTTATATATCATTTACATCTGGCAAGAGTGTATTGCGACCTGCTCCATGGAGACGGATCAATTTCTTTATCATCCCGTATGTGAGATGAAATATTTAGGTCGGCTTTAAACTATTTGTTACACGTAATATAGCATGTTACACATAATACACATTAATATTTAGCCACAACGGTGTTTGTTACAACTGTGGCGGAAACAATAGTAGTATTTAACCTGTTGTTATTAATATGTGTTGGTTTATTTCGTTAAAAGGATGGCCTTATTTGGAATAACAATTAAAACGAAGGGACAACCAGTCCATCGAAACGACGCAGTAAATTCAAGCATGCAACTCGTGTCGCGTATTTATTGTTTGTAGCATCAACAAACGTAAAAGATAATAGTGAAAATGCAAACTTAGAGACCTACCATAACGTTTATTCTGCTAATATTTACATACATTGGTACTTACTGATTTTCAGGGTTATTTTATTATTTATTTTAATTAATCTGGTTGGGATTAGTATTTTGTAGTTATTGTGACATATTCAAATCACAGAAACGGAAGCTTGTTACACAACTGTGTTTCAAACACTTAGAGGAAAGGTTCAACGTTGTCATGAATAAACACACATGGCTGTAAATAATTAACTTTGTCATAAAAACAGTTCACCGTTTTTGAAACGTATAAATAGTGCAGATTGAATATTTTAAATCATGCACACACTCAGGACCAGCCAAACATCTACCATGTAGCAACGCCACACCATTTCACATGCAACAGTTAACAAAACACATATAACAGTATATTTTTTACTGCTGTGGAAACACATATTTATCACAACGTTGTAACTTGCCTAGCAAGTTTGAAAAACACGAGTATGAACTTGATGCTTCATTCAGAAACACGCAGTGTCATTGACATGTCGCCACTTCACTGCCAGTCGTAAGGCACTATAAAAAGTAGGTATAATCACCCCCCATATATGGACAAGCGCATGGCTAGGGGAAAGCTGATCGAATTCTAGATTCTCCTTTCCACACCACGTCTGCCAACCTGCTGGATTTGTTAGCGTCACGCCATCACATCTAAATAACTTTTAATAGGTATTTAAACTATAAAATCTCGTTTCAGATATAAATTACAATTTCAAACATCATTATTCTTGCTGTAATTAGTATGAAATGTGCTGAATTTAGAAATAACAAAATGTATACCTTTCCTGCTACACAGGTGATACGAACTTCCAGAGAGAGAAAGACATACTCCGCTTCGCTTATTAAACCTTTCTTCCGGACGGAAAAAAACACTGTCTCACCAGAGTCTACACACTATAATTTGCGCTGATATTTTGCACTGGAGCAATGAAATGTGTATCCGTCAGTGCTACCTACCAATACAAATATATTAATTGGCAACGTTTAATTTACAAATAGTATACATAAAAACAAGATTAAAAAGTAGTGTACCTGTGAACTGTTTCTTACCGGCAGTTGCCAACACATTGCTGCTCTTGCTGTTGTTAATTCATATTTAATACTGTGACTTCTGCCACAAGAATTTACACAAAAACAGATTCCAACTTCAATAATTTTTATTGGGCTTCATGCAGCTCTTTATTCAAAAAACTATTTACTATAGAAACTGGTTTTAAAAACGAACAATGATGCCACGGGTACCAAAGTGTGCTGGCCAATCAAAGCTGTGACGTACTTAAAATTCCCTCTAAAATATATGAAACCTTGAGCAAACACAAATGTTCCACACTGGGAAATCCTAAAAAACTCAGTATAATAAGAGCTTGTTCATTTTAATCAACTAGTACTAAACACTATTACACCAAATATATACTCAATAGGGAAAATACTATTGCAGTACTGGATTTTAAATAATTAAGATCAAAATATACTCAAAACATTTAAACTGCCCTTTTCTATTAATACTGTAATTGATTACTGACATTCACTAGAGCGCAGTGACAGCCTTCCAAAGTCTAGTGCATATTAAAAATGTGTTCTGACAAGCACAATTTAGAAACGAATATTAAAAACCAACGAACCATCCTCGGTTCGTACCATTTAAAATTATTTCACACAGGCAGGTTACCTCAAATTGTATCACCATGTTGCGCAGGCCGGTGCTGACCCATTCAACAAGCCATCATATTTCAGGCGGCTAGCAAAATATGAATATCCAAAACTACTTTCAACCATAATCTAAGTGCAAGGCTACACACAACAGAAAACTCTACAGGCCACATGCAACTAATAAGTTAGCCAAAACCAGAATTTAAACACTGCGGGCACAAAATGAATTTAGAATATAAACTACATGCGCAACCCTAAAATTCCTTGACTAGACCACACAAAATATTAATTCAAGCTCAATGCAATATACAGCAAACCCACCTATGCTTTTCGCAGTCAGCCATGACGATGTTCTAATTATCACCAACTACTAAGTTGTAATGCATAGCAACCTAACATTGCATGAAAACCCATCAAGACCTGGAACAGAAATTAAAATGAAGTTACTCAAATGTTTACTGGCGTAGAAATAGACGAGCCACCAACATGAGCAGAAGGCCAAACTTTAAACTGTAGCCAGTGACCATTGAGAGAGAAGCTCTACGCGCATGCATGGTAGGAGGGGATCCATAGATATGGAAAGGAATAGGAAGCAGGTAGGTTGCCAAGACAGCCCAAAGGCGGAGCGGCAGAGCACAGCAAAGTCGTTAATGTTTAAAGAGCACTCTATACTGCGCAATACAAAATGAATATTACAAGTTATAGAAGATACTAAGTTGATTATTAATCTATTCAAGAACACAGTACATTAACGTTAATCACAGGATTATATAATTGTGGAGTACAAGTGATTGATCACAATGGGTTGACATGTTACACCTAGGGTGATTTTTCAATGGGATGATTCTAAAAGGCCAAAGAAATCGTGAATGTACTATACATGACTTAAAGGCACGATTTTAGTCGTTGCCATTTGATACTAACCTGTACTTATACTTGTGTTAAATCTTATAATACTGGCACTCACAATTTCATTAAAACATTCATTTGCAATGCTACCCACTTGTTTAAATTATTCAATTTAATTTTCTCACTGCCGCAATAATCATAGTAGTAGAGAAAATCAGGCACAGATCTTAGTAGCAGTACAGAAAAATCTGGCATCCCAAATTGTGAGGCCAATCAGGGAAATTCACACATATTTTTTTTTTGACTAGACATAGTAAAATCTAGAGTGGAAACAACCATACAAAAATTACACACCGAATGGTAAAACACGTGGGAAGGTATAGAGGAACAGCTGCTGACTTACCTTGATACTCACACATTTCTATTGGAAAACCAGTCTATCTCTCGTACATCCAGTACAGACCTTAATATTCAGCTTAATATAGATGAACAGCTGACAAGTTTTGAGTGTCATTTAGAAAGTTAAGTTTGAATCAGTCTGAGTCAACACATAATATTCAACAAAAGCAAGAAAATCAGGCTAAAAATCTACAGGAGAAATTGTCTCATATAGAGCAGCAAGCTGAGGAATTAAGTTCCCTGTGTACACATAGTTTATGTGAACGCACAAGTGAGGATACCAGTATACCAGAACACACCTAAACTCTCACTGTTACTCCACAAATTTAATCTGTTTTGAACTCGACCACAGTGTTCTTACACCACCCTGCCAAGCAGAGGGCAGAGGGAACCCCTGCATTTTCAGGGTGTTCTTACAAAAACCCTGTTATTTTCTTGCTGAAATTTTAAGAGTATGCAAAGTTATTTGGGTTGCCTGATATGGAAATTTTACAATGTCTAGTAGTACTATGCTTAAAATCTACTTTGTTCATTTTGTGGGAGATGATTAGAGAGCATACACAGTCTTTAAGTGAGTTTTGTAAATGTTTAGTAGAGCAGTATTGTGAGTCCCAGAATACAGGGCAATTTTTAGGGCAAGGCTACATTAGTAAAAGTGACCCAAAGAAACATAATTCTCTCAAACAACACTTGAGGGAGTTGTGTGAGCATACGCATCTCTTAATTGCTGCTGTCAAAGATGAAGAGTTCACTGGGATGATTATATCTCAACTACACTTCAGATATCAAGACTGTTGGGCAGATTGGCCAACCCCAACTTAATTTTAACACCAGCTAATAAAGTTAGACCAGTCATAAAGACAGCAAACTCAATCTGTGAGGGAAAATGAAAGGCAATCTCCAGTTAATTCCTCTCCATTGTACCAACCAGAACATGCCCCAGGCAACAACCTAGTAGCTATGTATATAGGGAATGTTCAGACTCAGAATCCTAGAATACATACACTAAAATGTGACTACAGATGTTGGTTCACACGAAATAAACACAGATTTTTATTCTGAGTCTAAGCTTAGAAACTACCGTAAATCATACTGGAACCTCATTATACCATTAATATCTCTGTGAAGTAGCCTGTACATATTATATGGTATGACAGCGAGGTTATACTAGTACGTGTACCTACCATATTTTGTATAGGAACAGATAACACAAAATAATTCCTAACAAGCTAAACTTAAGACCATTTGGAAGCACTATTGACATTACATAGACACATGACAAAGAAGAACAAATACGAGTACAAATAATAAAAACTTAACGTGTATGTTCGAGTAAAACCTCAAATCAATTCTCTTCCTGCATGAAATAAAAATTCACATAATGTAAATTTGAATGGAGGGAAAATTTATTCAGGAAAGTTGTCAGAAGAATTGAAGTTTAACTACAGAATAATTGATAGGGATGCAGCCCGCAACTAATTTTTTATGTGCAAGACCAACCATCTTTCTTGAATAAATTATAGTTTTGTATTTTATTTTATTGTTGAAACACCAGCTGCTGCCGTGCCACAGTATCCAGGATTTAGAACACACTGCCCAACAATTGTGGACTCATCTGCCTCAGGACTGGACTCAATGTCAGACTATGTTGTAACATGTATCATAGTGCGGGGGGATGCGATGCACTATTGATGACTGGATGGCATACAACAGATCCATATGTAATTGTCCTGCTGCTGTCTTTTTGTAATAATGTGTATTAGTCATCTGTATCACCATCTCTATAAGGTTTCAGTAACATGCAATGTATCCTTTTGTGTGTGCAATTTTTATCCTCAGACAGTGTATTTATGTGTTCTTTCGAATTCATTTAATATTTTGCTAACTTTTTTTTTGCAGCACTGACATGCAAAAAATGGCATTTGAGTGATATTTTCTAAAATCAGTAGAAAGTTTTTTTTGTTGTTGTTGTTGTTGTTGTGAAAACTCAATAAAGGATTCAAAGCCACAGGTCAGTATTTTTCCCTGTTAAACTCATGTGTGATTAATATGTGCAAAAAAAAAAGCTGTTACTGATAGTCCTTCAACCTAAGAAAATTGCATAAATTTAGAAATTTTTTGGAAATTGCCATTTTCAGAGTTTAGAAACTATATATAGTATAGGTTATAAAAGTTTGGAAATGATATAAGTCCTTAGAGCAGTGTACTTTAAAACAAAAACTATAACATTTTGTTACTCCAAAGTGTTTAGGTTCCACAAGTCTATTAAGTAGCAGTATGACTCATTGGTGCTTGAATCTGGAGGGGAGGTACAACCTTGTGTGTTTGACAGGCTGGTGAATCACCTTGTTGGCATGTTGTAATTATTAATCCACCATTTATAGTGACAATTCTGGAATGTGAATTAACTGTAGGACAGCAGGTAAATGGCTATTGTACATGAGGGCAAGCAGGTGGGATATTTATCAAATGAAGCAAAATTCAAGTTTAAGTTTAATAATATATATACATACATATATATATTGTGTTGCCATATATATTGTGTTGCTACTAAAAATATATAAAAGGACAGGAATCTCCAAGTACTCACAGTCTAGTATTTGTCTATAGGCTCACACACAAAGTAGAACAACACATTTTTTCACCCGGTTGTGCAATCACGACGTTTTGTTGGCTAAACCAACTTCATCAGGCAGCAAGTTGTAGGCCACTGCAGAATGGTGGAACGGTGCTGTTAGTAGTAAACCTAGCAGACGGGTAGCAAACTAAGGTAGGGCTGGAAAATTGAAAAATTGCAGGTATATCAGATTAGTGTGGTACGGAGCTGTCATTATCTTATGTTCAGGCCAGGCGGCTGCCTGGATTTTGTTATAAATTGGTGAGCTTATTCCCAGCATCTGAGTTCTGAGCTATTGCTTGAATTGCTTGAAGGTGGTAGGGCTCTCACAACTCTGATACTGTAGCACGAATCAAAATCTTTGTTGTGTGATGCTGCATGTGCTGGAAATGGTTTGTCCTGTAGGTTATTGATGTTACCAGCTATGGTGTCTGCTCCGTTGCCATTCCTCCTTTGCCTGTGTGTGTTGGTGGTGAGGCCGATGTATTCTGCATTACAATTTTAGCACTGTAGCTGATAAATCAGATTTTGTGTTGCGCAGTTGTAGTTGCCTTGGTTGGGGTATGTATAGTTAATGAGTCTGCTGTTGAATGAAGTTGAGGGTTGGTGAATGGTACAGGTTAACACCTGTACAGCAAGAGCTATTGCAGGGGTGGGATCCTTTGGGAATGATAGTTTGAATGGCATTTGTGGTGGGCTGCAGCATTGGACAAACTTTATTGCGGAGGTTAGGTGGCCTTTTGAAGGCCAATCTGGGTGGTTTGGAGAGTAGGTCTTGTTTTTGCGGTGAAGAAGCAAGAATTTTATTTTCAGAGTGGAGAATGTTTCTGAGTTTATTTAGGCCTTCATGATATGGGACTATCAGGGGTATATCAGAGTTGTTTACCTTGGTTTGTGTTCCGGTATTTAAGATAGCTTACTGGATCTGTTTGTGGACAAGGTTCCTGGGGTAGCCCCTGTTGAGGAATGCTCTGGCTATTTATTCACACTGTTTGTTGAGATCACTTATCTCCGACTCAAACACTTTTTTGACCACCTCCCCACACCTAACCATTACAGTAGCTCCATTTATCCAGCTCTGACCAAGTTTGCACCCCCATCCAATTGGGACCCTCCCCCCTTACTACTATCACATCCCCTAGAGTACATCAGATACGTCCTGGTCAAGATTGCAGACCCTTATTTTATCACCTTATTACCTAACAATAGCAACATCACCTCCTCAGAAAGAAAAATGATCAAAAACCTCCAAAACAACCCAGACATAATGATACTACCGGTGGACACGTGCACAACCACAGTGATTCTCAACAAAACAGACTATATTCTAGAAGCAGAAAAACAACTCAAGGACATATCCATGTACAAACGTCTAGAGAAGATCCAACCATCATATTTTGCGACCACATTAATCAATTCCTTGTGTTCCACGGTCCCTTCCAAGACCTATCCGAGGCTTCAATAAAACTTCTCACCCCAAATAATCCCACCACACCAGTTCTCTACCTGCTTCCGTAGATACATAAGGAACAATGGCCACCCCCAGGACGTCCCATTGTATCAGGGATTGGCAGCCCCTTTGAGAGAACCTCAGCCTTTGTAGATGCCCACCTTAAACCTTGGGTATGGTACAGCAGCTTTCATCCTATGTCAAGGACACTGGCCAATTCCTGGAGTGCTTGAGAATCCTGGGTCCCATTCCCCAAGATGCAGTACAGCAGCTTTCATCCTATGTCAAGGACACTGGCCAATTCCTGGAGTGCTTGAGAATCCTGGGTCCCATTCCCCAAGATGCATACATGGTCACCATAGACCTGTGTACCAACGTCTCTGTGTACCAACATCCCCCACTCATTTAGACTGTTGGCCACAGAACACTACCTCAAACAAAGACCCCCACACAGCAAATGTTCTACGGCATTCCTTGTTAAACTCGCCAGATTAACCCTCAGCAGCAACAACTTCAGATTTCAAGACTCGCACTACCTTCAGGTTAAAGGCACAGCAATGGGTACACGTATGGCTCCATCCGATGCTATTGTGTTAATGGATCGGTTAGAAGAAAACTTCTTCACTCATCAACCAACCAAACTACACTGCTTGATGTGTTTCATTGATGATATCTTCTTGATATGGACTTCCACTGAAGACAGCCTAATTCACTTTCTAACCAATTTAAACACATGCAGCAAACTCAAGTTCACCTGGTCACACTCCAAAACACATGCCATATGCCTAGATCTTGAACTCTCTCTCCACAATGGCACTATTCAAACTGCTGTACACACCAAACCCACCAACCTCCCTTACTTACATTTTGACAGCTATCACCCATATCTTGCCAAAAAGAATCTCTACCTTTCAGTCTTGCCACAAGAGCCAAGCGTATCTGCTCCACCAACAGCGATCTCAACAAACAGTGTAAATAAATAGCCAGAGCATTCCTCAACAGGGGCTACCCCAGGAACCTTGTCCACAAACAGATCCAGTAAGCTATCTTAAATACCGGAACACAAACCAAGGTAAACAACTCTGATATACCCCTGATAGTCCCATATCATGAAGGCCTAAATAAACTCAGAAACATTCTCCACTCTGAAAATAAAATTCTTGCTTCTTCACCGCAAAAACAAGACCTACTCTCCAAACCGCCCAGATTGGCCTTCAAAAGGCCACCTAACCTCCGCAATAAAGTTTGTCCAATGCTGCAGCCCACCACAAATGCCATTCAAACTATCATTCCCAAAGGATCCCACCCCTGCAATAGCTCTTGCTGTACAGGTGTTAACCTGTACCATTCACCAACCCTCAACTTCATTCAACAGCAGACTCATTAACTATACATACCCCAACCAAGGCAACTACAACTGCGCAACACAAAATCTGATTTATCAGCTACAGTGCTAAAATTGTAATGCAGAATACATCGGCCTCACCACCAACACACTCAGGCAAAGGAGGAATGGCAACGGAGCAGACACCATAGCTGGTAACATCAATAACCTACAGGACAAACCATTTCCAGCACATGCAGCATCACACAACAAAGATTTTGATTCGTGCTACAGTATCAGAGTTGTGAGAGTCCTACCACCTTCAAGCAATTCAAGCAATAGCTCAGAACTCAGATGCTGGGAATAAGCTCACCAATTTATAACAAAATCCAGGCAGCCGCCTGGCCTGAACATAAGATAATGACAGCTCCATACCACACTAATCTGATATACCTGCAATTTTTCAATTTTCCAGCCCCACCTTAGTTTGCTACCCGTCTGCTAGGTTTACTACTAACAGCACCGTTCCACCATTCTGCAGTGGCCTACAACTTGCTGCCTGATGAAGTTGGTTTAGCCAACAAAACGTCGCGATTGCACAACCGGGTGAAAAAATGTGTTGTTCTACTTTGTGTGTGTGCCTATCGACAAGTACTAGACTGTGAGTACTTGAATTCCTGTCCTTCAGTATCTAACTTTCACTTCAACTATTTCACCTAACCACCATTCTGTACCATACACACAGCACATGTAATTCCTCGGTTTTGGCTGTAATTTAGTTTGATTTTGAACTTATAGAAAATGCATTTTCTTTATAATTTCTACACATAACTTGAACATATCTATGGGAGAGTTGATATGTCCTTGCTACCTACAGTCCTTTGAAGACTTGCCTTTTTTACAATTATTTTAACTGCTCCACTAATTCCATCACATGGTCGCTGGAGTGGCATGTGGCAAAATAATGCCATTCTGCTTGCAACCCAAAATAGTTTTCATGGTGACATAGATTTATAAAGTTCTTCTTGTTCTTGTACTGGGCTGCTGAATCATCAGAAGAGTAAATAACATATTTCACTTGAGGGGGAAAGATTTTAAACTGACCGTAAGTAATTTTTTGAAGGTATAGAAGGGGTGGTGGTGGTGTGTTCCGATTGATTGCTGAGAATGCAAAAGAAATAGTTCCTTAACTCTCTATCTTCTTTGAAGTACAACACAAATGGATGTATTGTTGCCTGATCACACTAGACTAATCATAGCATTGTACCTGATCTTGTACAATGAAATGACAATTTTCAGAAAAATCCATTGTTAGTATGTATTCTTCCTTCAACAGAGTGGTTTTCTTTGTGTTCAAGAATTCCGTTGGTTTCTTATAAAAAATGGTGGCCTCGAAGTTATTCAAACCTTTCCACTAGCTTATCCATGTACTCTTCAAATGGATTAACACAAGTAGATACCTCATAACAGCCTGTTGAAACCCATAGTTTGAATTTCAATTCTGTTTCCATCTTTTTAACATCATCCCATCCTTTTTGCAGTTCTGCACACAGCTCATTACTTCCTGGACATGTGCTACACTTTGACAGTATGCATAGCTTATTATCAGTATTGCAGACCACACATGACAGAAAATGTTTATAATCCATGTTTACTTTCATAGCTGCAAGCATTAGTTACAGACAGACCCCTTACAAAGTGTTGCCGAGTATTATATAGTTTCTGGTGACGTAATTGTCCCGAATACCACGCCGCCAGGAGGGTAACTCCGCTGGCACTTCACTGATATGTTTAACAAAATATTATTGCTGTAATGTGCTTTGGATTCTTCGCCTGGCCTGGATAACAACACATCACTGCTGTTCGCTAGGCTTGTCCGCCTTTACTGAAACATAACATCTCCCCCGATGTCAGTGAAAAAAAAAAGTCAGTATCGCTTAGCTGGTACAGCAGAAGAAAAAGTGTGAGGGATATATTGATGCAGCCTAAGTCATCTTCTGGCAACAGGAGTGTGGTGGAGGAGGGAGGGGAAGTTGTCGAGAGGGTGGGGGAGAGGGAGGGAGATACGGGAAACCTTGATAAACAAGCCCAAAAATCTTTGCTTAGCCCAACTTAAACCTAACTTTGGCTAAACCAAAAGAAAAGGTCATTCCTTATGCTTTCAAATTAAGCCTTTGCTGACTTCTTTCCTAATTCAAATAAACTTTAAACAGATTTTATAAAATAACACTAAAATGTCATTTTTTACATGTCCTTGCTGCTAACAGAGTATATCAAAGGAAGTAAATATTTTTTTAAAAATATTATAAAATTGGTTTTGGCAAAGGCCAATTGTTGATTTCACATAAATGGCCCTTAATGGTTTGCATGTACAGGTTGAAATTATAAATTTACTTTTCCAGAGGCGACTCGGCGCCCAATTTCCCAGTAGATATGCGACCACTCCCAAAGGAGCCAGACAGTGATGACCGAAAGAAGAAGACATTAAAGGCCAAGATTAAACAGAAGGCCAAAGATGGGGAGAAGCCAAACATCTCTTACCCAACGAACTTCGAGCACACTGTCCATGTGGGGTTCGATGCTGTGACTGGCGAGTTCACGGTGAGTTTTCTTCCTGCTTGCATCTGGGATTGTAGGGGATGAGGCTGTGGCTTGTTGAGAACTCCTTCATGCACTGGGATTTGAAATAAAATGAATTTTTAAACTGGGCAACTACCAACTATTGGGATGGTTTTCCTACAATTAATATACAGATCATGAACGTTGTGCATTTCTTGGTCAATAATTTTAAATGTAATGTGTTAAGAGGGTGATCAAAGTGTACATTCTTTATGTTTTGAGTTTCTGTAAAATACTACTATGTGTAATATATTTTGTCATCCTCATTTGTGTATTTCAAAGTTTTAAAGTTTGGAATAAATATAGGCCATTCACGGTTATGTCACACTTTTCTTAAGCTTCGCTAAAGTTCTACTTTTTGTTATCAATTACGTATCCTTTCGCTACATGTAAACATAAACACTGTCATGTGACTTATACGTTTAACTGTCAAATACTTTGTGTACTGTTTTCAGCTTTTCAAATAATTATGTCATTTTATGAACTATTATGTACAAATGTTCACAATTTAGGCCTGTAACCATATTTAGGTCAGTTTTATGACTTTTTAATAATATGTATTTACAATAGGTAGTCCTTACGGTAATTATTTTACAAATTCGTAACACATTTGTGTTGTACACAATATAGCACATTACACATAATACACGTTAACATTTTGCTGTGACTGTGTTTAACCCTGTTACAACAGTGGGGAAAAGAACTGTAGTATTAATCCTCTTGTTATTGATATGTGTCGGGTTATTTCGTTAAAAGGATGGCCTCAGAATAAATATTAAAATGAAGAAGCAACCAGTCCACCGAAATTGAGAGTAAATTCAAGCAAGCAGCTCGTGTCACTTATTTTTAGTATATAACAGCAACAATCTTATACAATAGTGGTAAACAGCACACATAGGTCTACTGTAACTTTTATTGCCCTTATATTTCTTTGCACAGGTACTTAGTTTTTACTAGGTTTGTTTATTTATTTAAAATTTTCTGGCTGAGCTTAATCATTTGATGCTATTTGTGTCCATGTTCACCAGTGTCTTTTAAGTTGTCATTCCTATCTACAAAAAATAAACGACATGAATTGTGTGCTTGAATTCACTGTCTCTTTTCATTGGATTGGTTGTTCCTTCATTCTAAATTTTATTCCAACAGGGTTAAACACTGATGCATGACAGGTATTCTGGTATTGTACTTACTGCACCAATGAATAGGTCCCTCGCAGTTTTTATCCAGGGGCTAGACTGAGCACTCCTGTAATGTCTGGGGTCTAATCCGTATGGGGTGCTGGATCCCTCCCGCTATATAGAACTTTGCTTGGTTGGCTGTCAGCAGGGCATGAAATCAATGATTTTTACTGCAATCGGGCCTTTGGGACCTGCCTACCCGTTTCTGTTTGCCTGGGCAACAGATCACTGTGTTCGGATGTGTTACAATAAACAGCGCAGGAGAGGGCTGCTGTGTCCCAGGCTTTGGCGTAGGAGCAGGACGGAGCACATTGGGAATCCTATAAGCAATGACAGGAGGCTGTTGAGGTGTAGGTATGCGAAGAAGTTCAGCGATCCACTGCGTAATCTCAGCAGTTCCTGTGCGGGTAGGCTCACTGAAGAGGCAATAGGAATTGATGATGCCATTGGGTCTTGCAGGTGTTGTAGAGCCTGGGCTTGCTCTCTAGGACTAAGTTTGGTGATAGACCCCACTAAGGCCAGTGAAAACTCATTTAGGCATCCAGTAGCAAGCAAAGTCAGCCTCACTTTCTCCTTAAGGCTATGCCTTTTGGAATAGTGCATTTGGTAACACAGGCATGGAGGACAGGCTTCTTGTTTTCCCAATTACGTGTAACACCACGTGGAGTCCGTAGAGTCTTAGGCACCCTATTCTAGCACCTGGCGGGTACTGCAGTTCGCACTGGATGTCAGGCCGCACTCATCTAGGGACTGACATGTGGGTATGGCTTCCTCCAAGTTTCCCCATCTCAGGGAACGCCCATCTCTCTTAGCAGGGACTGCAGTGGAGAGACTGACAGACACTGATTGAACTGACAAGCTGACTGAAGGCAGTGTACCTGTGTGATACCCCCATTCCACCTATGAAGTAGACAGAAGGGCGGGCCATGCTAGTGCGTGTAGTTTCAAAAAGAGAGTGTTGATGTGCTTGAGTAACTTCCTCGGGATTACCTGCCTCCCTTCCCCCTGGAGAGTCAGCTGGGAGCTAGGTACAAAATCTACAGGAAAGGTAGTCTCAAGGATCAAGTTTAAGTTCACGTTTAATCCCTTGGACAGAAATAACTGCGATGACATACTTGCTCTGGACATTGGTACAAGTGAAATGGCCAGAAAGCTGTCTGTACGTCTTACTAGCAGTTAGAGACAACCGGTGTTGAGCAGGGTATGACATGTGTGTGAAGCGTGGCTGCCTAGGTTCTATTGTTGCTGTAGTTCCTGTGGGTAGCGACTGTACGCCGAGCAGGGTGTGACGCTGGGAGACTAAGCATGAATAGGCAGGAGTCCTAAGAAGGACTGTAGGAGAGGAGTTACCTGTCTTGAACAAGTCCGTGTTGAGAAGGAGGTGGGAGTTAGCAGGGATCTTTGTAAACAGAGAGTCGCCTGACTAACGTTGCAGAGTGGTCAGAATCACTGATGTAACTAGGCTTGATGTATACCGAGTAATGAGTGTTGGCACGAAGCTAGAGTACGGGGTGTGTCTAAGCAGCTAGTGCTAGACTGGCGGGTGACTTGTTCTGAGCAGCTAGTGCCAGAGACAAATACCAGAGACAAATACCAAGTGGCCCGGAGATAACGCTAAAAATTAAGGTGGCCTGCTCCCCTAACAGTTAATTTCCATGGAATTGTGGATCTATATGCTTGGGTCTAAAAGACCTTTGTGCTTAGCTTGCAACATGTGATGAACGTGGAAGATTTGAGCATTGATAAAATAAAATTCTGGGATGCAAAAAAATCGGGCGGTTCCTGCCGCTGACTGACCATGGTCATGAGAGTGAGGGGTGAGTGGAAAGCTGGGGGGTAGTGAAGGCATGCCTTACAGCTGTGACGTCACCGGCTGGCAGGTGCATGGAAAACAAAGATGGACAATGAACCAAATAGTGCTATCTATCGGGGGTTAAATGAACTCGCCATCCTATACTCATAATTACTGTGGGCCAGTGAATAAAACAAGCTGCAATGGTAGGCAGTACAATCTCGGTTCACATGGGGAGTAACAGTAAAATTAATCATATCTCAACCATGCTAAACGTAAGGATGGAGCTGAGGTCGTCTGAAAACCAACAATAAGGAAAAGCGTCAGGCGTCACCACAATATCTGCAAAATATTAACATGTATTGTAACATTGTGTGATCTGCTATGTCATGTATAACAAATATGTTAACAATGTAGGTAAAATAATAACCATAGGAATTATAGTTAATGATGGAACAATGTAAAGTTTTTGTCAATTCTAATTCTCGATTCAATTCCAAAATTCTTGTTTTGATTCTCAATTGCGGACTCAATTTGGTTATCAACAAACATTTTGTATACAGTTGTACAGTTCTACATGTCACACAACTTCCAGCGGAGACTACAATAACAAGAGCAAGAGAAAATAATTTTTCGTAGTTGAATTAGCAAATTTAGTGGCATTAACTATTTCATTGAGTACTCTGTAGGAGAAATTTATAGTTTTGCCATGTAGAAATGACCCTGGTAGGTAAAACGAATTTATCAACATCATGTGATTTCAAGAATACTGCACACTTCCAAAACAATATAATTTCAAGGATACACTGTAAACATTAAGGCAAGTCATACATATGTATTCTTTTCGTAAATTTTTCGGTTTAACATTTGATTTTGCTGCGGCTAACCGTGTTTCATAATACTGTTGAATGTAAACAAAACAAATCAATCACCGTGCATTGGAGGTTAAATACGTACATTAGCACAGACAAAATGTCCAAATTATAGACATTTTACAGTCTTTTACATCGGCTGCAGCATCTTCAATATTCATGAGAGTAGATGTTTTGTGAAGACAATCTATTTAATGTATCAATTTAGATATCACACTTTTGTTTCACAAAATTTTACGCCCAACTGTCATTGTAAACAACATTGGATTCTGCGCTGCAGCCATAGATTACTGCACACATGTTAGTTGCGAGTGTTCACTTCGCACCAATGTTACTAGCGCTTGGAGGCAGTTTGTTGTCAAACTATTGTAGCTTAATTTGAAGTGCATATTTTACTGCTTTTGTAATAATTGGAATGTGTTTGTTTACATATTGTTATGCAAGAAAAAGTAACTTAATTATGTGCGTGTGTTGCGTGTAGAACTATGATTTCCTGGATTATTTAACTATATTGCCTAGAACTCGCACGTTTTCAGATTTTTTAATATTTATAGTGCCGAAGTAAATTAGTGTATATAACATGGGATAAGGGGTCATTTCTTGTGGAGAAAGCTAATTTTGTGAGATATAGAGCATTTATCTATATTTTGTGTTATTTCACATTTTAACTTATATGTTGGTGTTATTTTGTTTTATTGCGATTTACCACAAAAGCATTCCTTTAATTATCCCTGATTAAATACGACTGCAAATGCACACAAGCTATTTGCATTGTGTTTACAAGCACCACCAGGTTTTCAGAAAATGCTACCCAGTAAGAAAATTTTACAGATTCTAATTTAACTTTTGAATGCAAAAAATTGGAACTTATTTATTCTTCGATTCAGGCAAGAATTGGTGGAATTGAGGAATCAATAATTGAACCGTCCCATCATTAATTATAGTTGATACAGACATTTTCAAAAACTAATAACGCTCACTTAAATAATGTTATAGGAGTAAATTGTGAATATTCATATGGAATGGTTTTTGGAATATGATGTAATTCTTTGAACAGCTGTAAACAGTAAACATTGCATTTGACAGTTATAAAAGTAGAAGTCATGTGGCAGTGTTTATGTTTAGGTGTAACGGGAGGATACGTAAACAGTAACAAAAAGTAGAAATTTAGCAGGGCTTCAGAAAATTCGAAGATACCATGAATCAACTATATTCAAGATTTTTCTTCGGACTGAAAAAAAAAAAAAAAACACCATGTCACCAGGGCGTATGCACCGTAATTTGTGCTGATATTTATAACTGTAAAAATCAAATGTGTTTCCGTCAGTACTACCTTAAAACATCAATATATACACAACGTTCAATTTATAAAACACACACCAAAAATATTGGCCAAAACAATATTTTATCTGTGAACCATTTTTTTACTAGCCATTTCCAACACATTGCTGCTCTCTCTATTTTAATTCAAATTGATTATGCCATAAGTATTACAGGTTATAGAAGATGTTAAGTTAATGTTTCATTTGTTCAACAGTATAATATTTTAATCACAGTGTTATACATTTGTGGTTTACAAGTTATTTAAAAAAAAGAACAAGTTGTAATTTTACTCCTAGGGTGATTTTTCAAATGTTTGTTTCAAAACATCCAAAGAAATCATGAATGGACTATATATTTATTGTTGTAAGTACACAGGATTAAGATATTGTGAAATGTGTGGCCATCTCGTAGGCTTAGTAGTAAATACTCTGGAATTCAATAGGATGATCAAATATATCAAATTTATTTACATTTGGGACATACAAAATTTAACATGTTGTTTTAGTTAGCAACAGTGACTTGTATGCAGTTTGTGTTGTGCACTCAGTTAAGTGTTAAGTGTATCTGACTGGAGGTCTCAATAAATGTTTGTCACAGTGAAGTACCACAGTCTTATTCCTGGCCTCCATGCTTGCCCACTGCAGCTTCTTACGTGCTCACTGCATCTGCTTAGCTTAGTGGTTTCATACTGTTGCATCTGGCAGTTATGATTTGTAGGCCAATCATTGTCAAGCAGGGGAATGGGCTGTAGCGACAGGTTGCCTACATATTTCTTTCACCCTTAATTTAATCCCAATGTAAACAAATAAAGCTATATCATTCCACTGCAAAGAACAGTGATTAGTAGATGTCTGATGTATATTTTATGTTGCTACAGATATTTATCATGAAAATTGACTTGACTCGGGTAACATGGTTATCAGCATTGCTGACTTACCATTCTAGTCTTTCTGGTAAGGACTTGATGGAATGGCTGCAATAATTTCTTTTTTTTTTTTGTCTGAAAATATATAGGTTGTATTTATGATATTTCTACCCATCACTATGCCCAGTGCTGTCCATTTCCCAAACCTTATCTCCTGGCACAATGCACTTCCTGTAGTTGTGGATTTTACCAGCAGTTATCATCCTGCAAGCTGACTGCACTAAAACATGCAACTTAAAAGTGGTGTTGTCATGATATTCCTCCCACACACAGAACATACTTACAGCAAACATGTCAGATGTTTCAGATGCAAATATGGCTATTACATAAAATATAATACTTAATGCTGCGAATAAAAATAATTATAAACAATCCAAACAATTTATTGCTAACATTAACTATCATTCCTGAATGAGTCGAGTTGAAAGTTGAGAGATTTGGTGGCTCTTAACGAGGTCATGAGAGCTGATGAGGGTGAAATGAAATATGAGAATAGAGCAGCTCCGGAATGCAAGGGCGGGGAAAATGGGAGTTTCCCGAGAAAACCTGCCGACTAGCAGCATTGTCTGGCAAAATTCCCACGTGCAAAAATCCGGGAGAGACCTGGCTGGGGACCGCTCAGCCACTGTGGCCCCTCTTGAATGGACCACACCATATTAACACTGAGCTCACATTTGCAAGACATCATTTTAGCAACTGTTTCACCAATAACCTCTTGTCGTACTGTAGAAACAGATTTGTCAATACATGGTGCATTCACATTTCATAGGTGACAGAAATCAAATGATTTTGAAAGTAAGCATGGAAAATAATCACTATAGAAACACACACAATTGGGTTTAAAAGAATGTATATCGTGCAGTGTAAGAATAGTTGGTTTTTAAATTTTTATTTAGTACAGTTGTATGCAAAATAAGTTTGTTTAAATATAAATGTCATAAGCTTAGATACAGGGCAAATGTTAAAACCAATTAAAGAAGATTAATCCATGTGGTTTTTTTAAATCCCAGGAGTAAAGTAAGAGTGAAAAGAATATAATAGTGTTGTTTTTGTGATCATTACTAGAAATTAAAGTATTAAATATTGGGTGTCAGTTGGACTCAGTTGATGGTTGTAAGTTTACTACTTAATGGATAATGGAGATAATTTATCATAGAACTGTGATAAAATTGTAGTGCTTGTTAATAATTGACCCATTATAAATGGGTTAATAGCAAGAATATACATCTTTTATGTAATGTAGTTTTAATTTGAGTTGCTAATACTTGTGTGTAATTTGGTATTAACTTCAATGTGGCAGTGCTGTTTCTTATTTTTGGTAACAGTTTAACACCATTTATAAATACAGAAATTTAATATACTTTTTAAACCATACATAAATGGTATGTTATAGAGTAAAACTTATATTTATTTAGCCATGAAATATAGCAAGTACTCGGACGTTTTTATAATAATTATTTGATAGGCGTACTCTCAAAAAAGTGCAAGACTGGGAGTGCCACACAACAGTTATGTTAAAATGTGAGTCAGTGAAACAGGAGTAGCCTACTGTTGTAGGAAAATGAGATCCTCTGTGCATATCTGAAGCCCTCGTAAGCTAATGGTGCGAGTAAGTTCATACATATTATTTCCGACATGTACTAGAGCTTGATTGATTTACTGACCGGATACAAGACAATCAAATGGCCTTGTGTGCATATAAATTGTTTGGCTTACCATTTTGAAGAATGTATTGAATGGGGGAAGATTGAAATAGATACGTGTAACTGGGAAGAGTGCAAAAGTATGTGTGCAATGGTGACAATCATGGACAACAGAGGTTGTTGTTGTTGTTGTTGTTGTTGTTGTTGTTGTTGTTGTTGTTGTTGTTGTTGTTGTTGTTGTTGTTGTTGTTGTTGTTGTTGTTTTTTTTTTTTTTTTTTTTTTTTTTTTTTTTTTTTTTTTTTAAACTGAGATTTTCATGGAAAATAATAGCCCTCTAGTGTTTTTTGGTTGTGATAAACATAATTTCTGAGATTGAGTATTAGTGAAAATTCACTAGGCAAATTAATCTTTTATCTTACTGTTTTGGAAAATTATTTCTTACATCAGGTTTTAAGATATATTTTAATTAGGAGCATAGCTGTTATTAAAAACATAAATTATATTTTAATGTAGTAATAAATATTTTAGGTTTTATATCAAAAGAAAATAACACAGAATATTGTGTAGTACAATAAAACCTTGGAAACTCAACACTCGGTAAATGAACATGCCGTAAAACTAAACAGTTTTAGACAGCTTTACAGGCTGCAAGGTCAGATGAATTACGTTATCATTCATGTCTATTTTTCCTGCAACATGTGCCAGGCTCCAATAAGTCATCACATTCCTAGGCTAGGTAGGCCAACTGGGAGATAGTTTATCTTTGTATGTTTAAATGACCGGACTTGTAGTACTATTAGTTATAATACACACTGTTTTTGTAATTTAGCTTTGTGGAACTGTTAGATGTGTGCTTTACAGGATGTCCGTAAAGTTCCAGTATAATTTAAAAATATGATATATTGAAGCTATTAAAGATAGAGTGAAGTGGAGAGATTTATGTGACTCTTAACGGTCTTGAGAGCAGATGAGGGTTAAACAAGGTTGAGTTTGGATCAGCTCTGGAATTCAAGGCTGGGGGAAATGGGATATCCTCCAAGAAAACCCGCAGACCAGCAGCATCGCCTGGTAGGATTCCCACATGCAAAATCCAGGGAGCGACCCTACCAGGAATCTAACCAATTTCACCTAGGTGGGAGGCACTTAGTCTGACCATTACACCACTACAGCCCCTTATTAAAGATAGAGATATTTGAGTTCTGCCCATGTGTGGGTCAGCATTTTGGCACCAACAGTTAGGATTGCTTCATTGGTTCTTGGTGTGAAGTGTAACAATGTTATTGACAAGTGTTCTATACAATCTATTCTTGATATACCCCCTTAAAAAGAAGTCCAGGGATGTGCGATGTTGAGAGAGCGTGGGAACCATGCTATCAGATCATCATGACCCATTCTCCTAACTAGGAATTTTTTATTCAGAACATTTCTAACTTTCAGGTTCTATCTAATGTGATGGTGTACCATCGTGCTGGAAAATTGTAGATGGCTGCAACTCTTCTATCTAGGCTAGGTGGTACAGTTCAAGCATGTCAAGGTTGACAACTCCTAGCTCTGTGAAGAAAAATGGCCCTATCACCTTATGAGGCAAGAGACCACACCAAATGTTAAACCGTGGGGGGAGTTTTTTTGATTCTCAAATCCAAAGGTTATAGTGGTTAACATGTTTGGATACGTGGAATTGGCTTCATCTGAAAACTGATTCTTTTGTAGGTATTTGTTGTCTTCATTAGCAGCAGCCAGCTTGAAACTTCTGAATGCGTAATGCAGAGGGTAGCCATTTGGCTGCAAAACTTGGACCATTTGCATTTTGAACACACAAATATGTGACTTTTTATGCATGACTTTACAAACAGTTGACCTCGCCCGGCAGTTAATATGAAGCATGATGAATCAACTTTCCTGGGATGCATTGGAACTAAGCTTGCACATTGTCGATGGTTGGTCAAGGCACAGGTGGATGTCCTCTGTAAAGAAGGTCTTTAACACTACTTGTCTCTCTAAAATTGTTGAACCTCTTCATTGTGCTCACGTTTACTGAAGAATTACTACCCATACCAATGGCAATATCCCAGTGGACAGCAATCTTGGACTTGGGTTCAACTTACCCAATGACACATGGGGCGTTCTCCTGGAGCATGACCACTTTTATTCACATAAATTCCACAATACTGTACAACACAAAGAAACACTTTTATTTGAAGAACTTTGCAAAACAAACTGCAGTGCTCTGTCATTAATAGTTTTCAATATATATAATTTTGAAATGACTTATAGCAGGAATTTTATGGACAACCTGTATTTTTCATGCTGTGTTGTGTACTAAATACAGCTAAAAAATAGTCAGTATTTGATGAAAATGGTGACTATGAACAAAAAGAAGCCTATTAATGTAACAGTGGAAGATCACTTTGTTGAGAAAATGGTTTTATAAACCACATCAGTATAATTGGTCACCTATAAATTCAAAATATGAAAAGTATCTAAATCACAAGAGTATTAAAAAATTAAATAAATGAATTACAGAAACAGTAACGAAAAATATTTTTAACGTTGCTTTGCATAAAACAAATGCAAAAAAATTAGGTGTTGGAAAGAACACAAAGGACTTTGCCATTAGAAATGAGAAAAAAAAAGTATTCCCAGACAGGGAAAACAAAATTACAAAAACAAATTAAAAAATTAAACAGATGCCAAAAAACAGCACATACACCCTCCCGTAACGAGGCCATGGGATTCCAGGCATGGCAAACACAGACACACACAAAGAATGAATACCTACACTTTAACACAAAATAATGATAAAATTAACCACCAGTAGAAATAGATGTAGGTAAAGAAATCATTTCACATCCTTCTGGCTCAAGAACAGGTTGGGCAGAAGTTGGGAGGCTTGCCTCAATACAAAATTAGAATTTTAACAAAAAATATGTGACAACAAAAAATAAAAACACAGCAATACAAGATCCGATAATGGAAATGAGGTTCACGTTGACTGGAGGTGGTATAGGGTGAAAGCGAAGGAGATGCAGGACATCTTGATAGTTGGTACCTTGAGGGTGAGAAGCCAAAAGAGTTTCTAATTCATTAACAAGGGAGTCATTCATGGTGAGATGCATAATTTATTAAACCAGTAACTGATAAAGCTAGAGTAAAAGGGGAAAAGGTTTCTGTAGTAGACCTTCACAGGAAAGGAACATCAATGGTTGCATTTGAAGCAAATAGCCAATGACTTCTCAGAAAACAGTTAAAAATTCACAGTTGTCTACATGTGCATCAAAGAAAGGAAAAGAAGCAAGATATAGGGTGATGCTATGAGTGTTGCAGTTCATAAGAGAATTATGGTTAACAGTAGCAAAATGTTTACAATCCAAACTGACAATAAAATATTCCTGAACGTTAAGGTAGTGTCTCAATTGGACCAGAGAGCACTCTCTTGTGGTCTCGCTCTCGCAATGATGTCAGAGAGAATGCTCTTTGGTTGTCTCAATTCATCTGAGAGAGCACAAATTATAGAGAGCACAGAGAGAGCACGAAGTTGTATACTCACTGGCGCTCTCTCGCAGGCGCCAAATATGTTCACATTATTTCCGTGTTTGAATAAGGTTCTAGCAGCTTTCTGGGCCAAAACCACGTTGCATTTTAACTGTAAGTGAATCATTCCAACGGTTTTAAACAGCGAAATGACATACGCAACATGTATTTATAAAATTATTAATACAGATTTCTGACTACGTCTCGTTTTTTTTGTCACTTTGCTGTAACATGACAGTAAAATATAAAACAAAAATAATACTATTTTATGCACTAATGAATATTTTGGTAGTGCTATAATTATTTTGGACACTCATAAATGACCATGATTTTAGCTTAACGTGATTTCCTGCCTTTTGGTATCAGCTGTTTGCCTGACATCAGAGAGAAACGAGAGAGTGGGTGTCTCAATTCCCAGAGTGATAGCATGAGAAAATGTGAAGCAGTGCTCTTGCCAGGTTGTACTATAGAGTGCTCTCTCTCGTGAGTATTCTTTAAATTGAGACACAGACTAAGTAACAAGTATCTGTTCACTTTAGAATACAAAAAGGGGACTGGGAAAACATGATATTTTTCAAACAAACTATCTTTATTAGCCAAGCGAACGTTAACTACATTATTGTGAGAAGAATTGTAGATAATCGCCTGAACATTACTTAAACCATAAAACATATACTGTATAGATTTTCATGAACAACTGGTGCTGTTATGTAAAGTGGTAGAGTAATGAGCTGTTGAATATGTTTCGAAATTCTCAAAAAGGATTCAACACTTAATAATTGTACCCAATTTGCCATGTACACTTGTTTCTATAGCATGCTGGCGATCAAAAATTTCTAACGTATCATTTTTAAGGGCTTCACTTACTCTGAGTAACATACCATTCAAATCAATTCTGAAGCTTAAAATAATAATTCCATCAAGGGTGTCATGAAGAGCAAAAGAAAGATTACAATATAAGGTGTTGTAGTGATCAAGATACAATTTAATTAATTCTTTAATATAACCAGTATTGTTGATTATCCTGTCTTCCAGATTCTTGATTAGAATAAATTGGTTTGCCACATTACTAGAAATATCATTGACGGTTTTGCGAAGAATTTAGGTCTTGTTCCAAAAGGGTAAGATCATCTCTATCTAAGGGGCCTAATATAGTCTTCAAAATTTTTCCTCCAAGGCCAATTAATGCTCGTTTAGATCGGAATGACAACAAAGATGTTAGGGTTTGAACTTCTGACTTAACACAAAGTAACTGTTCTTCAACTGCACCACTGTGAAATCAAAATTTTGTTTGAAAGGGGAATTCTCCCTAGGATGCCTGTTCTCGTTTTCATGTACTGGCACTACAGTATGGATCATATCGTCAAGTTCAGTGCACTCGTCTTCCAGAGGAGTTAAGTCACAATTTAATACTGCGGAGTAAGTGTTGTCCGAATACGATACATCATCTTCATGTTCAAAAACTACACCTGAATCTGGATGTGTGACGTTGACTGAAGAAATGGCGGTGTTGGCCACAGCCAGAACTGCGATGCGGGGAAGGAACATGATGCCTCAGTGGAAAAATAACACTAGAACAAAACATGGTACATTTGTAGGGAGTATAGCCAAAAATCAAAATTTTGCCGTAAGGAAATTTTTTTACAAATCATCCCAAAGGAAAATATTACCATGGAATTGTTTCTAAACTACTAACACAACCCAAAAAAACCCGACACTTGCTGGGCCACTTCTGGAGATAAGATAAACAGGGATTGCGGGGAATTTTATGAGGGGTGGAGAAAGGAAGGAAAAGATCTGTATGGCAAAATGTGGTACAGCTTGCCAGCTACTTAGTGTTGTATGTTTTGCTGCAGACTGGGGACATTTTGGATAGTGTTATTATGCTAAAGTCTTAGTATTTTTTTCAAACACTTTTTGTGATTGTATGTCATTTATTTGTAACTACAAAAATGAAGAGACATCACTATCTGACAGACCAAGAAGCTCTGGAGAGGATTCTCACAAGGAGTGACAGTGAAGAAGATGTGTTTACATCGAGTGATTCAGATGTAGAGTACACTCCACACAACAAAGAAAACTCTCCTCAGCCAACTACGTCTACTGGGATTACACATAGTACTTCATAACAATATTTGAAGAATCGTCTTCCGAATCGGAGGAAGATAGCAGCGATGAAGAAAGAAATGAAAATCATGGTACAAAAAAGAAGTGTGATATATTTCAGTGGTCTTCGAATAATTTGACTACCATTATTCATCCCTATGATGATACAAATGCAGGATGTAAAGCAAATGTAAATATTAACATTCCTATCATAGACTTCTTTCTAATCTTCTTTGATGTATCATTGATGACATTTGTAGCAAATGAATGTAACAGATACTACAAGTATGCCACTGAAAATGCACCACAGATTTTGCAGTCCCATTCCTGTGTGAAGCAATGGACAGACACAAATTGTGAGGAATTGTTTTGTTTTCTGGCAGTGTGTTTATTAATGGTATGTGTGAAGAAACTGAAGCTAAGTGAATACTGGTCAAAGGATGCTCTTTTGTGAACACCAGTGTTTGGAGAGATAATGTCACTAGACAGATTTTTACTTTTACTGCGAATGCTGCATTTCTGTGACAATAGTGTGGATCAAGGTGGCGATCGTTTATTCAAAATTCGGGCTGTTATCGATAGAATTTGAAATGCTTTTCGTATTTCATTTGTGCCTTACAAAAAACTGTGCATTGATGAGAGCCTGCTCCTCTTCAAAGGCAGTTTGATTTTCAAACATGTGCCTTCAAAACAAAGTCTGTTTGGAATAAAAACTTTTGTTTTGTGTGACTGTCTGACTGGATATGTTCTTGATTTCGTTGTGTACACTGGTGCAAATAGTGACATTGACTAGGCAGGTCTGGGAAAATCTGATGATATTGTGGCTACTTTATTGAAACCATACTTGGACAAAGGTCACATGGTATTTGTAGACAACAGGTATTCCAGTGCAAACCTGTTTCATTGGCTTCATAATCGCATAACAAATGCATGTGGCACAGTACGAAAAAATAGGAAAAATGTGCCGAAAATAGACAACAAACTGAAGAAAGGAGAGATTTATTTCAAGTCATCAGGCGAGTTACTTGCAATGAAGTGGTGCAATAAACAGGAAGTATGGATGCTCAGCACCTGCCACAATGCAGATATGAAAGAAAGTGAAAAAATTAACCGGAAGAGTGGCTGTAAAATAATTAAACCCACATGTGTTCAGGACTACAACATTAGCATGGGATCTATCGACAAAACTGACATGGTTATAAGTTCTATAGCATCAGTGAGGAAAACTGTGAAATGGTATAAAAAACTGTTCTTTCATGTATTGAATCTTGCAGTTCTGAATGCTCATGCTCTTCACAAAAATTTTACTGGTAAAACATTGCTTCTTGCAACATTCCATCTAATGCTCATCAGAGACATTCTGGAGAAATTCTTAAAACAGAGAAGAAAGTCTGGATGAGGAAGGAGGTCAGAAGAAGACTCTCTGATGCACTTTTCACAGAGGCATTTCCCCCACAGCCATTGAAGCAAAAGGAGTTAAAAAAATTTTCACCCAAAAATGTGTAGTTTGCACCAAGCACAAAATTTGTAGAGACACACGATACTCGTGCAGAGACTGCGAAATTGCACTGTGCGTCACAGCATGTTTTGAAAATTACCACACCAAAAAAAAATTGTTAAGTGTTGGTGTAATTACATATAATTTCAATATGTCTAAATAATATAATTAGACTAAAATAAGTGTAATAAAAACCAAGGTAATTTTTTGGAACTTTCATACATTAGTGTAACAACTCAGTTATTTTGTTGAGTGTGTATAATAATTTTGTTTTTTGAAACTACTATATATACTTTAAAAAGTTAGTGTAATTTCACTATAGTAAATATAGTGTATAGACTCCAATGAATGTGATGTCTGATTTTTAAGTCAGGAAAATAAATTATAAAGTGCCATAGATCTACTTGTATTCCAGATTTCATTGGAATCAGTTACATAGTTCCTGAGATTTGATGCAAAATCTTTATTTTTTCAAGTACTGCTATCTTCCAAAATGGCACATTGGCCAAGACGAGTATTTCTGAATTTAAGCTGGTATTTTGAATGGTCAACATACAAAATTTGGTTTTAATTAGTTGAATAGTTCCCGAGATATGCTGTACCATCCAAAATAAATAAAAGGAGAAAAAAAAAAAGTGCGCCATTTTGAAAATAAGCATTTGACGTTGTTGAAAACTATGGAAATCATGTTTTATTACTGCGTACTATAAGTTTATGAGTTTGTTCGAATTTTGTGTACGGATGCACAAGTTTTTCGAGGGAAACACACACACCATCACACACACACATGCAGGTAGGAAGATGACATCCTAAGCCTATTCTTCCTTCAGAAAGTAGGTTTGAAAAAAAAAAAAATATTTTATATGTTAGCAAAATAAAAGCAACAGTGCAATGTCACTATGCTAAAATCAATGTAGACATTATAAATTACAATTAATTGTAACATTAAGGTAATACATCTACCAAAATAAGATAACTATTAAAATTTCTCCAAAAAAGGTGCAGAAAGTGGCTATACAGGTCTTGTCCACATTTGCTAAAAAAAAGTATTCAGCACAGGGGGAAATGATGCTATGTAACTGCTAGCAGTACAGAGATGACACCATTAATAAACATGTAGCAGTGAAAGGGTTAACAGATCAGTAAGACCTAACTCTGAAGTAAGAACTTTAGGAAATAGTTCACAAATTTTCTTTATGGCCACATGCTGTGTGGGTTCCTAATGTGCAAAAGTGTCAACAACAGTCTCTTTGACTCAGTACTAATGTCAGACGAGAGAGGATGACTTTGGTTACTATTTGCAAAATTAATTTTTTCAGCAGGAGAAAATCTAAAGAAAATGTGTTGTGTCTGAGTATCCAAAATAAGTCCTGTGGATAGCATAAAATCAGCTCCCAAAATGAAGGACAAACCAAGGTTTTATGAGACTATGCATTTGTGCATCCAAAGAGTATGTCCAATCTTTGATTTAAAAGTTGCATAACACAAAATGGGCCATACTTCACTAGAATCTGTATAATAACACTGAATTCTACAAGGTTCAACAGATTTTACCAACTTTAACTCCACCAATTGGTCAAAAAGTTTACCAGAAATGATAGTCCGCACAGAACCTGAATCTACAAGCGCATGAACTGACAAAGGTCCCAAATTCACTGCACCATGAGGGGTAGCAATTTTCTGTACATTCTCTACATTGGTCATAGAGACCAAAAATATCTTGGAAACAATGACAGAAATTTTCAGATTGTACTAAGTTAGCATTTATTTTAGAATTGGCAAAGTGCCAGCTTGGCGGGAATGAACGCTCACATTTAATCCTCGCGGGACTTGATTTTTGCCTGAAGCTTAGGAAATTTAGCAATAAAGTGACCGGGTTGTTTACACTAGCAGCATGTACGAATACTACAAGCTAAATCTTTTGTGGCACTACTCTTATCATCAGATACCGTATAAGTGACTTGTCAGCATCTACATCACTGACATCACAGGGTTGCGTGTCTTTCCCTTTCTATCGGAGCTAGGACCTGATTTCTTAGGGTTTCTTCCCTATCCAAAAAAGTTTCATGTTTTTGATCAACATACCTAATGTTTTTTGAGTGTATGCAAACTTTGTCTAATTCCGCAAAAGAATTTAGTTTTCCTACAAACACCAAATGAGAACGCTCACGAGGCTTCAGACCTCCCAAGATGGTGTTAACAATGTCATTTTTAGATAAAAGTGCAAAATTACAGGAACCTCATTAATACTACTAACGTACACTGATAAAGACTCATTGGGCTCTTGCAATCTGTTAAACATTTTCAGCTGTAACTGTGAGTAATCTTGATGGGATGAAGTAATGTAGGATGTCAGCATGGTAATCATCAAATGTGGAGTGTTGGGAGATGGCTAGTCTGGTTCTTTCATTCAAGGGTCCCTGCATGAAAGAGTAAATCATAAAAAAAAGTTGGGTTTCTGGCACTGTTTTACTCTGGTGTAATTTTACTATGACTTCCAGGAATTCTAAACATTTATATACTCCACAATTTTATGCAAGCCTACACTTTAGACCCAACAGTTGGTTTTTAGCTGCTCACCAGTGTATAGTGAACTTATGCCTAACTCTTAACAAAGGATATGATTCTGGGTTTAGTGATTTTATATTACTAGTTCAGAGTCATCCTGGGTGTGTCTATAAAGTAGTGGTCTAGTAAGAAAATAAGCAATGAAAATTTTTTTCTGAAATAACTCTCGAAACTGAACCCACAAATTTTTAAGTCCCTTATTTAAAAATATGTAAAGGTACCTTGATTCTGTATTTGTAGGAGTTCTTGATTCAACACGTTTTTTCCCCATGGCTCATTTTCACTCACTTTACCACACAAAAATCACATTAAAAAACAATTATAACAAGAAGGAAAAAAACTGTGCCATACTAAACACCAGTTTTTACAGTAATGGCAAGAAAGGTTGTAGCATTAATGGGAAAGTTACTAATTAATATTCCGTAGTAGATATTTTCGTTATTTTGACATTCAACAATTTGATTGGTAGAAATACTAACAAAAAATTAATTTTGCTTGGTTGCGAAAGTGGTTTTTACGAGATCAGTGTAATTGGTCACCTATAAATTAAAAATATGAAAAGTATCGAATTCACAGAGTATAAATAAATTAAACAAATGAATTACAGAAACGGTGACCAAAAAAATTATTGAACTTTTCTTTACAAAAAACAAATGCCAAAAAATTATGCGCTGGAAAGAACACAAAAGGCTTTGCCATTAAAAGTGAGAAAAAGAAAATATATTCTCAGAAAGGGAAAACAAGATTACAAAAACAGAGTATAAAATTAAGCGGGTTTACAAAAAAATGGCATATTTTAGCTCAAGTGTACTCAGGTTTGTATCACTTGCGCACAAGGCTTATGCCCAAGTTAAGTTGGGTGATGTAGGGAAGGGTTTAAAAAGACTGGACAGTAGAGAAGCTGCTAATAAAATCATGTGGGATTTAGGTGTTTGGTGGACTATTATAATTGGCTGGGAAAAAAAAGAGATCAGAGATTGAGTCTTAGTGTATAAAAAGAATGCGTTTTTAATACTTTACTTAAACGGAGTTCTTAATTGCTTTTTTGCCCTTAATTACATAAAATTTGACATTTCACTAACTTGACACCTTTGTAGTTTACATTCGGTAGAGTTTCTGAGGTTCAATGGTAATTATTCTTTCTAATGATGTCAATCAAACATCTTCACTCGTAACTACCGTTACAGAAAGGTGTTACTATATATACAACCATTTTGCTTGTTTTTCCACAGTTTAGAGGCATACATCACACAGACTGTGTTAAATTATTGAATTTGTTTTTTAGAAGGGTGCAGAATAAATGGTAGTAAATGCAATCACTGTATTACTACGGTTATAAGTAAGTGTAGTTGGTTCAAGGTTAATGAAGCACTTCTGAAATCATCCGTGGGGAGAATATCACTGCCCATAATTTCATCATAAACCAAATTACAGTAAATTTGGTAGTGATGAAGGGAAGTAGTTTGACATCGTAATTTTATTTATTTCGTTAATCTTTTGTGCACGTCAACAGCATTAGGTTTTTTTTACAGGACAGCACAGGGTAGGGAATCTGGAGGGTACATATTTAGGAAATGTATTTGTCGTCTCAAAAGTGGGTTGTTCACGATGGTGAATCAATTTAATTGTAGGTTGTGTGTTATTTTAGGAAAAGAGTAATAACTGTCACAGTTGCATTTAGTAATTCCACATTATCACTTGAAAGATGGCTAAATAAAGTTGTCAGGTTAATTTCATGTTAATTTTGCACATACGGTAGTGATCATGGGTAAAAGTGAGCGGATAAATAGGTCCCAAGCAGATTTTTCAAAAGTGCTCAGTTGACAGCAAACACAAGATACACACTCACCATTGATAGTAGATACTATACTTAGTTGTTTGAGTGTTTACTGGAAGCTATGTTTTTAAAAATACATCAGCTGGATTTTAGTGATATTTATGACACATATGTTACAAATTTAAAGTTGTGATGTATAGATTGGCCACATGTGCCACAGGTTGCAGTAAAATTTATTAAAGGTGTATTCAAATATTGGATGATTTCATTTTGAATATACATGTGTTTATGCTTACTCTCTGTGGTTGATATTATTGAAAACTAACAGAAAATGGAACTTGGGCTTCAGGTGATTGAAGAAAGTTCTGAATGTCCTCTCATTTGCCGAGGAGCACACACACCAGATGGACAGTTTCTACCACTGCAGACTATCAGAATGGTATCCGTTCAGGCCATTTATTGGGTGTAAAACTTGCTGTGCACTACCTGGTTGTTGGTAATGCTTCACCAGTCATCACAGTGGTTTTTTGTTTTTGATGAAGATGGTTACTGTGTTGTTTGCATTTCATGCAGTTCCTTATTTGATCCTTATCTGTATGCTCCAGCTCTCAATTTTTGGTAATGGTTTATGGGGTTGCATATATGTGGTACGGGTTCTGTGCATCTGTTACAGTATGGAGGTGCTGATGGAAGTGGGTACACTATTGTCTAACATTAGCATCTGGGGCAATTACAGCAGCACTCATTAGGCACAAAAAGAGTGACTGTGTGCTTCTCAATATTGGTGTAGTGTTTTAACCACAGTTTACTGGCTGAGAAATAGTTATGGTTACTTTGCTTTCCTTCTTAAGAATAGTGATGCAGGCATCATGATATAAATTTTGGCTTGTTTTTACTGTCAATGCAGATACAGTAGTTTGTCATTGGAATCTGCTGTTAAGAGGTTTGGTGGTCAAAGTTTACGATCTTACCACAAATAGAATTCACATAAATTAAGTTATCAGGAAGGTGCTCTATCCAATAAACCAATCGGACTACAAAATTTTATTCGTTGAAATTCTTTTTATCTTGGAGTTTCTTTTCTATGACCACTCTGTTGATGAATTTTTTACCAAACAGCATCTTACAAACTTCCATCCAGGCTTAGTTTCTCACCCCCCCCCCCCCCCCTCAAATAATTTTTCACTTTTGTACTTCTCAAATTAATACTTCCGCATCCATTGCCTGCGATAACATGCTGATGTACTGAGAATGATAGCAAACTTGCATCAGACATACTTTTTTCTGATGCCTGTGTCCAGACACATTAACAACATATCCCTGTGCAGTGCACTGTATAGGAAATGTGTATTGTAGAACTATCAGAATATTTTTTTCTGTGCAGCATATTTAATGTGTTTTAGACATATGTTGTGCCTGATGCGCATTAGGCCAAAACTTCCATGTGTCAACACCTTAATATTGAATCAGTGTAGATATATACTGCTACTTGCAGTGCTTTGAGATTGATGCACTTTGCCTGCAACTCTGTGACACCAGTGTGTTTCCAGCCCTAGAGAATATGAAAGCCTGTTATGTCATGGTGGCAGTATAGTTGTGGGGACCAATTTTTTGAGTGCGGGTTTTTGTCAATTTAAGTTTGCTAGAATCTGGAAAAATATAATGTTGATATAGAAAACAACACACTACTACAATCTTGGCTTTTTGCACTACTGTCAACAAAAAAAACTGCACCCATTACTGAACATGGCCTTTTTAACCCTTTGTTAATACAACATTTGGTGGATCTCTGAGGCAGCTGCATTGAGATGTGACAGAGAGAGTGATGAGTGTGTTACAATTTAACTTGTTTTGAGGGCCTCACAGATGCACGATTACAGCAGTTGAGGACAAGGATTTGTTTTAGAGGTTTATTTAAAAGTCTTCATTTAATGACCAGTTTGGTGTGACAAGGTGCATGCTGCAGGAAAATGTTACCATTTCATATAATTTCACTGAGTCATAAGTTACTGGATGAAAACTATAAGATTATCGGCTTCCAGTGGTTTATGGTAAGCAAAAACCTAATACATTCTTTTAAAGTAGTAAAAACTGACGAAGCTCTCATATATGTTATGCCACAAAACAGCAGCAAATTAGAGGTGTATGCAAAGTATTACGTAGTGCACACAAATGGTAAAAAAAATGGCTAAGCTGAACTGTGATGCTGCCAGGTATTGCTGACTGGTGGAAACTTTTACCATATTTAAGGAAAGGAAACAAGAATGAGGGAATTTATAAACATTGAAATAAAGTGCCGGGTAAAATACAGGATAGTGTGAAGTCTGGGAATGCTCAAAAACTATTACATGCAGATATAATTGGACCAGATGTCAGCTTGAATGATTTATATTTTTGATTGAACATTTTTCGTAATGTTACAGGCAGCCGCTCTGTGAGCGTGCGAGGCACAGATGATTTATGGATGCGCTTGCACTATCAGTTGCAACTGGAGATGCAGCTGCTTTTCACAAAGGAATGTTTACGAAGTGTGCCTGTTGTCCCTATCAGAGCGTGTGCCACTGCCAACCTTGGGTATCGGGTGTCTTTTGAAGGAATATTCGGGTTATTAGCAGATTTGTAAATCATTTACTTTTCTAAGAATTTTGTAGTTTCACTTGACTCACGCATGAATAACGTAATGAGGCCCATGGCAGTGTTAATTTTACATAACTTGGAAGAATACAGAACATGCATACAAGTAGATCTTAAGCAGGTTTTTCTAAAGTGCTCAGTTTACCGTGAACAGCCTATACCTCAATGACCAGGTTGTGGAGACTGGGATAGGTAGGAAGAAGTCACGTATCAATGTTTAGGCATACAGTGACAAGATGGGAGTTTCATATACATTTAGATGCTTGGCAGCAAGGCTGAAAATATTGGAGGAGTGGTGTTGAGTAGTGATGTGGTGGTGGTGGTGGTGGTGGTGGTGGTGGTGGTGGTGGTGGTGGTAAAGAAGAAGAAGAGAGTTACAGTTGATGTAATGTAAGGTGTTCAAGAGCAGCGTTAGTTACTGGTGATTGGTATCCTTGGGAATGAATGTTGGGGTTAGAAGAAACATACTGGATGATTTGCAGTTTAGAGTTGATGGATGGCTCCCAGGTACGAAACATATTGCTGATAAATCAGATAAATCATATGCACACTAAAGCATGGCTCATGTGATTTTGGGGAAGGAAAAAAATCTGACTGTGCCACACTTACTTCCCTGATTTCTGTACTGTGTAAAAAGTTTTTTTTTCTGTGTAAAAATATTAATAGCCACTGTGCTAAGTGCAACAGTAAGTCTTTTTTGTCAGAAGTTTTGTTGTTGTAAGTATTGTTGGGCCGTGGGTCTTTTCTGTTATATATTATTTCATCAGTAGATTATGTTAACTCAGAAACATATTACATTTTGTGGCTAATTTTATACTGTACTAATTAAATACTATAATGCTAGCCTTTTTTTTTTGTGAATAGTTTTCATTTGTTAAATAATTGTTTGTGGTCTCTCAGAATTTATTGGATTTACCTTGCTTATGCTGTAGGCGCTATGTCAGTAATGTGTGGAGATACAGCATAGTGTTTGAGTAAAATGTTCTCTTTAATGCATAATTAAATAGCAAAAATTGTGAATGTTTGCTTATTTACCAAAAAAAGATCCACGAGTTAGTTTTTGTCCAAGTTCTGTGTGTTTTTTTTTGTTTTTAAGTGTTTCAGAAAATGTAGTATTTTGTGCTTTTGCTATTAGTACTTAATAAGAGTGGTTCATGATTGACTGAAGACTTTATATAGTTATTCCTGGTCTCTTTATTTACTCTAGTTACGGTTTATTTTTTCATCACGTGTTGTGACTTCATCAAACACACAGTTTGCTGTACTCTGCTTGCAAAATTACATTTTTCTGTATTTATTCAGTAATTACCTGGAAAATAATTTTGCTATGTAATATCATTTTCTGAATAGTGATTATAGGGACATTTCCAGAATTTTTTTTTCTTTCAGAGGGAAGCTGATGTTGAGAATGATTATAGACAATAGTTGTTTAGTGAGGTTATTTTGTTTGAAAGTTGTAGTGTATTTGCTTTGTATCAAAATATTTTGTATGGATAACATTGCTTGATGTGATGTGGTGTGTTTGGATGCCTCAAGATTAAGTTTGACACAAGATTCAGGTTCAACAATTATTTTATTTTGGTATCTCTGCTGCAATAATAACATTCAACAATTTAATAACAAACAATTAAAATTCATAAAACTTAAAAATAGTGATCCGTGCATCCAAAAGGGACCAACAAGACGTACATTAATAAAATATTAAAATGTAGCACTCAGAAATGATTCTCCATAAACATATGTAAAAATTTACAAAACCAGCCACTTTGACTCCAATTTCCTTTTTCTGTATATGTTTGCATAAACTCTCTTGGCTGGAGACTAGAATAAAAGAGAATCAAAATAAAATCTAAGTTATTTGATTTATAATAAATTCAGTTCAGTGAGTCCTGATCAATTATGGACCTTCCAAAACCCAACTCCGCTATAAACCTGGAGACACAAAGTTTAAAAAATTCTGCGTAACAATATTAATACTGATAAGAAAATGCACTAAACACAATTGATTAAAATTGACAATATTACAACGTGGGTGAAGTACTACACAGACACGCAATCTGGTGTGGGCCCATTTTGACCAACTGTCAACTTTTCAGGCAGACACGCTCCACTAACACGTACTTTACTATCAAACTGCAATGCAAAATTTCACTCATCGTAATAGGGCTTCGCAGAAAATAAGTTAAAACCAAACCAGAATGTAAATCACACACCACAGCCAAACTAATTTTGAATGTTACTTTAAAGCGTCTATTAATTTACAGAAATTTACTTCTCAAACTCTGTCTCTACACCAAACCCACCTTGAGCCATCAGTGTAGAATGTTTGATGTCAGCTAACATGCTGACTTGTACAACAGAGACCCATGGCAGAACTCGAAGAGCAACACCTGAAAGGTGATTAATTTCACAAGGCTGAAGTAGAAGTGGGCGAGACCAGCGCTGATGCAAAGACTGTCCACATGAATATTACCACAGAACCAATAGGAGACCAGCTCCAACACGCATGCTTGGAAGGTGGGGATTACATGGAGAAGCGAAAGAAAAAGGAAGGGGAAGGTGGCCAAGGGACTTCATAGTTCGGGCGTTAATTTCACTATCGCACTCTACAATATCAAGTCAAGAGGAGACTCAAGCTGCGCAATTCTCCCCGCTAAATTCCTCTTCACCCCAGCTTTATTTTTCAATCAGTCATAAACAAACAGTTCGCAATAGAAGAAATTGAAGCTTTAGAAAAACAGAAATCTTGAGGATAGCAATGACAAAGATCATAACACAGTCGTTGAAAGTCACGTGGTGGTGCCCTCACAAGCACACGTTAACAAAAGAGAATTAAGAATAGAGTTCATGTAATTAAGCACGTGGTTTCTTGATCGGGCCCAATCCTGAAGGTACAAAACTTGCAATAAACATCACACAGACTAGGATCACGAAAGGCTATATTGAGCTGAGAGAAATACATTCTCACACAATAAGCTACTCTCTAGTAATGACTTTTTATGATGGAAATGTGAAAAAAATTGTCTCCTGCATTCTTTCGTTGCCTAATTTAATAGGTGATGCAACCGGCCTAAACATAGGCACTTTGATGCTGGCTGTGTAACTGTACAACCTGAACTTAAGCGGGCATGGAATATCAGGCCTGCGATAGGCCGAAGAGGCAAAAGTAGTTTGAAGCACGTGGTATAATTATGGTATTAAAATAGGTAAAATGGTTCCCGAGATATAACTTATGATCCTAAATTTTAAAATTGCCATTATTTTGTTGGTAAGTACCTGGTGTAGTTGAAAACAATAAAAGGTGAATGTCCTTACTATGTATGTATGTAGCGAGTTTGGTGAAATTCAGTTTTTGGGTTCAAAAGTTATTGGAGCGAAAAAGGGGGAAGGGGGGGGGGTGACATATACTTATAGACATTTGTATGAATTCATAAGCATATCTTTCCAAGGAAGCTAAAACTATCTTTCGAAACTCTAAACTCTGTTGATGGAAGTATAAGTTTGAAAACAGTATTGACTGAATGTTGGTGTAGAAAGGTTAGGAAAATAAAACTTGGTTATGTAGCTATTTTGCAGAATGGTAACACAAGAGTATTATTTTGTATTTATGAAAAGTATGGTTTTAAGATGAGGGGGCGGCAAGATGGCAGTTCAGTTAGTGCCAGCCAGGTTACTTGTATGTTTTTCATAAGGCAGTAGCTTGTGTAATATACTATATAACTTCCATAATAGGTAAACGTGCCTATTTTCTATTAGGACAGTTACAATTATTCACCTGAGTAAATAAGGTATACTTTTGGGTTGGAGAACTTTGAAATCTTTTAAACAAAATTACCTAATTCTATCCTTTAGACAATTTGGTGGACATAATTGAAAATACCTCGGTATTCAGTTGATTTATTAGAAATAAGTGAATAAAAATCACTAACTGTGCTATATGAAATTATTTCAGAATTAGCTGTAAAATAAAAGGAAAGCAAAGGAGACAGAAAACAGTAACATCTCATTACAAATTATTTCACTTTAAAATACTTCTCACTTTAAAGTACATCTTTCAAAATACATGGAATATGTGATAAGAACTTTTTCAGTATAGAGTATAAAATAGAAAATCCCTTTGTGTAATGTATATTGAAATTTAATTGCATAATGGAATGACTGATAAGTTATAAGAAGCTAAACATAAAATATATGAAATATTGAAAACTGATTTAGAAAAATTTGAAACAAGAATTATCGTATGGAATTGTTACCATACCAAAACAACGGCACATCATTGCATTTGTTTGCTGGCCAAACAGAGCACGTAGTGTGCAGAAAATAACGTTTGCCAAATTACAACCTTCCTCCTGCACACAAATTCAGGGTCTCTTCAAAGTTCTTCATTGTGCTCGTGACCATTTTTTCCTTGACAGTATGTTTCTTAGGGAATGCACTCTATCAACTTTATTGTGGTGTGCGGCTAGCCTGCTTGCATACTTTTTAGACTTAAGATAACTCCACAAAAAAATGTCACATTGACGGATCAGGGGAGGGAGGGGGCCAGGGAACATAGCTGAAATGGGAGATCACGTGCTGAGAGATGATGTGCTGAACAAACAAATGAATTTGATACTCTGATTGTGTGTGAGGGTAACACCATCCTGTTGGAACCATATGTGTGGCATATTGACTCTTTCATTTACGGAGTTCTGAATGCAGGAAATTGTTCAACATTTGAATGTAGCATGCAGATGTCACTGTAACTGCTGCCTGCTCCTCTTCAAATAAACTAATGGCAGATTATCCCAAACTTGGCTACAGCGCATCAAACTGTCACTTTCCGTCTTTGGAGATGTGTTTGGTGTAGCTCTTTTGAATTCATCCTAGGCTACTATCTACAGTTCTGCTTGTCCAAAGCATCATTCAGATACAAATGTGTTTTGTCACTCATCAGTACCATGGCATTTGCATCTTTAGTAATGATGGGAAAGGTCTTTGTGTAGCATGTAGCATACTGACTGATTTGATGTCCCCAAAGTTGATGCTTGGTGCCTAGCAGAATGGCGAGGACTTGTGATAACTGTCTAGTTCACTCTGTCAGCATTATGGGATCCATATGGTAGAGCACCACCCAGGTGGTTTCTTTTTTATGTCAGACACTGTAGTTTTGAATGCTTACATCCAGTGGAGTTTGGAGTTTTTGTTGGGAATATTCCCCCGTTGATTGACATTGCAATGTTGCTGGGAATGACTCTGAACTCTTTAACTACATATTCACCACATTTGAAAAAATGCTTTACAGCAAACACAAGTTGCTCACTGCTCCACAGCACCATGGCTACTGAAATTGCACTATCTGAGCTGTGGAAATGTGGGAAAGAGAGAGGGAGACTGGGAGGTCACCGACCCTCCATCCCTTTCTGAGTTACTCATCATTTCATGAACATCTGCTCCTCCAGCAGTTATTTCCCCCTACTCTTGATATCTTGTTTCGCAGATTGCACTTGCCACTCATGCTTCCCAGATATGACCATAGGCAACATTTTTCTGTATCATTTTTAATTTTCAGTGTTCATACACACAAAACTGCATTTCATGACCTTTCTTTTGGCATAGTTACCATTATTTTCTGTTGAAAAATTTGCAAGTTGTTGTTGTTTGAAAACCATCCATTTTTCTTTGTCTCATCCTGTGAAAGGTACATCTGGTTGCTAATATATAGCAATATACATACATATTATTGCTTATTGGATGATTTGTTTAGCCTGTGGGGCTATAGCGATTTGGCATTACCAAATGTTAGTACATACAGTAAAACTCACTTAAAACTTTCTCGCAGAATACGTTTTCCAGTTTAATAGGGTGATGTTTTTAATTCCCTAGATCTCTTCCATTTAGCTCTATGTTAGTTAATCCCATTTAAAAGGTTCTTGTTGAAGATAGATAATCAGCACATAACGTCCAACAACTAATGGACATTTATAAAAAAAACATTAAATTACATAATTTTACAATACACATTGTTTGAAAAGACATTACAAATAATTTATAAACTTTTAGCGATAACAAAACCTGAGTTGCATGCTGCACCGGATCCAAGGAAGTTTTGATGAAACCTAAACCACACACGCAGACTGTTCCACGTATGTTCAACCAATCATCTGCTCACGCTCATATTCATCCAGTATCGCTGTTCTAACTAAATGCCAGTGCCCCAATATTATAATGGCCATCTTGTGAAATTTGAACTGCACGCCGCAAGCTGATTAAATATTCTGGCTATTCACTTTACTTGCCAGCGCTAGTGCAAATAATACGTATTTTTTCAGGCGCAAAGTCTGTTGAAAGCTAACAAATGCTGTAGTCTTAAAGGGGGTTTGGTGTCTTACATTGCTATTAATTATTTGACGGACATTTTCCACAGTTAAGCACATATGTATCAATACATTTGGAAAAGGTTTAGAACCAGTCGGGAAAACGTGATGTAGGCAGACATGCCGCTGGCTTTCATTCATTGATGTGTGCCTTGTTTACATTGGCAGGTGTTTTAGCAAAAAAATAGGATAAGGAAGCACATGTTTTTTAAAACAATTTTAATATTTAAAATGTTAAAGTGTTATTAAAAATACTTTTAATATGGGTTTGGTTAAAATGATTTGTAACACTCCAGCAAATTGTCTTTGTTTTTCATTTGAAATGAGTTTGTTTTTAAGTGTGTTGTGCTCACTCGTCGCCAAGACGTTGACAAACTCCAAACACAGCAAATTTGCTATGATAAAAATATTCTAATTAATTTACTTAGCTACTTATTTTGTAATTGATAGAGTAACCAACTTTGTTAGCATACAGATTTGGTATGTTGCATTCATAATCTACCTAATGCAACTTGGCTGTGATTACAGTTGCACTGAAAGTTAATTTAAATTTGTGTCTGTGTACGCACATTTGACTACCAAAAATGGAACAAAAAATGTGAAAGTTCCTTAATAGATGCCATGAAATATAAAGAAAATAGCAGCGAACTAAAAACATCAAGGCAATGTTTTTAAACAAATTTAAGGTTACATTTTTGTTTTATCATGTAAGTCCAATTTTTTTTATTATTTAAAATATATTATAAGGGATTTTCCTATTAAAATTGAAGCAAGTATTTTTAAGAAGTTCTCCAAACTGAGAGGATTAACTCGTAGTGCAACAACTAAGTTTATAAAAGTATATAACAATATGACTTTTCTTGCTCGAATCTAGTTTTTATCACATAGTCATTATTCTATGTTTATTTTTTTCTTTTAATGTAATAAGTCACGATAGAATGTTATTCTTTAGGTCTAGCAACCCAGTAACTTCTTTACCTAACCTAAAATATTTTTCCTGAGTTTTCCCTGAATTCCGATCGGAAATTTAAGTTTCCCGCCTGAATTTTTCCAGATGGCAAAATTCCATTCTTGCACACCACTAGTTACTTTTACATATACTGTAAGTGCATTTAGGCCTCTTTAAATATGTTCTTTGTGTATACAGCTATAGTTATAATGTAGTAATTAAAACAGAGTAGAGTAAGTGTGATGTTTAAATCAATAGGCCTGTGTGAAATGCTTAGATTATAAGTAACTTGGATATGAATTTTTTTAAATTAAAAATATTTTTTCCCCCTTAAGGAGTTTTCCCTGATAAGAAGTTTTTATCATCCAGTCCTTTGAAAAACATCTTAACAGAGTTCTACTGTACAAATTCATCATGGTAAAACATTGAGTGTTAGTAATTTGTAGCTCCAGAAGTGAACCAGGAAGTCAAACATGTTTGGAAATGTGTGATCTAAATATTGTGTGGTACCCATTGTATTTTTCATACTGTTATATGGCCTATTTTTTTTTTTGGAAATCATAGCAAGATTTTGTGAGGGTACAGTTAACACTCAGTATTGAGATTTGGATTATAACTGAGGAATTTTAAGTGGTCAGTGAAAACTGGATGTAATTAATTAAAATCTGCAGATGACAATGTAGGATTGCTTAAAGGAAAGGCCAAAAAGTTTAATTGTATTTTATGAAAACAGGTGCTGCTCATGTACATTGCATATTAATGAAATTTGTTTGTTAATTATTGATTTATAATGTTTTCTTTTAATAGTGGAGTATTTTGTTAAAATGTGTATCTGTTTTAAACCCACATTTGGTTCTAGGAGAGTTAAAATATGTCTGATATTTGATTTCGCATGGGTGTGTTCTGCATAAATACATTATCCATTTTCTCTGTGGAATTGGTTGCTGTGACGTGATGGCATAATATGAACTAGCATTGCAGTGGGCATTTGTGTGGCATGTAGAAGGGTGTGTGGCCTCTCTGCTTAGACTTGATTATTTTGCCTTCTCACCACGTAATACCTCTGTATCTTCTCTGCTTCTTCTCACTTCAGTCTTTGGCACCGAAGACTGATTATTGGTTTCCTTTTTTTGTTTCAAGCTGCCGTTGAAAGTAAGTAATGTTTGATTTTGACATTAGGGGTAGATAGATGGTTACACTGGTGTTTGTATATTCAGAGTAGTGATACGTAATATTCTTTTTGTCAGTGTATTTTTTATTTAGTTGCGCATCCATTGTCGTCATCGTTGATGCTGCGCGCACAGTGCATGCAGTAGATATGTTGTTTTCTGTGATTTTCTGTATAGTTACGTATTTTCATTAAACTTTATTTTTAATGTCTTATTGTATTAGTAGTTGTGATGTGAAGTTTAATTTATACATTTAGGATTTGTTTAATAATTTGAGAACATACTGATGTGAATACACAATACCGAAGTACATTATGATGATGTGACCATATTTGATGTTTCTGTATTAAAGTCAAATATACCAGGTCTTATTGATCTTGAGAAATATCATCTCACTTTTATCCTAAAACTAAATTGAAGTATTATGAAACCTAGGATGATAATACTAAAATAAAATTTCATGTTCAAAATGACTTGTGCTAAATTACAAATCTTATCTCAGTTCAGAATAGTTTAAATTAAATTCAGGAGAAAAGCTAATTCAACTGTCATAAATTATGAATATGGTATTTGCAGTCTGAAAGGGGATTGGGCAAGCATATCAAACATACTTAACTCCATGCCATATTTTTTAAATAGAATATCTTGCAATTAATGCACTATTTTCAGAGAATTTTTCTGCATTGATTAAATTGGAAGGAACAAAGGGTGGTAAAGTAAAAGTGAAGTTTTATAGCCTGAATCATAGACTAAACCACTCATTAAAAGTAACATATTAAATAATATTATTATACATGTTTATTATGCTTTCTAGTTGTTTCCCATGCCTGTGGTTGTCTCCTGTCACATTTCCTGTTACACATCTGCCAACTTTCATGATTTAGGCAGGAAGGCTCATGATTTGATGGACAGTCCCACACCATCACTAATATTTCCTCACCATTTTTTATACTATTAGAAACATTTTGTTTTCATATTATGTTTTCGGAAAAAAGGTGGTGTTGAATGGGTAACTTGTAGTGCTACAGCCAAAACAATATGCAAACTTAATGATGACCAGACCAAGTTGTTAACGAGTTTTGTAAGAAAGTATTATGAGTCTGAATATGACTGCATACATCATAAATTTTCTCTGAAAGTGATTTTGTGATTCATGCAATGGTGGTATATATGTTCTGTGTATCAGCAATACATAATGGTTTCCCTCCAAATGCATAAATCTTTTGCCTCTTTTAGCTGACAAATTTTTGAACCTTTTCATAGTAAGAGGAGGCCAAGATTTTGACATTGAGACATATTATTGTAATCACAGTTTGGTTCCTTCCAAGTAAAATGTATCCAAGAAGATATAACAAGTCTGAAAGATTAGATGCTAAGAGACTTTAATTGGTTAGGTGAGGAATTTAAGTGGCACCGTAAAGTCTAATAGGTTTAGCTCATTTTATGCTGGGTATTTTATCCATTTGTCATAATAGCCCTCACTGTATTTGAAAGGATTTTAAGCTGCAAGTAAAAATAAGAATAACACTCTTTTTAAATGTATACAGGTAATTCACTTGAAAATAAAAGTTTCCATTGTTTCTTTTTCTGTTTGTTCTTATTCTTTTAATAATGAAATTGTCTCCCAAGCAAGTTAATTGATCAGGAACTCATGAGTGAATTTGAATATTGGCAGGTATGCTGTTATACTTCAAACTTCATTTTACCCTCAAAAATCTACACCATGCAGTAACTAATATTCCTTATGGTGACCTTTCCTTCATTGTGCAACCAAGTGAGGTGGCGCAGCAGGTAAACCTTTGCACTTGCATTTGGGAGGACCTGGGTTTGACTCCAGATCCTGCTGGCTGTCCTGACTTCCGTTTCCCATGGGTTCCCGAAATTACTCTTAGGAAAATGCTGGGATGGTTCCGTACTGTAGGCGAAGGAGTGTGCAACATTTTTTCCATCACGGGGCCTTGAAGAGAGGAAGGATTTCACATTCATGAACCTTGAAAGAAAGGTTAACTGAGGTGTGTGTGTGTGTCTTACTAAAATGCTGCATTTGTCAAGCCTATGTGCAAGCATGTCCTCACTGAATACTGTTCACATGATGTACCGCTCTTGGGTGGATGAGTCACTGATCAAATTAATCGGCGACAGCTTACCTGGCAAAAGCACTAGTTTGTACCCTGTCCTGGAGTTCATATAAGCTGATGGTTTCGCTGCTTGTAGAGTTTTATAATAAATTTTAGTCTTAAAAGCATGCAAGACCTGCAGTCCTCTCCAGCAGCAAGTTTATGTGTGCCACTGATGAGTACAAGATTGTGACCAACAATTTAATTTCAGGCTTTTCAAAAAGCTTGAATTCTTTCTTCTTCACCAAAGATAGGTGCTGCACTGCTGCTGCTCCCAACTGTTCCTGGGGTTATTGTCTTGAGACGCCCTTTTACCCCGCAGGGGTGTCAGGTGTGTCAACCTCTACCTCACTCCACAAAAAAAAACAAATATTACCTAAACTACCTGTATGGGGCAGAAAGCGATCTTGACTTGAAAAACCCAAATGCCGCAGCCCAAGCTTTTTCCTTTATAAATATCTACAGTCAAAATACTATTGTTCATGTTACAGCAATACAAGTCTTTTGTAAATAAGGGGGGTCATTAGAAAATTAAATCTCTCTACTCATATGTTCCAAGGTCTTTGATTCACTATTTATTTAGCACCAAAACAACTGTTTACAGGCACTGATTCTACTTGTAAATGCACACAATAAAAATATAAAAATTTTTTGCACTCAATTTACATATTGTATGGGCAAACCCCTTAATAAAGTTCAACTTCTTTTGCCGTACGCTGTAACTTTTAATAACTGGTGCTTATAAAATTTAATATTAAACCCACGAAAGAGAATTGTTTCCGTGGCACTTGACTTGCTTCAAAAGTGTTTCAAGAGAGGGGTGATTGACTCTGCAGGTACAAGCTGATGTTTATACATTACTCATACCGTAAGTTTGGCATTAATTCAGAATACTGTATAGCTGATTGCCAGGCCATGTCGGGGAACATCCTTGCAGCCCAGTGTCAGCTTGCTGTAGACTCCGGCCCGCTCGATGTCAAAAGGAGAACAGCTGACGGGTTGTTCACCTCGGGGCCTTCACACAAGCATGTGTGGATTTCTTGTACTTGCTAGCATGTAGAATCACACTGATGCACTTGGGAATATTCAGCGTGTTTAGTCGTTACGCAAAAGTATGGGCATGCTTCCAGCACTCAAACCACATGAAACACAGTTTGCAATAAAACCTGCATGAAAAACATGGGCTGCTGACGTACATCACTGTTACTCCACGTACACTTTAGTATGCTCATCCTCGAGCCTCGTAAAATGGGCAGTTTAACCAGCGAGGCAAAATTCAATTTCACCAGCCATCAGTCACAGGTTGTGGTCTCACAGTTATTTCCGCAATTTTCCGTAATGCTCATATAAAGTGAATATTACTCATACACTCAGCTTTTTCACACATAGGATGCCCTCATCAAGTTTACGTGTCAATGATACTTCACCTATATTTCACTAGCAGGGTCCGTGCGCTACAGGCAAACCTAGCAACGTAGTTTCTATGTTCACATCAGGCATGTTCTTATAATATTCTCTAAACAGTTAATTTGTTGGTCCCGAAAACGTTACAGCGACGTTCACTTGCTCGCGTAACACACTGCACATCGCGACCGGGAAGAAATCACATAGCAGTCCTATACTGCTAAACGTCTACCCGACTTCCAGATACTGTTCAGCTCTGTGGTCGAGCACATACTTCTTGCAGCTGTCTACACACCACGCCCGATTCTTGCACATTGGTTAGGGCATGCTGTCTCAGCCAGGTGACGTCGCAGTTACCCACCACCCCAAGCGCCATGGTCGTGACTGTTTACAAAGTGATTAACCAATTAATATTGATTACAAATATCATACACAACCACCATTAAAAAATGTGTGTAATAAAATTCGTAATAGATTAACACTAATCAATAAGAATGATTTTACCATAAAAACTATGTATAGTAAAGTACATACTAGATTAATAAATAGCAATCATAACAAATGTACCGGCCGTTATATAACCAAATATAAATGCACATAAATACAGTAGATCTGCAGCGCTACCAACTGTGGTGCAAAATTACTAAAACCGTTACATTTTGCTAGGTAACAATCTATGAATCGTCACAATCACCCCCCTCATGAAAAAAGGCAGATTAAGCTCAACCCACATTTTCAATCATGCAATCCTTACTTTCCTCCACTAAATTTCCATGATATATCCTTACAGCAAAAGTTGTACCAACCATTTAAAACTCACCATGACAAATAGCACCATATGTAAAGAACATTTAACATGCACCCCTAAAACGTATGTAAGTTTTAACAGAAGCAGAAAACGAAGAGAAAGTTTTAAGTACATAATCATTAGATAAGAAACTCTGCATACAATAATAATGATGTACATCACAGTAATATACAAGGTGTTCATCCCAACTTCACCCGAAATTGTACATCAAGAAGCATCATCATTCCCACTTGTTGGAGGGTAAAACCACTTGATCTGACTTACATGTGCCTTTTTTACAATAAAATTATTATCAGGGTCCCCTAACAACACTGTGACAGGTCCTAAGAAATGTATTATTCTGTAAGGCCCGTCATATGGTAACACAAGTTTAGTAGAAAAATGTTCAGCCTTTTTGCTTTACGTGAAATGCTGATGCACCACAAGATCGTTAACCTGAAAAGGATTTTCTAATTTATCTTTATTGTACTTCTGCTCAACACTTTTCCTGGCTTCCACCAGATTTATACAAGTTTTTTCCCCATAGCTCCTCTAATTTGTTACCACTTAATGTTTCCATCGACTCAGAGGGTATACCCCATACATTCAACAGAGGGAGCGAGAGCTCTCATCCTAAAGACACCTTACATGGTGAGAAACTGGTAGAACTGTGATGCACTGAATTTAAAGCCATATTCAGCTCAGGCAAGTCAGAATACCAGTGTTATTGTTCAGTATTATGAATAATCTTCAAAGCCACCTTAACACTTTTATTTAATCTTTCCACCAAATTTTGGCATGGGTAGTAAGGACTAGTGTTTATATGTGTCACACCCCCAAAAAAACACATATCTTTAATAGCTTTTGAGTTAAAATTACTCGCATTATCCTAAACTGTTTGTTCGAGGCTCCCAAATGTTTTCCATACACGATCAACAAGGGCCTTAACTATGTTGGGGGCTGTCATATCTCTCAAAGGCAAGAGTACACAGAATTTACTAAATGCATCAATTAAAATTAAAATACAGTTATTTCCATCAATAGATCTAGGTAAGGGGCCATAAATGTCCATAAACACATTTTCCCACGGTCTAGAGGGGAGCTGCACCACGTGCAATTCAATTTTATTTTTCTGAGGTTACTTAGCCATTTGGCAGCTTTCACATTCCTTAACAAACTTATTGATGTTAGTACTCATACCGGGCCAAAAAAAAACTCTCTTATGAGAACCGTAGATGCTCCTCTCATAGTATCGTCAAAATATTTTAAAACTAAATTTCTAGCCTTTTTTGGCTCAAATACTTTCTTACTCTTAGATCTATCCACATAATAAATTAATTCTTTATCAGTTACGTAATTAGGGCTCATTCATAACAAAATGGCATCCTTTAGTTTACCACATTCCTCATCCTCTTTTTGCCACTCCTTAAAATCCAAAAACATTTCCAGCATAGTCTTAATCATGACATTACATTTTTCTTGCTCTAACACCTTCTTACCCTCGCCACCCCTTGGTTCTGGCTCTACAGGGACCTCGTACTCTCCCTCGTCGAACATTCTAGACAGGCAATCAGCAATCACATTGTCTTTCCCTTTAATATGGCCAATCTTAAAGCAATAATAATTTAATTTAGCCACCCATCTCCCGATTTTCCCCATCTGTTTAGGGTGGCTATACGGCCACATCAAAGCATGGTTGTCTGTCTGCAGGTCAAATTCCGCGTGTTCGACATAGGTACAGAATTTGTCTGCGCCCCACACACAGGCTAAGGCTTCTTTCACATATGCATTAAGTTGTTGTTCACTGGAATTTAATGTCCTGTTGGCAAAGGCTATGGGTTGAGGACCCTGCCCCATATCCTGCAATAGAACCCCACCTATCACCACAGACAACTCGTCGACCTGTAAAATAAATCTCTTGTTGAAATCAGGAAGGGCTAAAACCGGGGGGTGCGAAATCACATACTTTAAATTGCAAAACGCCCTCTCTTACATTTCACCCCAATGAAAGGGAACATCCTTCTTCTTTAACCTGTTCAGGGAGGGGCACACATTTCTGCTTACCCCTCTATGAATCGTGAAAAGTAACCCAACATACCTAGAAATCTCGTGAACCCTTTCCATTCCTAGGCCGAGGAAAATTTACGATAGGTTCTATCTTTTCAGGATCCATTTTCAACTTACCTCTCGAATGAATGAACCCTAAGGACTTTATTTCCGGTTTGGCCCAAGCCACCTTATCGACGTTAACAGTAAATCCTAATTCTCACAACTTCTCTAAGACCAGTTGCACATGCTCAATATGTTCCTCGGGAGTTTGCAAAAAAATGCAGATGTCATCTAAAAATAGTATTAAGAATTTGAAATGGTATTTTTCCAGGGCCTTATGTAAAATGTGTCCTAAACACTGACCTCCAAAGTTCACACCGAAGGGCACCCGTTTCTACTCAAAGTGACCCTACGGCGTGACGAACACAGTGTATTTCTTACTTTCATCTTGCAGCACACATTTGTGAAAAGCCGTATTAAGGTCTATAACTGAAAAATATTTAGCTTCCCCGAAAAATTGCAGTACGTTCTCCACGTTCGGCATCTGGAAAGGGTCAACCTTAACCCTTTGGTTTAACTGCCTATAGTCAATTACAAGTCATATTGACCGGGTAGTTTTTTATTTACTAGAAGGGCCGGGAACGTGTATGGAGATACTGAGGGACTTATTATTTGTTGTTCCTGCAACTCGGCCACTATCTTTCTAAACGCTTTCAACTTTGGCGGCGAACACTGGTACCATTTAAACCGTACAGGCTTTTCGTCATCTACTTGAATACGATACGGGACAACCGCACAACAGCCAACTCGTTTGGTGATGTCATCAAATTCCTTGATTAGATTTTGTAGTTTCTTTTTCTGCACATCGTTGAACCCTTCCCTTGTGCCCTGAATGTTCCGACACGTTTTTCTCTCTTTATTGTCACTTTTCAGATGGATTTTCTTTCCTTTGGGATCAAATTCAAAAGTTAACTCACCCCGCTGAAAATCAATAACTGCGTGGGTTTCTGTCAAAAACTTAACCTAAAGATTAAACAATCCACCAAACCTGGTACTACCCAGAAGTTTTTGTTCAACTGTATTTGTAAATCTTAAAGTGTAGACTTAATTTTAAACTAATGTTACACACGGATCCATTTGCAACTACCAGTTGAAACCCCTCACTTGTTTGCAATCCCCCTTTAAGCTCAGGGTATTCTCTAATATATTTGCAAACTGTTGGCTAATAAAAATATTGGTTTGTCCTTGTGTCTATTAATGCCGCAACTCTTTTTCCCTTTTAGTTTAATCTCCACAGACAAGTTTTTCTTTTGGCGTCGATGCCCTATCACGGCCATGTTTTCAACATCTCATTCACGCTCCCTTTTTTCCTTTTTCAATTTCCGACAGTGTTTTTGTACGTGACCATGTGCTCCACATCTGTGACATTTTCTATTTTCAATACTATCCCTACAGTTCGCAGCAAAATGTCCTGCACTATTGCATCTCCAACACTTTTTGTTTACATTTTTAGAACTGTTATACCCATGCTCCCCACTCTTATCACAGTTATGGCTACAATCTCTTACATACAAACCTGCTACATAAGTTCTATTTTCCACTAAAATCGCCCAAGTGCAAAACTGCTCAATAGTTACAGGAAAATTTTGCCCTACACAATGGGTCCGCACTGCAGGTGACAGATTTTCAGTTATTAAAGCTACTAATTTTTCCTCAGCCAAAACAATATTGAGAGCCCCGACACACTCACTTATTTCTTGCTGAAACTTCAAAATGCTCTCACCTCTTTTCTGGAGCCGGAAAACAAATTCTTTATCCATGGCTTCCGTAGTCTGTTTAGGACACAAGTTTTCGTAAAAATTCTCCTTCACCCGACACCACTCTTCCCTTTTCTCCACATGTTCTGCAATTATCTCACTAGCAACTCCACTAGTTTTGTCCACTATTGCTTGTAACAAAAATGTATTATAATTGGAGAAAAACTTTCTTTTCTGTAGTTGGTCAACTTGAGCACAAAAATAAAGTAAATTTTTAGGACTACATTAATTTAGCTCATCAATCATGTCAAGAGAAGAGGAGGCGATCTTTCGCGCAATATCAACATAACAAGCTTGTTCACTTTGATTTTTATCGCTCACGCCTGCTGCACTACTTTTGTCACCAAGTTTATCCATTGCAGCCATTTTCTTACGTAAATCGTCAATCCCCTGTTGGCGGCTTTCAAGTTTGACAACAGAGTGGACTTGTCCACTTTGTACATCCAAGATGTCATGATTATTACATATAGGCAGAACTTAATTGCCAGCATTGCACCGCGGTCAAATGGGTCAGCAGAATGGCGCAGATTTGAGACGCCCTTCTACCCCGCAGGGGTGTCATGTGTGTCTACCTCTACCTCACTCCACAACACACAATTATTACCTAAACTACCTCTATGGGGCAGAAAGCGATCTCGACGTGAAAACCCAAATTCTGCAGCCCAAGCTCTTTCCCTTATAAATATCTATAATCGAAATACTATTATTCATGTCACAGCAATACAAGTCTTTCGTAAATGAGGGGGGTTATTAGAAAATAAAATCTCTCTACTCTTATGTTCTAGAGTCTTTGATTCACTATTTATTTAGCACCAAAATGACTGCTTACAGGCACTAATTCTACTCGTAAATGCACACACTAAAAATATAAAAATGTTTTGCACTCAGTTTACATATTGCGTTGGCAGACACGTTAATTGAGTTCAACTTCTTTTGCCGTACGCTGTAACTTCTAATAACTGGTGCTTAAAAAATTTAATATTTAACCCACGAAAGAGAATCGTTTCCGCGGCACTTGACGTGCTTCAAAAGTGTTTCAAAAGAGGGACAACTGACTGCAGGTTCAAGCTGATGATGGCGTTTATACATTACTTATACCTTAAGTTTGGCATTAATTCAGAATACCATATAGCTGATTGCCAGGCCATGTCGGGGAACGTCCTTGCAGCCCAGTGTCAGCTTGCTGTAGACTCTGGCTTGCTCGACGTCGTCAAAAGGAGAACAGCTGACAGGTTGTTCACCTCGGGGCGTCCATGCAAGTATGCGTGGCTTTCTTGCACTTGCTAGTATGTAGAATCGCACTGACGCACTTAGGAATATTCAGCATGTTTAGTCATTACGCAAAAGTACGAGCATGTTTCCAGCACTCAAACTACATGAAACACAGTTCGCAATAAAGCCTGCATACAACAGGTTGCAGAGAAATGCTTAAAGTTACTTTTCTAGGCTCCTAGGAAAATATTGCAAAAAACGGGGGCTGCTGACTTACATCACTGTTACTCCATGTACACTTTAGTATGCTCGTCTTCAAGCCTTGTAAAATGGGCAGTTTAACCAGCATGGCAAAATTTATTTTTACGAGCCATCAGTCACAAGTTGTGGTCTCACAGTTATTTCCGCGATTTTCAGTAACACTCGTGAATATTACTCATACACGCAGCTTTTTCACACACAGTATGTCCGCATCAAGTTTACGTCTTTGTGATACTTGGCCCATATTTCGCTAACAGGGTCCGCGCACTACAGGCAAACCTAGCAACATAGTTTCTATGTTCATGTCAGGCAAGTTCTTATAATATTCTTTAAACAGTTAATTTTTTTTGCTCCCGAAAATGTTACGACGACGTTCACTTGCTCGCGTAACACATTGCACATCGCCACCGGGAAGAAATTACATAAGAGTCCCATACTGCTAAACTTCAGCGGTCGAGCACAGACTTCTTGCGGCCGTCCACACACTGCGCCCAATTCTCACACACTGGCTAGTGCGCGGTATCCCGCCACCCCAAGCACCACGGTCACGACTCTTTACAAAGGGATCAACCAATTAATATTGATTACAAATGTCATACACAACAACCCTAAAAAAATAAATGTACTAAAATTCATAATAGATTAACAGTAAGCAATGATAATGATTTTACCGTAAAAACTGTGTACAGTAAAATACATACTAGATTAATTAATAGCAATGAGAATAAATGTACCAGCCGGTATATAACCAAATATAAATACACATAAAAACAGTAGATATGCAGCGCTACCAAATGTGGTGTAAAATTACTAAAACCATTTCATTTTACTAGGAGACGATCTATGATCGTCACAGTGTAATAAAAAGTATATTTACTTTTGATTCCAGGACTGACAACTTGAATGTTGATGCTGCACATTTAACCTGGTTCAGCAACAGATTTACAAGTTAGGTGTGGCTATTTAAATATAGTGAAACCTCTGTTTTCTGGACTATTTTTTGGGGAGGGGGGGGGGGGGGGGGGAGGTGTAATGCAATAATTCAGAAAGTCCTGTAAATGGCATAGTATCACAAAAATGTACAGTTAATAATAAATATTTTAGTGACTCACTATGCAGCAAGAACCAACCATTAGCTATCCAATGGGAAGGAAGGAGCAACATGAGTTTTCTGGGTCTTGGCTGGGTTGTATTTACAGCAAGTATGTTAGCATGCACCATGACTTTTTTTTGCATCCACCTCACCTGTCAACATTTCTACGTCTGTGCCCTTTTCTTCTTCTTTTTCATAACTTCCTTGGTCTTACATGATAATTTAAAAACGGAAGCAGGTGGCATACCCTCTCTACACCCTGTTATGAATGTGTGACAGTTAAATTCCATATTTATCACTGTACCACTTGCATTTTTTCCCACAGAAATGAGAAAAGTAGAAGTTCTGGTCACCCTTTAGCAGCAAGAATATAATAATAGGCACATATTATGTACGTGATATGAGTTGCGGTATCAACAGCCACATACTGGGGCATGCCACACATAAGGGCATTGCCTACCGGCTGGCAGCTTCAAAATTTAAATAGAAAAACCCACGTTAAGGAAATTTCGTCTCGGTGCATTAATTTTAAAGATAGACGTTTCAAACAAAATGTATTCTTCATTAAATTTTTTTAGAAGATCTCTACATGCAAATATTATCAATATAGGTATGCAGTATGTATGTTTTTGAAAAATATAAATTTTAAAAATTCCTTTCCAACAGGCTATACATATTTGGAACCTTTTTCCACAGTAGGGAACTTTTTTGTATGAAACACGTATCTAAAATTAACACACTGAGGCAAAATTTCGGTAACATGGAATTTCCTATTAAAATTTTGCATTTGCCAGCCAGTAGGCAGTGACCTTAACCAAGCTCATTAAGCTCAGACTATATGGGCTGACATTGACATGTTACTGGTTATGTTATCAATTGGCCACCTGCTATTTTCTTTCTCATGCCTTAAGCACATAGCTGCCAGGTGGCTAAAAATTATACATCACAACAGCCAGACATACATTTTATATGATCGTCTCCTTAAAATTCATTTGAAACACTTTTGCCATTGTTCAATAAATTATGGCATTTCGAGTGCTGTGATGTGGCATGTAGTTTTGCCACTGAATAAGCTGCTTCTAGTTTATCTTTTTAGGTGGAAGCCATTTCAAATATAGTCCATTCATTGTTTCTTACGATGTTTTGGAAGAAACCTTTGAAAAATCACCCTAGGAGTAATATTTTTTAAATAACATGAATACCACAAATACATAACACTGTGATTAACTTTAAAGTATTGTATTCTTGAATAAATTAAAATCTTAACTTAGTACATTCTATAACTCATAATATTTATTTTGTATTCAATACAAATTAAAAACCGTGAGAGCAGTGATGTGTTGGCAACGGCTAGTAAGAAACAGTTTACATGTAAAATATTGTTTTAACCTAGTGTTTTCGTATGTTATTTGTAAATTAAATGTTGCATTTTGAAATATTTAATTTTTTAGTTAGCATTGATGGAAACACATATTATGTCAGTTAAAAATATCAGCGCAAATTATGGTGCGTAAACCCTAGTGACATGGTTTTTTTTTAGTCTAAGGAAGAAACTTGAGTAGGCGGAGCGGAGCTACTAGTGTGTGTGTGTCTCTCTCTCTCTCTCACACACACACGCATACACACACACACGCGCGCGCACGCGGAAAATTTTGCATCTAGCAAGAAAACTTTACAAGTTTTCAATTTTAGCATATTTCATACTTATTACAGCAAAAATAATGATTTCTGGATTTGTAATTTAAAACTGAAACAAGATTTTAATATTTGAATTCTTATTGAAATTAACATTTAGATGTGATGGTAGGACGCTTATGAAACCGAAGTAGACAGGAGTTGCAATTGGCTACATGACATGGCACATTGCGGCCTGTAAATCTGTTATACCCCTTGAAAGTGCATCTGCTACTACCCGTGCCTCGCCAGGGACTTGTTCGATATTCAGGTTGTATTCTTGTAAAGCTAAAATCCACCTTATGATCCTCCCATATAGCAGTTTACAAGTATTCAAATGGCATAAGGCCTTATGATTGGTCAACACGGTTGTGTCCGTGCCATAGATATATATACTGAATTTTGAACATGCAGATATGATAGCAATTCCTTTTCTGTGACAGTGTAAATTATTTCTGCAGTATGCAATGCCCTACTTCCAAAATAAATTCAAAGGACATGTTCCCCTCCATCATTAACCTGAAATAACATGGCACCTACAGCATCATCCGAAGCATCACAAGCTATGAAAAATTTCCTATCTAACCTGGGATGGTGTAGCATCATCCCTTTCTCCAATTCTCTTTACAGTCTGTCTAACAGCTACTTTCTGCTGAGGCTCCCATTCCCATGTCTGTCTCTTTTGTAATAATTTTCTCACAGGTGTGTAAATATGACTGAAATTTCGAATATATTTCCTGAAATAGTTGAAAAATCCTACCAATCTCTCTAACTGTTTACGATTGATTGGATATGGGTATTTTGGGATGGCTTTCACTTTCTTTGGATCCACATGAATACCTTGGTCACTAACTAAATTACCTAGGAAACCTATCTCTTTCAGGAATTCTGATTTTTTAAGGCTAGCAGTCATTTGGCCCTGTCTCAATTTTCTAAGTACTAACTCTACAATTTGGCAGTGTTCCTCAAAAGTTCTTGTGGCAATCAGAATATTGTGTACATAAATTGTAACTAACTCCAAAACTTCAGACCTTAGAACTGCTTTGAATACCCTAATAAAATGACTAACAGAAACATTTAAACCAAAAATTAATATTTTGAAACAGTATGTTGTTCCTTGATGAGGAAAAACAGTGTAATGTTTTGATTGCTGCGCCAAAGTATCTGCCAATACGAAACTACCAAATCAATTTTTGAAAAATATCTACACCCTTCAAATTTCTGTAATAATTTGTCCATTGGTTCTGGCGATTCCCTATCTGGTACAATGATTTGATTTAATTATCTTGCATCCAAACATAACCTGACCCCTCCTTTTTTCTTTTTGACAACTGCTATTGGATTTAAATACTCTGAACTATGCCTCTTGATAATGTCTGCTTCTATCATATTTTGCATCTCTTGTTCTACAGTTCTTAATGCATAGGCAATTGGATATGGTTTCTGTATAAAAGGTTTGTGTTCTCTAATTTCTAGGTGGCATTCATATTTATTATTTAACCCTGGATAATTAGCAAATGCTTCATGTTCATCTCCTAAAATTTCTATTATTCTTTCCTTTACCTCACCTGTTCCTCCCTGCAAAACAATTTTCCCTATTCCATCTTTCGTGAGATAATCCTGTTCAGTAAAATTACAACACGTCAACCCATGTTGTATCCTCATCTTTCAAAACAATTTGCATTTGATGAGAGTTTTCCAAAAGTTTCTCCTTTCTGAATGGAAGTTTAGTTCCTAATATCTCTACACAATTTTCTGCATAATTTATAATAGCCTCATGTTCTCCTAACCAGTTAGCTCCCAATACTACATTTACACTGAGCCCTTTCACTACTAACAAGGCAATCCACATGTTCGGGTGAGCTGTGTTTATTTTCATAATAATCTGTTTAATATTTTGATTTATTACCCCTGTAGCCCCTAAAATGGTAACATTCAATACTGGCAAAGTAGTTACAACATGCACATCACTTTGATTTAGGCTATTCAGCAGTTCTCCGGAGATAGCTGTCACCTCGCTTCCTGAGTCCACTAATATGTTTAGTACAACCACAGTATCTGTAATGATTCCCCGAATGTATGGACATACTCCCATTTTTCCTTGTACTAAACCTTCAGTAGTATTTTCCCTGCCAAAATTTTTGTTGCAATTTGTTTTCAGTATCCTACATTCATCATTCCTCTGTTCTGCGAGAGCGGTATCTGAGGACTGGTCCTCCATAAGCATTTAAATGTTGCCCCTAGTTATAACTCTGGTCCTTTTGTTGCTGCTGTTGATCTTGCCTCCTATCCCTTAAACCTTCCCCCCGTTCATTCCTTCTATCAAATGTTTCCATCAAAACTACCACCTCCTCGACAGATTTAGCTCTCATTCCTAACATACAGTATTGAATGTGCCAATTAAAATTATGAATAATATGAGAGATCAATCTTTCTGATGTCATCTTATTATCTAAGTATTTTGACTCAAATACAATCTCTGCACCTAACTTGTCATTGAACCATCCTTATCCCCAAATTTGCCTGTAAATAAATACTGTAAAAAATTGTCTTGTAAATTAATTCACCAATATTTTTGTAGAAAAGCCGCCTTGACTTCTGTGAAACTTGTCCATTCTGATTCCTTCCATAGTTCCCACTATGAAACTCCTGCTTCTAACCTATTCACAAAAAGTTGTACGTGTTGTTCATGTGACCCCCCCCCCCCCCCCCAAAGAATTAAGTATCCTTTTGCACTTATGTATAAACTGTATGGGATTTGGTCCCTGGTTGCCCCCACAAAATTTAGGTACTGCCCTTTCAGAAGCAGTTATCTCATCAACAGACAAAACAAATATTTGACTAATATTTTTTATTTTCTCTTTAATGTTTTCTAAATGCTCTCCTATCGCTTGGCTTTCTATATAATTTTTTCAACATTTTCTACTAAAGTCTCTTCCACTTGCTGTATGTTGTGTGTTTCATTCTGCTGTACCTCCCTCTCTTTTGTTCGTGGACGTACCCACACCCTTTGTATTTCTTGAGCATTCCCTAAAATGTTTTCATGTTGTGCCGAAATATTCTTTGACTATTCTACAACCCTAGTTTCACACTGATTTATTTTTGTTGTTCATTTGTCCTTAATTTCTGCCAATTTGACATTTATGTCAATCTTTAATTTTGAAACAACCTTTGTATTACTATCTAATGAACTCTGTTTATTGTCAATTTTAAATTGTTAAAGTCAGTTAAACACTTGTCAAATTTTCCTTGAAATTCCTGAGATTCCCAGATTTATGAGCAAGCTTATTTGCTCACTTATTCCAGGTGCTTCTGTTCTCCAAGTTTCCCCATTTGTATTACTAAGATCTGAACCTGAAGGGCTCACTACCACATTGGACAAATTAAACTCGGTTTCCTGATTTGGCCTATTATTATAAAACCCAAGAAGTCCTCCCTCTCCCATACTTGTGTTTCTTCCTGACTAGCTATTATGACCCCGTTAAATATCTAACCTGTATTATTACAGTAGGACACAATCAGCCCATAGAAAACAAAAAAAAAAAAAAATACAATACATATACAAATATTTTTAACAGAAAAAGAACATGATGTTTCCAATTTATAATTATGCAATTTTGTTGGTAAAAGGTTTATTGTTACCTTGATGTCTTGTTTGTTTACTGAAAACTGTGAGCAGTGTGTCAACTGGATTCTGTTTTTGGATGTTTGAGGTTGTCGTAGTTACACTCACACTGGAACACACGAGTGATGAAAACTCCTGTGCGCCGGTGGGCGACCGCTGGACTTACCTTCAGCCACATGAATTATTGATAAGCTGCATTCTTCACTCACAGGACATGTAGAAATTTGAGCCGCACGTGGGGGCACCAAGTGTGTTGTTTATTATACGTCCTCGTTGGAGTCTGCAGTAAACATCAGCTCGAAACTAGCTCGGATGACAGCATGAAGCTTTGACCAAAAAAATATATGTTTGTTGATAACAAGTGCCAACAGTAAACGGATGACATGTACATATCCTTTTCTTAAAAAATCATTAAAATTAACTTTTAATTTCATATTACAGTAGAACCCCTCTTATCCATCACTGACGGGCCCGCAAGATGGTAGGAACACAGAAAAGGTTGGGTAATCCGAGGAACAAAGAAACACTTTTATTACATTTATGTATGTATTACAATATCTATTAGAAAAACCTGTAAAACATACTTTGCTGTGAAAATATTTAAAAAAAGGATAATTTAAAAAGTCTGCTAATGTTTTTTTGATTCAAAAGGGAAATCCTTTATTTTTTGGATGCATCTCGCCACTTCTTTGCCCACATAATTTCCATAGGTGTAGCCGTTGGATGCTTCTCTGTGTATTTTAGGGCGAGTTTGAAGGCTTCTTTTGCTGCAGAGGGACTAATCCCTGCAGTGTCACCTTTATCTTCATCTGTATTGTCTTCTTCAGCATCAGCCTGTAAAACAGCGGAGATTATTTGGTCATCATCAAGCTCTTCGTCGGTGATCTTTGTGAAGTCACCTTCTGCTAGCCACACTTCTACATCGGCTGGTTGAATATCCCACTGAAGTGCCTGTAGATCTTGGACAATTTCCATTTCAACAGTGACGGAACTTTCAGGAGGTTCAGCTTGTTGCTTCATACTTGGCCAAATTTTTTCCCCATGATTTTTAAAGAGTAGTTGTCTTAACCTCATCCCACGCTTGAGCAACAGTGTAGATTGAATCTTTTATATTTAGGCTCTTCATTGGCTGGAAGAGATCACATCCCTTTTCCAATTTCTCTAACAAGGATCCAACATATTTTCTCCTGTATCTTCTCTTCAGCTACTCAATGACACCCTGATCCATGGGTTGAATCTAGGGTGTAACATGAGGGGGCAAAAAAAAACATATTTAATGTCACCCTTTCGAAGCTCGTTTTCAGAAAGGTGACTTGGGGCATTATCTAGCAACAGAACAGCCTGGTAGATTTTTCGGTCTCCAATGTTTGTCTACAGCTGATACGAATTCATCAAAAAACCATGTTTTAAACCAATTAGTGCCCATCCAAACAGATTTTTTTACTTCAATAATAAACGGGAAGTGATGACACGTTTACTTTTTTTAAAAGCTCTGGGCCTCTTAGATTTGGCTATAACAAACAATGGCATTTTATGGCTGCCACTTGCATTGCTGCATGTTGTGATGGTCAGTCTGTCCTTAGCTAATTTTGTTTTTCACGGTAAGTGTTGTTTTTGGAACCATTTTGTAGTTTAACCCCGTCTCATCAATATTGTAGACTTGGTCTGGATCAAAATTGTAAATTTTCAAACTTTTGTATAAAACCTTTAGCAGCATCATCAGCTGAGAGTTTCACTCCTGCAATGACAATATGTCTCACGCCATGGAAAAGTTTCCATTGGTGAAGCCATCCTTCAATTGCATGAAACGTCTCTCCTTCGGCTCCAAATTTTTTTTTGTAATATTATCAGGTAAAACTATCAGGTCCTATCTTTCACTATAGGACCTGATAGCGGAGTTCCTTTACGCCTTTCTTGGCAGAACCAAACCTATAAAGTGTCATCCAAGTTTTTTCTTCTTCTTTTCTTCTTCCAGTTTTAAAAAGCATTTTCTCCTTCCACTGTTAACAAATACGCTTCAAGTTCCTTTCAACCATTTTCCCAATCTTTGATTGTTGTTACACCTACTCCTAGCTCTGAAGATAATTTTAAAATGAACTCACCTTTGTTCAGCCATTGTAGAACTTCTAACTTTTGTTGTAATGTGCACACAACACGTTTACGTTTTTGTTGAGTAGCCATTATCACTTAAAAACACTGTCTACTGCACTGCACAATAATCACTGTACGTCTGTATTAAATTACTAAATGACACACACATGTGAACTGACAACTTTTTTTTTTTTTTAACAATAAGCTGATCCCTTTATTGATGTGATGTGGCGGGCGCCAGAGACAAGCGGACAGTCAGACAGATGGTCGGACATCCCGAGGAAGCGGATATGCAAAGGTCGGTTGTTAGGGGTTCTACTGTAATAACTTTTTTATAAAATAAACGTGTACTGGCTAGCACACAAACATTACACTCACCTTAATAATGTACTAGTACCTGTTGCCCATCCCAAGGCTCAAAAAATTGATTACACTTTACACCATCATTCTGTAATCAATATAACCCTATTTTGTCTTCATCTTCTATTGTTATTTTAACAATACACTTACTCTAGATAAACAGCTTAACATTTAATTATTATATTATCACAATGGCAAAAGAATTATTTAAAAATAAAAGTACCATAAGAATATTAATAAACTATACCAGGAAATGTACATAAGAAAAATATTAACTATCTACTCAACCTAAATTGGTGCCTTCTGCCTTTCATTATTTATTTATTTTATCATCCTCAACATTCTCACATTGTGTCTCTAATTCCATCCCTTTTTTACCACAACCTTCCTCCCACTGTACTTTACAATTTTATATTTCCTTCCTGTCTTACATCTATGCTCTTTTTTTCCTCATTACTTGTTTAACCTTGTGTTTCAATCTTTTCTTTTGCCTTACAAAATTCTTTCTGAAGGGTACATCATAACAGTTCACTCTAGAGAGTACCCTCCACTTTCATGAGAATCATTCACTACTGGTACTGTATTCTCATTAAGCTCTGATTGCTGTAACATAATATTACCTGAAATTTCCCTTCTTTTATTACATTTTCCTTTGACACATTGAATTCACATCATTTTGGTAAACAATTTTAAAAATATAAATATACTGCAGCAATTGATTTTCACTGAAAGGAACTAAGTTATATAACCTATAACCTTTCTACTTTCAGTATTACATTCTTAACCATCCTTGTCACAATCTGTAATAACTTCTACATTTCTACACCTTGTATGAAACTCTTCACTTACATCATCATGATCAATAACAAATTCTACATTTCTACACTCTTTACTTACATTGTCACAATCTGTAATATTTAAATTTCTTCTACTCTCTGTATTAACCTCTTTATATACATTCTTAAAGTTGGTAATTTCAACCTGATTCTTACAAATATCATCTAACCTTTTATAATCATTATTTGTGCCAGTTAATGTTGTTACCTTTGTTCCACACCTGTCTCTAACCTAATTTAATTTGACATTTAGTTCTACTTTCAAATCAGCAAAATCCTTATTACTATCACTTTGTACCTTGTCAAGTTTTCTGTAAATTATATTATCGGTTCATTTAATTTTTCAGCTAATTTTTGTTGCACACTAAATTTCTGCAATTCATTTTTCATTTCTTTCCTAAGTTCATGAATAAAATTTATTTGTTCATTAACTTGTTTTATGAGCAATCTTATTTGTTCACTCATGTCCGGCGGTTTTGTTTTTTGATTTCCCTCTATTGCGTTACTAACCTCTGAACCTGAACTATTCACTTCAACATGCTCAGCCATCCTGAATTGTAAATATTTAACCTGTACAATATTCTAAGTGTAAACACACTGTCTGGAAAAATTTTACACCTGACAAACAAGAACAAAGAAAAACGTAGTATTGTACAACAAGAAATTTCCAAATGTTTACACTTGCAATTTTTTCTAACCACATAACCTTTACCTCCAAATTAAATATAATAGATTGTGACATATTTACTTTGGCTGAAGGCTTCAAGACTGATGACTGTTGACATCATTGATTACTTTTCCGGACGAGTGAATAAATATCTTGGACTGTTGCTGGTGGTTGTATGTTGTTTGCACCTGGATATTTCATAGCTCTGTTGACTGCTGGACCCTGGAAGCTGGAATGCTGGAATGGAACTCTGTTGCTTCATTTACCGCTTGCTTCTCGCCTCTCGTCAAATCATTCGGAACTGCTTTTGACGTAATTAATGTTCTATTGCTCCATTTATTTACCATGATTTCACTCGTGTTAAACCGAGCCCCTTGGCTGGGCAGCCATAATTGTAATATGGCGAAGGCTAGTTAATAGCCCCGCTGCATTTATTGCCCTGTTCACTTCAGTTGGTAGATCACGATATAAGGTGCCATGTTGTAAAAAATAAAAATAAATGAATTTCCCTTTTGGAATAGTTACTCAGTTTTATTTAAAACTTCCATTACCCAATCACAGGTTCACAACACGAACACGAAAGGTTGATTAAGTAGACGAACTTGGAACAGCAGCATCACAGTAGTAATTAGTTAATGTTCCTTCCACACACTCATTGCAAGAAAAATATGAGCACATTGCTTACCATTGTGCCAGAAAAATACGAGCACATTGCTTACCATTGTGCTTGCTTCAAGTCTATACGACATCTGTTAGCTGACGCCGGGCTCTCAGCTCACAACTCGGCGCATGGCTATCCCCTCTCCTAGATAAAAAACTAAAAATACCATTTCGTCGTGGCTCACATGCCTCCTATTGGCTAAAACGAACTATGTTACAGCGAATTCATTGAAGGTTTAGAACAAATTTAGCATACTATCGAAAAACTGCAAGTGAGATTAAAAAACTTATTTCAAAGTGATGCAACCTGAACTGCAACTTCTAAACTCTAAAAGCCAATGCACTGTAGATAATCACTTGAAATGCAGCCATGAACTTTCAAACACTGATAAGCTATTCTCGCTCCATGTGAAACCAAGAAAAATTAAAAATATTACAATCACTTGCCAAGAAAAAAGAATTCAGCTAAAAGTCTTGATGTAAAATTATTATAAAACTGTTAAAAAATACATTACCTGCAACGCTACAACCTTTTCTTGGGTCAATAGTTAGAGGTGAAGTTTCCTCTTCTTCTAGACATTTTGGTGGGTTGTCCTTAATCTCTCCATTTTCCCTTGCTTCTTTGATTGGCTTTGAAGCCACTGGTCTACCTTGGTTAGGATAATTTAAACACAAAAAGTGACTACCATTCACATTACAAGTTAGTTCACCCTGATATTTTTGCAAAAAGTCACAGCCCATAATAACACCATTTATAGAGGCTGTCACAATTCCTACAGGATAAGTATACTCAACCTTTCCTAACCTAAATCTTAAATTTATCATGTGAGTGATAGCCTGCTTCTGTCCTGACACACCTGAAAATATCCTAAGTTCAGCATCTCCCCAACGTTTTCTAGGAATTAATCTATCATCTACTAAAAAAACAGCTGCTCCACTATCCACAAAAATCGGGGTCGGCTGCCCAAACAACTGGGTATTTAAACAGACTACTCCTGATTCAACTGAAAGTAGTAACCTAAATTACAAGACGAACAATTCCCCCTAACCTGATCCGGCTTCATTAGTTTTCCCGCTTACTACTGGTTTTCTCACTTGTCCAAGGATTTGTTCTGCTCTTCCACATCCAAAACAAATAGGCCTTCCATCTAAGCCTCTCCTAGGTCTATAATTAAATTCATTCACAACTGGAACAGACTTTCTTGGAGTCCTGATAATTATCAACTTGCAATCCCATTTCGTATTCTTCCGCCAAATATAAACAGACATTGCCATATGACTGCCATGTAGCATCTGCCAAAATCAATGTCTACATTACATTGTGTGTTTGTGTGTACGTGTGTTCATATACTTTCGCTACACCTAAACATAAATATTGAAATGTGACTTCTACGTTTATACCTGTCAAATTTGTTGTTTACTGTTTACAGCTGTTCAAAGAATTCTGTCATAATCCAAAAACCATTCTGTATGAATATCCACAATTTATGCCTACAAAATTATTTAGGTTAGTTTTATGACATTTTAAAATTACTTAATTGACAATAGTTCTTAGGGTTATTTTACATTGTTAACATATTTGTTTTCCATGACATAGCACATTACACGTAATGCATGTTAATATTTTGCATTGATTGCACTGTTACAACTGCGGGATAATGAACTGTAGTATTTAACCTCTTGTTATTGATATGTTTTGGGTAATTTTTTTAAAAGGACAGCCTCCTTTGGAATAAATATTAAAACGAAGGAACAACCAGTCCAACAAAAAAGACACATTAAATTCAAGCACGCAACTCGTGTCGCTTATTTTTTGTTATAGCAGTGACAAACTAAAAAGATAGTGGTGAACATGCACACAAATAATCCTACCGTAACTTTTATTCCACTCATATTTCTATGCATTGCTACTTACTGTTTATTAGGTTTATTGAGATTTATCGGACTGGACTTGGTGTTTTGGTATGATTGTGGCAAATCATGTTATACAATCGTGTTTCAAACACCGAGGGCAAAGATACAAAGTTGTGATAAATAAACAGACGTTGATGTAAATAATTAACTTTTTCATAAAAATGGTTCACAGTTAAAACGTATAAATAGTGCACATCAAATATTTGAAATCACTGCCACAACGCAGCCACGCCACACCTTTTCACATGCAGTGGTTAACAAAACACACGTAACAGTATATTTATTACTGCCATGGAAAAACAGATTTGTCACAACATCGTAACTTGCCTAGGCAGGCTAAAATAAACACGTCTACAAACGTGATGTATTTTGAAGTATTTTTCAGAATAAGAATAATTTATGTTTTTGTTTTGGCAAAAAGCAACACGCCATGTCATGGCTCACCAGGCCTGCCAATTTCAAATGGTAACCGTCCCGCCATCATGCCAAAACATATAAAAATAAGTATTCAAACATTAAAATCTCTCTTCAGTTGTAAATTACAAATTCAAAAATAATTATTTTGTTGTAATAGGAATGAAATATGCTAAGATTTTAAGCATGTATATTTTGTCTGCTACTTAATGATGCAAAACTTCCCGAGGAGGAGAGAGAAGAAGTGAGAGAGAGCAACAAGCCTCGTCGAGCAGACAGTTGCTTCTTCAGTCGATAAACACCATGTTACTAAGGCCTGCGCACATTGTTTTGCGCTGTTATTTCAACTGTAACAATGAAATATGGTGGCATTGGGGTTATCTAAATACTTAAATATTTCAATAGGCAACATTTAATTTACAAATAGCATACCAAAAAACTAGGTTAAAACAATATTTATCTGTGAACTATTTCTTACTAACTGTTGCCAACACATCTCTGCGCTCGCTGTTCTTAATTCATATTTAATACAAAATAAATTTAACAAGTTATAGAAGATACTAATGTAAAATTTCATTTATTCAATAATACAGTACTCTGTGATTTTTCGAAGGTTCGTTTTCAAAAGTCTCTTCCAGTCATGAATGGACTATAACTATACCATTATCCGACTGAGCACTGTTTTTTCCCTTTGTCTTGTCAGTAGTAGTTTCTGGTTGCTATTCGGACCCCTACTTCAGATCCCACCATCAACTTTATATTGTTTCAGCAATTTTACTTGTCTTACCATCTCACACATTTTTTTGCTCTGTGTAACTGGGCCACCTTGCTACTACCCACTGCTTCCTTGGAACTCATGACCTGCGTTACCTTTTTACTTTCCTCTTGACTAGCCCCAGGCCACTTGGGTGCTAGTGCTTGCCTATTCTTAGCATAGGAACTGCCTGCTTCAATGTTCCTTAACTTATTTATTAACTGTTGGACTGACTGGTTTTCTAAAAACGTGACTTCTACTATTGCTGGCCTCAATTCTCTTAAAATATACCTGATTTTGTTCTCCTCTGACATCTTACTGTCCAGTTTATTACAAATACTAATTACATCATATACAAATTTTTCAATGGACTAATCGACACCCTGAACTCTAATGCGCAGGCACATTTCTAGGTCCTCAGCCTCTCCTAGCCTTGTGAATACTGCTTTCAAAAGTTGCTAAAGCACCATAGGTTGTCATTCCCTCTGCTTGGTTACCTAAACTGTTATACCATTGAGCTGCCGCTTCCTTTAAGAAGCTAGGTAAATAAGTAAAACACTTCTTATTGTCCCAATTATTCACAACTGCTGCACTTTTAAAATTCTTTTGGTATTCTGATACATCCTCAGAACTCTTTCCAAAGAAATACCCTGGATAAACAAAGAAACAACTGCTTTCTATTTCTGTGCTATTATTACCTAAATTTAAATCCTCAGATCCGACTAAATTGTTTGAGGAGGGGGGGGGGGGGGAGAGAGAAAGAGAGAGAGAGAGAGAGAGAGAGAGAGAGAGAGAGAGAGAGAGAGAGACACGCACGCATGCATGCACATGCGCACCCACACACACACACAACAATGAGTATTAATTTTATTTAATGAGTAATGAAACAGTCTAATCCCAAAATGGACAATCAACATCTTTACCTAGACTTAAGTCAACTCTGAATAACAATTAACAACAAAAAAAATTAAATTAAATTTAGTGTGGGCGAATATCAGTATTTTTTTGTTGATCACTTTTCTAAAAATGTAAGATTTCAGGTAATGTGCTCAAGATACCTGATTAGAGAAAGAAAATATTTTAGATCTTATAAATGTCATAGCTGGTATTAACGCATCACTACAGAAGATATTCCACAAAAACAACAAATCCAGATTGGAAAATTGATCAGAGACTCACGGGCCTTGATAAAGGAGCTAATAGATTATTGTAATAAAAAAAACTGAAAATAACTACAAAACTCCAAATATTTATACGGGATCTTTGCGTCAAAGATTAGGTAATTTCAATAGTCTGATAAAACATTAACAGCAAGATTTCTCATTAGAAGTCAACAGGAATTAGCTTCTCTCAAGTACTACTCAATAAATTAAAAATAGTATTGGCCTAAATTATCGGAAAGAAAAAAGTGAAAAAAAATGAAACCACCTAAAAATATGTGAGCCAGAACATTAATAAAACACAAATGCAATTCACCAGTGGTATACAGCAACAACAGATTTAATCAGTGTCTAGTACCAACATTTAAAACCAAAACCAAATGCAAAATGAATAACTAAAATGTTATTATCATATACCTTTATCAGTAAAATGTGACTGTAATAACACCCTGAAACTTCACATTTTTTTCGCGACTGAATAGTAACCTTACTAAAAATCAATGACAACTTACAACTAGAAAATGCATCATTACCTGTGTGTTTGGAACTAAGTTCTATCATCTTAGGCGGCCATTTGTCATCAGGTTACTCTCACTGCTTCTCTTCTCAGACTACTCCCACAGCTATATCATGAACTACTATTTAAAACGATTGATGCCATTTTTCCTGAGATTAGGAAAAAATGGCCTGATCAATTAAAACAAAAAAATTAAACGCAACAATGTAAGAAAAAAATGTGACTTCAAATGGTAAGCTGTTAAAAGACAACAAAATGAAAAACTGAAGCCAACTTCTGCTCGAAAAGTGCTATGAACACCACCAAATGCAACGTTTCTTGAACTATCCATTATACACCCAAGTAAAAAGTAAGAAAAGGAAACTGAATAAACTTGCATACCTCAATTTGTAAAATAAATAAATAAATTATCAAAACAAGAAAGTAATTTTAACACATTGTAACTTCAAAAAGATGACATCTGAACAAAATAACAAAAATTTTAAATATATACATATGCCAAAAAGAAATTTGATTAGGCAATTTTTAGCTACGTCACAATCCTGCTGTGGGTAATTATTTTTGTGTGGCTACTGTACTTTCTGCTATAATTTTGTCTTTTACTATGTAGTTTTAGTATAATATCATTAAAGGTTGTTCACGGTAAAGCAAACACTTTTAAAAGTCTGTTGCCTATCTGTGCACCGTATCTAGATGCAAATACTGCCATATGAAGTATATTTTAATCAGATGTTCAGAAGTCCATTGCATTTATTTACATAACAGTGCAACATGTGATATGTATTGTAGTGTACACTGTAAATATGTATTCATTAATTTCAGTAAATATCTCTTTGTGAATACAGAGGTGATTTTTACTATTTTGCAAGGCTGGAATTTTTGCCCTTCATAGGAATGAAAACCTCTCTATCATCTATGGTGGACAACATGTGTTAATTTGTCATTAAATGATAAGATAATTATTTAAAATAGTTTTTACAGGCAGAACCAAGGTAAACTGTGTGCTTAAATGCTTTTCAAAGATGCTGTATTTTATTTAAGTGGAATATAACAAAATACTATTCTCCCTTTGCATACATTACAATAGTGACAATATTTGTAGACGTATCAAAATTCCTAGTAACAACAGTATGCTACTTAAAGCACAAATAATTTCCAAATTAATAGTTATGTACATATACACACACTATGTGTAAGCAAATGCCTGGTTTTGCTATGAGGACATTACAAATGCAGAAAATATTTGTCATAAAACATCAGTGTCTGAAACAGATTGATCTAGAATTTTACAGCACACTTCCATGGCAATATTTATCACAAAATCCAAGTTTCATGAAAATCCGTCGAGATAAATTTTGTTTTTACAGGGTAATGATATAAAAGTTAGGCCTAACAGTTCTTACTACAAAATCACATTTAGCTTTTAAATTTTGAATGACTATAGGTATCGGAACGTAATTTCATCAGAATGCTAACAAAACAATTTTTAACCCATGACAATATATTTCATGAAGTTGCATTCACACATTTAATGCAGAATCCAATTTTCATTGCTGAAATTGAGGTTATTCGTAGTAACTCGGAGTGCTCACTGTTTATGTTGGTGGGGGCACATGGAAACATTCAACAAATTGTCAAGGAACTGTGTAAACATATTAAAAGTAGAGGATTAATGTTCCACATGTAATATAAAGCAATTTCATAGCATTATTTATTAAAAACGAATTAAATATGTACAGAGGTAATGATTATTCTTGACTGTCATGTAAATAATAATACTCATCCATTGAAGCTTCAAAATTGCTAAATATCACAAATATAATTAAATGCACTCAATCTAAGATTCCTTGAGTTTTAAATTAATTATAAATAACTTTAATTACATGTACATACACATTGGTCATGTCGGCATATTATGTGCAATTTTACACTTCCTGTGACTTGGAAACAATGTCAAAAGACAAGAAAAAGGAATTATTAATTGTACCACTTCATTGGCAACAGATATATTTTCTTAATTGTTTTTTTTATTAAGTAAATAAATCTTTAATATGGGAGGTTACAAACTGTAACACATGTACTATACGAGACTGATAAATGGTTAAATATCCACTTCTACGTAGGTAAACAATGAGTCCTTGGTACAATATAATATGAGGAACCACAAACATATTAGACAAGTTGGTTAATAAAATAAATGCATCAATGTAAAATTAATCTAATGACTGTTCAAGAAATAAAAGTAATGAAGTGGCAAGGAAGCGATAAAACTACACAGTCAAATTCTGGGTGATACTACATGGTCACAATAAAGAAAAGGAGGTTAAATATGCCATGATTAAAACAATGTATAAATATTAATTAAATAAAAGGCCCAGAGGGAAGTAGATGTATAATGTCGGACCTGGTGAACTCTACTTTTTCCGGTAATTTCTGCCAAAAGTACAAGAAAAAATTAACTAACTGTTTTCCGTTATTTTTAACAAAAGTACAAGAAAAAAATTAAAAACCCAAAATATAAAATTTGATGGAAAAAAACGATCAAAATCCGACCTAATTTAAGCTAAAATCAAGCAAATTTCTCATTTTCAAGTTGCTTTTTCATGTTTCTAGAAACAATTTTCGATTAAAAAACAAGTAATTTCCATCGAAAGTCAAGCAATTTAAGCCCAAAATCAAGCAAATTTTACAATATTTCACAAATGGCAGTGCAGAACTTTTCATACTGTAAAAACAAGCAATTTTCATTGAAAATCAAGCAATTTTACCCCAGAATCAAGAAAATTTACAATTTTTCCAAAATAGGCGTTAAAATTTTTCATCCTCAAAAACAAGCAAATTTAAGCTAAAATCAAGTAAATTTAAGCTAAAAGTTAGATGAAATATTAAAAAGATTCAAATTAATAGAATTTATCAATTTTATCCAACAAAAGTAAAACACCAATAAGACTTTGTATCATCACACAAGAGAGAATAACCGAAATTAGCTAAATAGTTGTTGTAGGCGGCATCTGCCCAAAATTACTGCCCCAATGTAAAAATTATGTCCATCTTATCGTGAACCATATTGTAAATTGATAACATTAATTTTTTCAGAAATTTCTTTTCCGAAATTTATAGTAGAATCAGACGTGGTACTTTTTAAGGGTAAAATGCCCATTTGCTCTTCCAAATAAGGAGATTTTTGTTCTGAGAATAATTCTCTTTCAAACGATATTTCTTCTGGTGTTGGTGGATAATCTAAATTTTTTGCTGTTATTTATTTATTTGTATACCATTACTGATTACATAATCCCACCCATCACAACAACCCAAAGCATAAACATTTTCTTTAAAATTAGAAAATTTATCTGATCTTAAATAATTTTTATTGATTTTTAAAACAATTTTGAAATTAACAATATCCAATTCTTTTTCAATGTAAGTTGCTGTTTTTATAATTTCATATCCAATAGCCCAATCATCTAAAAGTTCTATAATTTGATCAATTTATAATATTTAAAATTTATATATGTTTTGTAAAAAGTGATACTATGAGAAAATTTAATTAGAATTATGAAAACTATTTTTTTATTCAATAAAATAATTCATCTATATTTCTAAAAATTCATAAAACTTTTAAATGTTACCACCCAACTATAAGTCTAAAATATTGTATTAGAATATTGAAACATTTAGTTGATTCTTCCATTTATTAATATTAAAATTTTATATATCTTCAGCAATTTTTCCTTTCAAATAATCATAAGTAAGATTTCTTTTACTAAGTAGAACAACATTGCAAACTGTACCTGCTTCAACTTCTTTATTAAAATCAACAGTAATTTTTATATTTGTTTTTTTCTTTAACTACAGTAGTTTTTCTATACATACAATCTATAACATATAACTGTCTTCACCCCTAAAATGAATAGTAATTAATATCACCATCAAAGTTTACAGTTGCTTTATAATAAAGTTCATTATTTCTGTAGTTGGTATCTTGTTAGAATTTTGAATTTTTAAAATCATCATAAGCAAGAAATTGTTTAAGACAAACACAGTATACAATGTCTAGATTCCAGTTTTCTTTAGGAAAAATTTCATTTCTACCATTTTCAACATATATATTTCCCGCATTACAATGATAAAACATAGTAGCATTTTTATGCTGTTTAGCACAATTTCTTCTATTACGTTGAAAACCTACAATTACATCATCAGGCATATCAAATTTTAAATTATTAAACTGATCTTTTATATCAAAATTAAAACAGTTGGTCTAACAGGGACTTCTTTTTCTAAAAATTGCCAATAATCAAAAACTAATAGGTATTTTTGGATCTTTGTGTATTTTTTCTTTAATTGCAATGGCTGTGTTATATTAACACTCAACAATAGCCCACATCACAATTTCTTCTATTACGTTGAAAACCTACAATTACATCATCAGGCATATCAAATTTTAAATTATTAAACTGATCTTTTATATCAAAATTAAAACAGTTGGTCTAACAGGGACTTCTTTTTCTAAAAATTGCCAATAATAAAAAACTAATAGGTATTTTTGGATCTTTGTGTATTTTTTCTTTAATTGCAATGGCTGTGTTATATTAACACTCAACAATAGCCCACATCATTTCTTAATTTTTTAATATAAATTTTACCAGGATCAGTGTAATGTTTCGTAACTTTATCATCTTTTTGTAAAGTTTTGTGAAGAAGTAAACAGTTGTTATCAGATGAATTACAATAAAAAGTAATTTTATAATCACCTTTCCAATAAACTTCATTGTTATCACAAATAAAACCAAACAAATATCTCAGCAGATACAATATTTCATTAGTTTTATTACTAGAAACAGTTTTAACTTTATCTGCTATATGACTAGAAACAGATTTAACTCAATATAGATTATCAACACCAGTAAATTCTAAATAATTTGTTCACTTGGTGATCTTAACAAAGCATTCATCATTGTTGATGTCATACCAGGATTATCAATAGCTTCAATAATATTTTCGTGTTTTGAAATTTCTACTCTAGAAAACTGAAAAGGAAAAAAGTTTGAACAAACCTCAACATTACCTAATTCATCATATTTTGCCTCAGCTCCAACCTTATCTTTCTTTAGTAAACTAAATTGCTCATAAATATAAGCATCATTTGGAAAAGAAAAGCCATCTCCTATAGGAATATCTGATTCAATTCTATTATTGTAAAAATTTAAATTTCCCCTAGTTGAAAAGTTTCTCTCTCGAAACTCTCAATACTTTTATAACTCTTTTATAAGAAAAAACTAATATATAAATGATGGAATTGAAGGGAGTTTCTCGACTTGAATTACTCATTGAAAGATATAAAAATTATATAAAGTGTCATGAAAAAGAATATGAAAAAATATGAACAGCCACCATTTATCAACGAATTATAAAATATTGGTAAAAAATTAGAAAAAGTGAAGAAAATAAAAATTTAATAACAACACCAGTTCCTTTAGCAGCAAAAAATTTAGATTATCCACCAACACCAGAAGAAATATCGTTTGAAAGAGAATTATTCTCAGAACAAAAATCTCCTTATTTGGAAGAGCAAATGGGCATTTTACCCTTAAAAAGTACCGTGTCTGATTCTACTATAAATTTTGGAAAAGAAATTTCTGAAAAAATTAATGTTTTCAATTTAAAATATGGTTCACGATAAGATGGACATAATTTTTACATTGGGGATACAAAAGTGAAGATAGACAATAATAAAATAATCTGTTAAAAATAAAGAATATTAATTAATGAAGGGCTTTCTAATTTGTTAACATAACAAAAAGATCTTAAAAGGATAATTCCACTGATAATGACTACGAAAACTACATGAAAATTATTTTTGTTACCAATGTCACATTCCAAGAATTTAATCCAAAAAAGAAAATAAACTCAAATAGCAGTTGGAGATACAGAAAAATAAATGGACCAATTTATCATAACTGAATAAAAGAATCACATTCAAAATTAGCGCCAAACACGCCTGAAAAACCAACTTCTCCATGAATTCCTAGATCTGGTGATGGTATAAAAAAATACAACAGTTTACCAAAAGAAACACATTTGGATGAATGATGTTAGAAACTTGATTGATAGATTATTAGTTATTCTTGGTGAAGAAAATGCTGGAAATAACAATTATTACAATGAAAAAGTAAGCATAATAAATATGATAATAGTTTTCTGATTTTGATATAAACAATACAAAAGGAATACCCTATCTTATAAGAGTTTTAAATGTAATTCCACACACATTTTGGAGCTGTGAACATCATGGCAAGGGTATAATAAATTGGGCATTAAACAATTTAAATCTTCCTGAAATGCATTTGCCAGGCTATAATTACTGTGGTCCATTTACTAAATTAAACTAAAGGTTGGAAGTAATACAGGAATAAATAAATAAGATTAAGCATGCACATATCATGATGTTGCTGAAAGAGATCATAAAGATATTGAACCTAGACGTGAGCTGATAAAATTTTACAAAAAGAAGCAAAAGAAATCATGTTAGATAAAAATACTCCAATTGGAGAAAAATTACTTCTGCTTGCGTTGCTTCAACTATGTTTACAAAAAGAAAATTAGGATGGGGAATTAAAATGTTTTATTAATTATATATATATTTTTTACTTATATAAATTTAGATAACAAATATAACTTTAGATATTCCCTTTGAGGAATTAAAAAATTTGGACATAGATCAATTTTTAACAAATGATCAAATTGAGAGAAAAAATAAAAATTGAAAGAAAGAAAAAGTTTCAAATTAACTTTGTCGTTGTCAACAGTCAAAAAGATGACCAATGAAAAAACTGGCAGCGGTTTACATCCTGGCAGAATTATTCCTATTATAGCTGCTGCTGTAAGCACACTTAGTGCATTAGCTGGTGGAGCAAGCACAATTTATGGTGGTGTTGAACAAACTAGAAAAAAATAATAATTAGAAGAACAACACAGACATAATTTAGCCATGGAAAACAAGGCTGGAAGTGGATTAAAAAGAGGAAGACCAAAAAAAAATTAGCTCCACTATCTAATATTGACATTGAAAAATACGTAATATTATTAAATATTTCAGAAATGTTTATATGATTGGTGAATTACCAAAAGAAAAAAAAATGCACAAAAATGAATGTGCTGTGGTTAGTTTCGAAATTTGACCAAATCCTGAAAATAATTAGGTATGCTATTTAAAAAAAAATAATGATTTTTACTATTTTGATTCATTTGGAGGCACTATTCCTAATAATTTAATTAATTATTTCAAAAATAGGAATTTTTATTATCATGATGATAGTGTTCAGAATTTTAATTAAGTTATTTGTGAACATCTTTGTTTAATTGTATTCTATCTTTTTTGAGAGGAATTAGTTTTAAGTATATAATTTCTTTGTTATTAAATGGCGGGTATATTTGGAAAATCATTTATAAAATCTTTAAATAAAAATTTTGGCACGAGTGCTTATGCTTTAAAAAAGATGTTGATTTAAAATACAAAACTGTTGCTTCTGATTACGCTTTAAAAACATATGTACATTAACAATGCAATTAGGGTGTTTCTGATTTACAAAGTAAACTAAGCACTTGCTTTGATTATACAAAATCTTGTGTTTCTTTTTTAGGGCATAGAATGGTTAATGTAGATGGTCCTAGAGACGATAAAAGACACAGTCAATAAAAAAAATCTGATTATGCTTCAAAAGAAGATATACATTTACAACAGATGGTCCTAGAGACGATAAAAGACAGTCAATAAAAAAAAATCTGATCATGCTTCAAAAGAAGATATACATTTACAACTCAGTAATACTGTTGTTGATTATATAAAATGAATAAATAATGCAAAGCAGGCACTAAAAAAGGAAGTAGATTCAAAATACAATAATAAAGAAATATATTATAAATTACAAAATTTAAACCAATCAGTTTTGAATTATTTTGATAACACTTATTAACTTGAAATTGAAAAATGCAAGGAAAAAAAATCACATGTATTTTATTTACCTGCAAAGTGGAATAAAAGTAGTAATAGTTTTCACTTAGATAATAATGGAATATTCTTTACTTTTTGGTGGATTGTAATGTTTATAAAATAAACCGTTTATCCCAATTTACCTGATGATATTGTGACTGTTATTAAGGGATCTCAAAAAATAGATTACAGTAAGCCTTTTGATGATAACCTAGGTGATATTTTAACTTTTAAAATAAAAAATCCAAAATATCTGAATATGATGATGGCTTGATGGCCACAATAGGAGTATTCATAAAATATAAAGATTAAAAATATTTTATTCTTATTAAATAGAGAACACTTGGTGCTTGAAGTGCAATAAAGTCACTAATAATAATACTATAAAAATTGAAAATACTAAAAATGGGAGAATAGTTCAGAAAAGTATATGCCCGATATGTAAATCTAAAAAATCGACGTTAATAAAAAAAATTATTTGCTCAATGCAAGAGAAGTAATAATCAATTAATTATATAAACTTGCATTATCTTTCGAAGAAGAAATGTAATTTTGTATAGTATTGATGATTTATGGCAAATCGATCTTGTTGAGATGGATACTGGAAATTTAAAAGTTATATATATCACATATAAACAATGGATACAAGTGTATTATGATAATTATTGACATTTTCTCAAAATATGCATTTGCTATACCAATTAAAGATAAAACAGCCAAGAATGTAGCAATTGCTTTAGAATCTATATTTGTTAAAAGAAAATGAACTTATACATAAATATAACATCAATCACTATTCTACATTCCGTGAAATTAAAGCCAGTGTTGTAGAGAGATAACGGTACAATGAAGAACAAAATGTGGAAGAAATTTGCTATAAATGGCAATTATAAATGAGTAAATATATTAGATGATTTAGTAAAGAATACAACACAAAGCACACTACCATTAGCATGACCAATTGAAGTTAATAAGACCAATGAAAAAATTTTAATGTAAACAAATTTCCTAGACATGATTACTAAACCGAAATACAAAGTTGGCGATATTGTCTGCGCAAGAGTAAACAAATCTGTGACAACTTACAAACTGAAATATTACAAAGGAGAAGAAATATAGGATAGTTTTTATGAATATGAATTTATGAAAATCGACTATCGTGATGAATATTTGGTTGAAAAAGTCTAAAAAACCAAACGGGATAAAATTGATGTAAAATGGTTAGGTTTTGATAACTCGTGTAACTGTTGGATTTATAAAACAGATGTTTTGTGTATTTAAATATTTAGTGAAATAAAATATTTTATGTAATTAATTATTTCAAATGCAACATAAAAATATTTTTTTAATGTTCATTTGACGTTTATAACATGCGTTCAATGTTCGTTCAACATTTGTTCAGGTTTGTTCAACATTTGTTCATCGTCCATTCATTGTTCGTTCAATTCACATTTCACCTATGGTGGGCATTTTTATTTTTAAAAATTTCGAAAGGTTTACGAGCAACTTAATGCCCCACCAGTGACCTGTTTATTTTTTGGGTTTAGAGATATCTCGATCATGCCAGTGACCTAATTTTTCCGACTAATTAGCACCATCAAAACTCCATTTGGAGAAACTCCCCCATTCACCACCAGCTGGCCAATTTTTTTAGTGGACAAGTGCAGTTTTTATTATTATTTATTTTTTATTTCTTATGTGGTACCACTTCTCTTATAGTGAGGCACCATTATCTATATGAAAGCACTCCACCTTATACATATGTTATATTACAAGTGTAGTATTGAGAGCATTTTTTTACTGGAGCTTGAGAGTACCATTTTTATTAGCATCAATGCTAATACATTTCTGCATTAGCAAGAGCAATGAAATGGTTTTCCGACTAAGATTTGGAATGATTGGGTGATAAAGCAAATATGGGCGCCTCATATTCACACTATTAAATTATCCCCTCAGAACGGGATTTCGAACCCGCGACCCTTGAGTTCAAAATCGAATGCCTTGCAGCTGAGTCATGGTGACAAGATGAATGAGGCAGTGATTTTACTACATCTTGTGGTGAGTGATTCTCACCACAAGTAGATAGCTTCATATCGAGAGTTGCACCACCGACTGTTCGTTACACTGCAACTAGATAACAGCACTGTCACAATAAATTTCTTCCTGTGGTAGCAAGAGTGTGCTGAAGTGCCTCTTCAGGAAGTAGATAAAGAATTCTTGTGTACAAAAAAAACTAGACAGTTACATTATAAAATGTTGGATTTGGTCTCTATACTTACCACTGTTCAGTTTTCTGTTCAAATCTATTGTGATAAAACCATAGTCTTTATTACAACAGTTTGTATAGATCTCTTTAAATTTCTCATAAGTCATATCTCCACAGACAAAATCGCTATAGATGTGTTTTAAATTTGTTTAATCTTATCTGAATATACATAGAAAATTTGCATTATCTCTTACTAATAGTTTAGGTACTTTTGAATGTGTCTGTACCAAATAAAATACATGAACATTTTTATGCGTTCCCATAGTAAAATATTAGTGGATGACATCCTGGTTTTCTAAAATAACATCGTGAAATACAATTAGAGATTCGTCTTCACACTGATCTAAAGGAATCATTTCATCATTATTATTTTAAAAAGTATGCCATTTTTCTTTAACTTTTAATTTTTCTAAATACCTCATCAAAATTATTTTGTACCTCAATATATTTACATTGGTTATAATTTTTTGAGCAAATATACAATTTATTAAAATTTAGCCATCCTGGCTTATAAATAAAATTAATCATCAAGTTGGTTTTCACAACTACTGTGCCCAATAATTACTAGGCCCAACAATTAAACCTCTTATGTTATCAGGCAATAATTCACCATTCCTTTTATTTTTGGAATTTTCTTCAAACATTAAAACACAAACACCCTAATTGACTTTTTTCATTTATAATGTTTAAGTTAACAAATACTAGTTCTGTTCTAAAGAAAAAAACTTAATTATGTTATCATCATCCATGATGAAAAATCGATTGCTTAAATTATTTTTAATGCAAAATTTTTAGCTCCTCATATAGACAACAATACTGTTACGACAATTGAAAAAATGAATCCTGTTGATAAAAATGAAGTTATCACCATTACTAAAGGACAATACGATATTGAATCTTTAAAGGAAACTATAAATTCGATTGACCTATTTTCAACAAATAACATTGAACTAACATCAGACAATGTGAAAAATTGAGTTGTGGTTAAATCTAAGTTTGATATTTAACTTGATGGTCGATTATCTGATATGCTTGGTTTTGAGTGAAATATGACTACAGTCATTTGGGGTAATGTTGTGTCATTAGGGCAACTTTGCCCCACCTGTCTAATTTAATTTTAAGTGGATACTCAAAGAATTCCTTCACATTAACATGTTCTTTACAAATAAAATTATTATCAGTGAAGTATACATTGAAGTAAGAGCTGTAAATCCTTAGTTATAAATAAAAATGTATAGTACAATGTCACTCTTAATTGGCACAAAGTTACCCCAAATGACTGTATTGAAAAAGACAAAATTGTCGTAGGTACTAAATTACCTAATTTTAATTCATTTAAAACAATAAATATTTATTGTAACTTGGCATATGTAATGTTCAAAAAGTATGATGAATCTCATCACTTAGAAACTGCTATAATTGCTAGTTTTCCACAAAAAAATTATGTTTGGCTTCAGAGATTATGTTAGTTATGAGCCTACGTATCCAATTTTTTTATAGAATTAGTAATGAGTGGTTCAACCACATTGTTTATGGATTTAGGGATGAAAATGGTAAACTGATTGATTTTGATGATTCTGATATTGATATTGTTTTGGAAATTATGATATTTAAAATATTATACTATTTTATTAGAAAATTTAAAGGATGTCTGTGCTATAGACCCCCACAAGAAGTACATAAAATATAAAAATTAATTAAAAATTATACATTTTGATACACATGTGGTTATGTATCTATTTTATTTTCTAATGTAATCCTTTTGTCATCATAAGGACTTAATGCAATTTTATTAACTTCTACTGTATATAGCTCATGCTTTTTGCTCCTTACTAAATGCATTGTCCTATATTCTATTTCCTCTTTTCACAAACAATTGTTACAGTCTTCAAATGTAATTATCTTATTATCAACTCTATACGCATACATTTTTCTTCTTAACCAACAAATTCTTTCATTATTTTCCCATTACATTCGTCTTTCATCTTATCTATAACTTTCTTATTTATTTGTGGCATTTTATAGATATTGTCATTTGAATAATCACTTGTGTCAAAATTTGATATCATTGTTTTCATGTCTTCGTAAAAATTTTCTGTCTTGATGTTCTAAATGTACAATTTGGTGTCTTGATAGCACAATTCTATTTTATCACCATATTTTATTTTTATAACCTTACTAGCGACCCGCCCCGGCTTCACATGGATGCAATTAAGATAAAAAAAACTGCTTAACCCGGCATTAATTAGGTTGGGTAAACTCACCTAAAGCATTAAAAAAGCACATTATAATTTAATAATTAATTAAATAATTTATAATTTAAAGTTTTTTTGCTAATTTTTATTTGATATTTTTTTACTTTTTTATTATTTTTCATGTTAATATACATTATATTACAATGCAATTTATCTGAGATAGAAGTATTAAATATGTTATTGGCTAAGACATTCTCTGTAGACAATGTTTGACGTCCTGTTATTGTTTGGTAGCAAAATGTACTGTTTCTCGGGACTTCCAACTCGTGATAAACCAACATATAGTTGGTCATGGGAAAAACACTCTTTTCGTAGGTTGATTCCAACTGAAGAGAAAGTTTGACCCTGGGACTTATTAATAGTAATCGCGAACAATGTTTTTACGGGAGATTGCAACCGTTTGAAAGATATTGGCAAATCCGTAGGAATCATGGGAATCCTCGGGATGTTCGCCAGCTGGCCGGCTGCTGGACCGGTGAGGATGGTTGCGACAATCAAATTTTCTTTCAAGTCTTTAATGAGCAATCTTGTGTCATTGCACATGTTAGGAGGGCTTATATTCCTTAAAAGCATCATAGGGGTACCAACTTTTAATGATAGTTCATGAGGTGGCAAGCCAGAAGGATTAAGCGAATTTAGAAAATCTTGAGGAAAGTGGACAACATCGTCAACATTGGTGACTGTGTCAATCGACTTATAGGTTTTGACTTGGCCGGGAACTCTTTGTATAATGAGATTGTTGATTTCATTGACAGTGTCATTTCTAGGCGATACTATTACCCTGGAACACAACCAGTGAAAGTCTCTTTCTAGTAAATTTTCAAGGCCCGGATATACTGCTTCTATAAGATGCTGCAGACTGTGGACTATCTGACCTAATGTCTCATTTAAAATGATTTCAGCAGAATTAGTGCCCAAATGTAGAGAAGGAAAACTCCTTATCCAAGTCTGAGCAATTGTTGTGGGAAATCTTTATGCGTGTCTCCACCAAGATAGGCTCTCATATTCGTTTGCAAATTTAGGTGTTGAATAGAACTCCATAAGGGAGATAATTTAAGATATGCTTAGATGATATCTGCACGCGTCCCTTTTGTAACTACAGGGAGTGTCTGCCGAAAATCCCCAGCAAACACAAAAGTAACTCCCCCATAATGGCAGTAGAGCTTCTAAGGTTGGCACCGTACGCAGCACACAGCACGTTTTATTTTCCGAATCTGTCCGTCCTGCAAAGCCGTAATACATTATTTTGTTCTATCATCAATAGTTTTCGCAGCGCACACAATGTAAGGAATTTTGTAGGTCATTTATTTACACTTTGGGTTACATTATTGGAGTTTTAGTAGGGATCCCTATTGATTTTTAAAATAAAATATAGCCTATGACACTCAGTGATAATGTAGCATTCTACTGGTGAAAGAATTTTTAAAATCGGATGTTTAGTTTCGAAGATTACCTCCTACATCCAAACACACAAACACACAAAGTTACAAACACTACCTCTTTATAATATTAGTATAGATAATGGAAATCATACATTAATTCTTTTGATATGTCTAAAATTGACATGCCAACCTAAACAGATTTATTAAATTTTACGCTTGTTTTATTCATATGTATGGCTGCAAGATTCTCATTACATATAGTACTTCTTTTGTTTCTTATATTTTCCATTGTTTTACCAAAAACAGAGTTATTCATCAGCTTATAAAAATCTTTTTCAAAGTCATATTTAGCATTAGTTCTTATTGATTTATTTAAATCTGTATACTTATTCAACCAATCAGACTGATCAAACGTCAATATTCTATGTATTTTAGTAATTTTTAATCCATTATTTAGACACTGTTTTAAATTACGATTGTGTAGTACATACTTTATTTTCTGGGCACTACCTTATTTTCTGGGCAAAATGGTACATCTTTATGTAAATTATGTAGTTCTTGCGGATATTCTAAATCAACTTCTAATATATAACCTTACTCAGAATCATCCTCCAAATGAAATATTTTTTTCACTCCAGCAATCTAGATCAGATAATTTATAATAAACCCAGTCGAAACCACCGTATGGTAAATATTGTGACATTGCCCAACCATATAAATTATTAGCATCGAGGTATAATAAATAGTTGGACTCTTGATTTGAATTAAAATCGTCTAAATATTTGTTATTGGCTTTATCATATCACTTACAACATTGCGATATTCCACCTTTAATTCCTTTTTCTACCATTAAATCATATAATTGTGTAATAAATCCATTGGCTGTTTAGTCATTTTTAACATTGCATCCCAAGATAATCCTGGTGCTGTAAAATACCATGCAGGATCTAATTCATATGCATTTATACATGTATTTCTGATATTTTCAAACACATCCGCTAACAGCAGTACGTCACTTTTTAAATATAAGACATGATATACCCAAAGATTTTTTTATATTAAATTGATTCCATACACATTTTGCATGTTTTTGATCATCGCCAGTTATATCAAATTCGCTTAAATTGATGTAAAATTAACTTTTTGATGGAAGTTCATTTTCTTCTAATTTCTTCCAACTATCCATATAATCGTATGGATAAGCACCTTTCCTATTTACTAAATCTACTTGATCTTTTGGAAAATGTTTTTGGGTATGTTTCATTTGATTTTTGGTTAAGTTAGATGATAATTTATCTAAACTACTGGCCATAAATTTAAATATGTCTATAAATAGCATCTTTAATTTTTTTTTTTCCAAAGGAGATAAACTTTTATTTGTTATTCACAATTAAATCTATATTTTTATCATCATATCCTAACTCTTTAATAAATAAATGAGTATCATACCCATCTAAATTATGGAAATAAATTGGTACAAACTTGGATAATTTTAATTGTAAATTACAATCATTACATACTGAATTAATGAATTTTCCACTTATATGATCATGATATGTTTTTTACTGTCCTCGGTATATTCATATTCACATACATTACATTTTTTTGATTTCCTATAAAACATATTTTCTTCTTTTGTTAGTAAATGCATTGGTTCAATTTGTGAATATATTTTCCCAATTTCTTCTACTTCCCTTTTTATTGATCGTATAAACATCTTATGTGCATTTGGACCTCAATATACTACTAGAGACTTATAATCACCATAACTAGATACAATATAATAGCAAAAGCCAGATGCTTCATGTAATTGATATTTCATAGTATATGATTCGTCATTCAACTTTAAATTCATTGTATTTATTTGATCATTAGTAAGATTATATATCTTTCTTTAAGTACCTCCTTATAAAGACCAAAAAGATAGGAGGTAAGCAATGTAGGATGGTAAAGCCGAGTACTAGTATAAAGATAATGGTGGTGAACTGTAGGAGTGTGAACAACAAGCTGGAGGGCTTCTGGGGAAAGGTTGAAGGATATGGGGTGGATATAGCGGTAGCTGTGGAGTCTTGATTGACTGAGGAAGTACTGGACACTGAGTGTAGGCAGGATAAGTTCACCATCTTCAGAAGAGACAGGGATGGGAGAGGAGGAAGAATAATGGTGTGTTCAAGGAAAGGGCTAAAAGGGGTGGTAGAATGGGTTAGTGAGGATGTCGAGGTAATGGAAATTAAATTGAGTGGTAGTAGTAATAATATGAGTATTACTTTGCTGGCAGCGTATAGACCACCAAGACAGGGATGGCAGGCAATTGAGATGATCAAGGAGAGGGTCGATAGACTAAAGGACAGGCAGTGGGTTGTTGTAGCAGGGGATTTGAATATGCCAGGGGTGAAATGGGTAGAGGGTGCAGAAGGAATGGGTAGCATGATGCAGAGAATGGCAGCACAGTTAAACAGAGTATTAGTTCAGGTAGTAGAAACACCTAAGAGATGGAATGAGGAGGGTGTTGGGTCAGTGCTTGATGTGGTGTTGGTCAGACCTAGGAGTGCTGTAGTTGGTGCAATAGTATTGGATGATATAAGCGACCATCATATCCCGATTGTGGAAATTGGGATTGGCATGATGAGGGAAGTGCAAATTGCAGAAAGGTTGATGTGGCAATATGGGAGAGGAGACAAGAAGGGGGCAGAAATATTCCTGAGAGACAGGTTTAAAAAATGGTCTATGGAGGAGGGTGTAGAGGGGTTGTGGAGGGAGTTTAGAGGATTAATGGAGGTTATGTTGGAGAAATTTGTGCCAATGAAAAGGTTACGGACTGGGAGAGATCCACCATATTATGGACAGGAGATTTTGAAAATGAAGAAGTGCAGAAAATTACATGCCAAGTGGAGAAATGAAGGGATGATAAGATCTAAAGAAATGTTGAAACAAATGGGTAGGGAGCTTGAAAGGAAGATCAAACGGGCAAAGATTGTATTTCTGGGGAACATGGTGTAAGAAGGGGGGGTAAACAGGGTTCGGGGGGTGTTTAGTGAGTTTAAGATGAGGGTGTGGGAGATAGAAATGGTAATTAAGGGTTTGGAGAGCAGTAAGGAAGGGGGACCAGATGGGATAGGAAACGCAGCACTAAAGTTTGGTGGCAGGGAGTTGGCGAAATATTTAGAAGTGCTGTTTAAAAAGTCCTTTGAAGAGGGTAAGTTACCACAAGATTGGAAGGATGCAATGGTGGTACCCATACACAAGCAAGTAGAGGATAGGGGGAGGCCTGGCAGCTACAGACCGTTGAGTCTATCAAAGTACAGGAAAAGTAATGGAGAGGATGGTGGTGTAGTATGTGGTGAGGGTTGTGAACAATAGGAATTGGTTAGAGGAGTCCCAGCATGGTTTCAAGAGGGGATACTCATGTGAGACTCAGCTCGCTGGGTTATTGGAGGATCTGGTGCAGGTATTTGATATGGGGAAGCAGGTGGATGCCTTCTTCATAGATTTTGAGAAGGCATTTGATAAGGTGCCTCATGGGACATTGATAAGGAAAGTGGAGGCGCTGATACCAGACAGGAGGGTAGTGGAATGGATAGGGGACTTTCTCAGGTGGCGAAGGCAGAGGGTGAAATTGGGGGAGGCAATATCGGAGGAAGAGGAGATTACGTCAGGGGTACCACAGGGAAGTGTGCTGGGTCCTTTGTTATTTACCATAATGGTAAACGACATGGGTTTGGGGATTAAGGGAAAAATCAGATTGTTTGCAGATGAATGTGTTGTATATGCTGAGGTGGGAGAGGGGGGCGAAAATTTGCAGGAGGACATTGATAAGATATGGTTGTGGACCAGAAAAAATAAAAAGAAGATAATGTAAGAAAAACTAAGGTAGTGAGGTTCACAAGGAAAAAGATGATAAGCAGGGACATGTACAGATGGGAGGGACAAGAGATAGAAGAAACAGCAGAATATAAGTATCTAGGGATTGTATTGCTGGGAGACCTCAGGTGGAAAAAACAGGTAGAAAGGGTGGTTGCAAAGGGAAGAAGGGCTCTGGGTATTCTGGGAAGGGTGCTGAATGGAGTCAGCTGTGGTTGAAGGAGAAGGCGTATGGCACAATGGTACGGCCAATGTTAGAATATGCTGCAGCAGTATGGGACCCGTATGTGGAGGTGGAGGTGCGAGAACTGCAAAAGGTGCAGAGAAAGGCAGCAAGATGGGTGAAGGGTAGGTGGAGAAGGCAGGGGCAAGATGGTGAGGAAGAAGGGAACTATAGGCCTGCCATCAGTGATGTTGAAAGAAATGGGGTGGAGCTCATTGAAGGATAGGAGGAAAGTTGAACGGTTTGTCAGGATGGTGAATGAAGAGGGAGGATGGGGAGGGATACACTGCAAGCTAAGTAAGGGGGTGTTTAGAGGAAGAGGAAACAACAGTGAGAAGCTTCAGAGGGTGTGGAGGAGAACGGAGCGGGGTAGGTAGTCCATGCTTGTGAGGTCTGTGAGGGAGTGGAATGTCTTGAGGGATGAATTGGTATCTGTGAGAGGGGTTGGTAAATTCAGGAAGGGAGTGGAAAAGGAGTTGGTTGGGTGAAGGAGAGGTGAGAGTGCTCGCCACCGGGCGGTAACCTAATTCCGAGTATGTATATGTATGACCATTATCAATATCATTTTTGGTTAGAATTGGATATTTTTTGATAAGGTTATATTTAGTTAATTCTCTTTGGTTTAGCTGTTGATATTTTCTATAGAATCAATTCATAAACTGCATATACAGTAGACTATTGATTATCCGCGAGTGGATTATACGCTTTGCAGCTTAACCGCAGCATATTCAGAAAGATAAAAATATATTTTGGAGATTAACTCAAACACTGCCAGAACGAAGTTATTTAATAAAACGCCTGTCTTAACCAATGAAATTCATAACATGTGCTCTCTGAAAATAACTGTGGAATGAAATAAGTTTGTTTATCGATGCAAATGCACGTCAAAATGTGTTCACGATGGCGTGATGAGCTTAGTTATTACATCGCAAGACAGTGAGCTGACAACACCACACAACTTGCTAGCCTAGCTGCCGCCTGCCAGGTATAACCGGAATCCGGCTTGACCTCCGGGTGTCAGTGTTAGCTCGCCAGTCAGTAGTTACGTTCGGTTTTGTTTATGCTCATTTTCAGCCGAAAAAATGTTTGCAAAACGTAAACGTGTGGTTTTAAATTTACAACAGAAGCTGGAAATTATTAATAAACTTGAAGGAGGAAGTGTAAGAAAACAGCTTTCATTTATGTATGGAGTGGGAGAAACAACAATTCGGGATATACAAAACAATAAATCCAAACTTATTGAGTTTGTGAGCAGTGCGGACTCGACAAGTGGATTGACGAATAGGAAAACAATGAAACTATTGACGTATGCAGAACTAGATAATGCTATGCTGGAGTGGTTTAACCAGAAACGTGCCGCGGAACCCCATTGTCGGGCTTAATGTGTGTGAAACAAGCCCAATTCTTTTTTGAAGAACTGGCAATGGATGGCGAAACTTTGTTCCTACACTAAATACTGTTTTCCACACACTGAAACCGCCAGCTGTATGTCGCACGCACTGGACAGTGTGGGAGGTGTGTGTGTGTGACACGGGCGACATGCAGTTCGCTTTGCACATTATTGTTTCCCCTTTCCGGGGAAGGGGGGCTGGCCTGTTGCATAACAGCTGAGTGACGTCAGCCTGCCCTTCCCTCTTACGCAACTTCAGATTCCAGTATCACTCTGCGATAAACACCACGCGCATCCCACTGCTTTGTTTGTATTAACTGTAGCTGCATATTTCTTGTAATGTTCGTGAGAGAACTACTGTGATTACCCGCATATTTTAGACACTTTATATTCCGGTTTTTCGTAAGTTAGTAATTAGGGGTTCATAAATTACGTATTTTTTTAAATTTCTTGGTTAATAAATAATAGGGTACAGAAATTATACGAGGCCGTAAAATATGCAGGTAAATAGAGTAGTATGTCAAGGATAAGCTAGGTTTCACACTGAAACGTTTAGTATTCAGTTACGACCATATGAAATTAGTGTTGGAAAAACTGTATTTTTCTCTTAGTATTCGGATTATCTGCGATTTTGGGTTACCTGCGGCAATCGCCCCCTCCATTATTGTGGCTAATCGAGAGTCAACTGTATTAGGAAAGGAACCTTCATTGTATGTTTATAATTTTTGAAAGATATTTGCTCTCCTTTCGAGGGTATAGTGATTTTTACTGCTTCATTTTTATAGCAGTCTTCTGTATGTGTATTTAATTTCTAGTGAGAATAAAAGAATTGAAGACATATCAAATATATAAGTTTTACTTTTATGATAATGTTTTGTGCAGAAAGCAGTTTCTATAAATCATTTATCCAACAATAATGCAAATTTTGTCATCTTTGAAAGAAAGTAAATTTATATACGTATCCTTTTTGTGTTTTGTAAGTTTTAGTGGATATACTCTAGACTCATTTTCAATAGAGTATACATTTATAGATGTATCAATTTGATTTTCTATTTTTGGTATATCATCAATTTTAGTAGGATATTCATATTTATGTATTCCTTTATCTATATTAAGCCCCGCATTTTTATATTTAGATACTCTTTGTGTATAGTTTTCTACTGGAAACAATGCTGATTTTATTGCTAAAAGAATACATTTTTGATCATAGTTTTTTACGTTTATGCATACTCTCTTATTCTTAATCACTTCTGGCAATTCAATATACCCGAGCCTCTTATTTGAAATTCGGATAATTGTGCAAGTAATTCCTGTTTTATAATTTTATAAATCTTTATATTTATAACTTCTCCTTCGTTTAATATTCTATGGTTGAATGACTGAAATGTAAATTATTCTACTTGATTGTTTTCTTGTTTGCAACAGTTGGTATATAATTTAATGTTAGTTTTTAATTCTCTTAAGTTCCTAAGTTTAGTGTGTATTATATCAAAAACTTTATAATTTACTGATGTTAAAAAAATGCTTGGGCTCTACTAAATTAAAGGAATTTTCAATATTATAAGTTGATAACCTACCTTCAAAAGCTTTATTAACTATATCATTTTTATTGGTTCTTCTACTTCTTTTGTTAACAAATAAATTATTATAGAATGTAAATTTCTTTTAATTCTTTTTTATCTTTGCTATAATTCATTGATATCGAATTTTTTACTTTTGAAAAGGGTAAATTGGTATAATTATTCTCTGTTGTCTATTCTGATATCCTTTTACTTTTATTTCTAGGCTGTACAAATACATTATTAGAAAATAGGAATGTTTCTTTTAATTAATTTCTGTCTTTTTAATATAGTTCGATATTGGCATAGGAAAGTGGTAAATTTGCAAAGTCGCTTTTTCTTTGTTCGTATATAATAAATGGTATAATAGCTGTAATTAAATCGTCTTTCATTAGATTATACCAATGTTTAATTAAATCATCTTCCCTTACAATATACCAATTTGTATTTTTTAAATCTCTACCTATAATTTTTAGCTCCTGCACTGTTTTCTCACCCAACTCAACAGCAAGATTGTTCGCTGACATTTTTTATTGTTTATTTATAAAGAAAAAAAAAACTAATGAAGCTTTTAAATTTTATATAGACAATGAAACACTATAAAAATGTAAATTTATTTGAAAATGAAATCTATAAAATGTTTAAATTAGTGATAATAAGTGAAATAGTTTTAAGTGTGTAACTTACATTTGGTTGTGTGTTTAAAGGTGTCCCTTCTCTTTAAGTTCAGTAAGTTTCTTGCTAAGGTAATAATTCTTATTATATTCACTAATGCAATTGTTGTATATTGTTCTAAGTTTGTCCTTATTTCTTGTATGAACGGAATATAATTTATATATATATATATATATATATATATATATATATATATATATATATATATATATATATATATATATATATATATATATATATATATATATATATATATATATAATATATATATATATATATTTTTTCTCATTACATACTCTACATGTTTTTGTTGGGTAATTATTATGTTGAATTTCATTTAGAATATCTACCGATCACATTGTGTGATTTAGTATTTTTATGCTCTTTGAGGGATGCAACACAAATATATTTTCCACATTCACACAATACTTTCCCCCCTTTTAACACAAATTTATTTTTGGTGTTTTCAATTATACATTTTTACAGTTTTTATAAAGTCTATCCTTATTTGTTTTATGGTAGTAAAAATTTTCTATGGTTAATATTTCGCCACACTTTTTGCATTGCTTAGATATGGTATTGTTTTCCGTTTCATTGTTTAGCAGTGATTTCATTTTTGTGTTTATTTAAAAGGGAAAAAAATTAATAATAAAATTTATTTAAAAAAATATAAAATTAAATTAAATAAATAGAATAATAATAAAATTAAAAGTAAAATTAAAACTAATGAAATAAACATGAAAATTAAAGTAATAATTAGAATAAATATTTTACTATTAAATTCTTTTTCCTTTTAAATAAACACAAAAATGGAATTGTTGCTCAATAAGTTATACTATTTATTTGACTTGCCTAAACTACATGACCTAGAAATAAAAGTATGCCGCTACTGAATTTTGATTATACGAATCTAAATTTGGGGAAAAAATTAATTGTATTCTAGGTGATAATTATACTTTACCAGATCGTTATATAATATATACTTGATAAAAATGCTTTTAAATTAATAAATGAGAAACAAATTTATATAACGTATAAAAGTTTGAAAGAAACAAAAGATGGAAAATCTATGCATGATTTGGAATTCTCTTAAAATTTAAATATTCTTTAATTTTTAATCTATCAATTATCTTTTTTTTTTTTAACATTTCATTTGAGTTAAGCTTATATTGATTAATTTTGGCGTAAATTTGTCTGTTTTTGAGAATGAAAAATCCGAATGCCTATTTTGGAAAAATAGTCAATTTGCTTGATTCTGGGGTAACATTGCTTGATTTTCGATGAAAATTACTTGTTTTTACAGTTTGAAAAGTTCTGAACTGCCATTTTGTGAAATATTGTAAAATTTTGGTTTATTTTGAGCTTAAATTGCTTGATTTTCAATGAAAATTGCTGGTTTTTTATATTGAAAATTGTCATTTCTAGAAACACGAAAAAGCAACTTGGAAATGAGAAATTTGCTTTATTTTAGCTTAAATTTTCCTGATTTTGATAGTTTTTTCATTGAATTTCAGATTTTGAGTTTTTAAATTTTTCTTGTAGTTTTGTTAAAAATAATGGGAAATAGTTAATGTTACTTTTTTCTTGTACTTTTGGTGAAAATTACCGGAAAATGTGGGGTGCACCAGGTCCCGCATTATACATCTATTGAGGGAAAATGTAAATGTATGTTAAATAACAAGATAGAGATTTGTGGTGTTGCATTGAATAATATATTTTGTTAAATTTACTATAGTTTTATATTCTGTATCATAAAGTTATAAATGCATAGACAAACAAACAATTGAAATTCATAAATAAACAAGTAGTATCATAATTACTTGATGAAATTAATTTAAAAAAAATCTTCTTATCAAAACAAAAGTTATAAGTGAATGTGTACCAGAACTCAAATAATAGAGTGAAATAGATTAACTGATTAACAACTAGCAGTTTAAGAAATATTATAAAGGGTACCCGAACATAATTTATGTGAGTGACAAAAAATGAGAAAACTTTACAGTTACAAACATGGAGTAATCCAATCAATAATTAAATCATTAATATAACAAATAATAAACCATGTGGATTACAATTACTTGTACATGAGTTCTATTCATAATCACATAGTTATTTACTTAAAAGAACATGTATAAAACCAAAATGCCTTCGGAACTTAGCTGTAGGATGAGACAAACGCAGGAAGCCCCACAGCCAACAGGCGATACTCATACTGGAAGAATGAGTTATAGTCTTTGCCGTAGCACGAAAGCTAGAAACTTTCAGTAGTTAGGCCAACATGAGCAGATCAAGAAGGCAGGTCAATAGCCAGGACTAGGAAATGAGACCCTTACTATAAAATAAATAAACCGAAGATAGTGAGTGACATAAATTTAGAGTATAGTCCAAAATATTCACATGTTGAGTGAAGAGAAGATGAAACACCAAAATGAAAAATAAATAAATAAAGTGACATTAATGAACCACAAAAAAAAAAAAAACTACATCAGGTTCCACTACATGATGCAATGTGTATTGGTATAACACACCAATTGAGCTTTAAGTGCTTGAAAATAGCCTCACGGATACCGCATGTCGGCAAAGCATTATGACAGCAGTGAACCTGGAAACAAAGTGCTTGCAAACAAGACGACAAGGCATGCTGTGGCCTCGAAGAACGGCGCAACGGAAAGGAAAAATGGCCGACCAGATAGTTCTAAAGTCGCCGCTAGATGTCGCAGGTGATCCACAAAAGCCGAAAGCAAAGCACGTGTTAGCGAAACTGGGCAACTTACACGTGATCGAAAGATGTTTTTATGTGAAGTCACGCGCCAAGCGTGTGATCACTCGAGGACTTTGGGAACACAACCACGCCAGAATCTGAAGAGTGGAAGGGGGTAATGACAAACGCCAAGACAAAGAATCTGCAAGCATAGCACCTTATATCTGGTTCTAATAAGAAACGACAGCCAAGGAACACAGCCTGGAAGGCTCTAACGAGATTTAAGAAGTAGCTTAGGGAGTACATGTCCTGCACTGAATCGAAATTATCTTACAAAGAAAATGTTCAAATTATAAGATATTAAATAAAAATCACTTACATGGCCAAATAAATCAAATATCAAAATACATCAAATGTTTACCTAAATTAAAACTGACATAAATAATTAATTATGTGATCACCAGACTTCCATTAAGAATTACATATATCTCAAATACTTCAAACCGAAAATAAAGGTATTATTTGCCGGACAAATTGTATTGAAATATAAATTAAATGACTCAGATAATTCAAAATGAGCATAAAGTAATTAATTACTCCAATAATATTAATGTATTAATATAATCAGACAATTAATATATAAAAATTCTCGCAATCGTGCTAAATACTGAAAGTGTATTACAATTCTCGAAACAAACAGAAATTAATTTAATTAGCAGTGACATACCAAAAAAATTATTAATGATGCAAAAATAGAAGTGTCACATATAAAATTACTGTATGATGCCAAAAAACGGCACAAAACTGCCGCATAAATCACGCTGTTCAAGGCACTTACAAACAACAAAAACTGTCTAGGGAACAGAACAGATGCTTCCACATAAATTCATGGAATTCAGAGCATTCAAACACAGGAATGGGAAAGATGTAAAATTAATAAATAAAACAGTGGGTCATATTACGTGAAACTTTGTGTCAGTCAATTAATGTTGTGAATTTGTTAGAAATACAAATGGGTTATTATTAAGCCATTTTTGTTCTTGTGTGTGCAAAAACAGAAAGAAAGTGAAGATTTCTAGGCACCATTAATGTTTAATATTGTATTTAGTGAGACGTTAACACCTGGAAGTATTTCTACTAATTCGCTGCCAACTTTACCATGAGTATTGTGGTCAATGCTCACATTAAAATGTATGCAGTTAGGCAGAGTGATTTTTTTTTTTTAAGATTAATTTCAAGGGTGCACACTTTGTCATGAATGACCTATAGTAAATTATGACCATGTTTTGCAATAACATCGGTGCTGTATTGTTATAGGCTGTTCACGTTAAAATGAGCACTTTTGAAAGCCCACTCAGTTGGAATATTGGTTAATAAATGTGTTTTATTTTAACCTTAGACGTTAACTTCTGAGTGTGGTGGAATATATATGCTGTGTTTATTGCATACATTGCAATATTTATTTAAAAAGGTGGTTAAAGGATAAAAAATGGCTGAAAGAAAAAATTAACTAGGGCGTTAAACGTGTTCACTTTACTATTAACAACATATAACATTGTTTTTGCAGCACAATAGAGTTATGGTAAAAAAAAAAAACTCATGTGCTCTAAACTTTTGAGATTATCCAAACTAAATTCTGAGGGAAAGAACAGCATTAGTTTTTGAATAGTATATTATACTGAAGCTATTGAAGTGATGGTTAGGTTTTTGAGAGTGACTATTGTTGTATGCATAACCCCTCAGATTACAGCCTCTCAAGGATACCAAGGCAATCTTGTGTTTTTGAAAAGTTCAAACAATATTTGTCGTTTGCACTTTTTCAGAGAAAATGTTTGTGTGGGCCTAGGAAAAATTTTCTCCCAACACATTTTTACATAAATGAAAACTTTAAATGGCACGCGTAAAATTATTGACATTTTATTATTAATTTTTTTTCTTTTTAAAAACTCTGCCTTCAAAATATTTTTATACAACACACAGTCTTAATAGGCCATTGCCGGTTACTTCACACTTTTCTGAAGTTTTGCAAAAGTTCTACTTTTGGTTACAAATTACATATCCTTCCACTACATGTAAATATAAACACTGACATGTGACTTCTATGTTTTAAATGTCAAATGCTTTGTTTACTGTTTTCAGCTATCCAAAGAATTGTCATATTTCAAAAACCATTTTATACAAATGTTTGCAATTTAACCTACAACTATATTTTGGTCAACTTTATGACTTTTTAACTATATCTGTACTAACGATAGTTCTTACAGTTATTGTTTTACATTGTTAACATATTTGTTATACACAACATAGCACATTACGTATAATGGACAATTTTTCCACGGCTGTGTTTAACCCTGTTACAACTGTGGAGAAAAAAACTGTTGTATTTAACCTCTTGTTATTGATACATATTGGGTTATTTAGATAAAAGTTAGAATAAATATTAAAATGAAGGAGCAACCTGTGCAACGAAAAGACAATAAATTCAAGCACGCATCTCTTGTTGCTTATTTTTGGTACGTTACAGTGACAAACTTAAAAGATAGTGGTGAACATGCACACAAATAGACCTATCGTAACTTTTATTCTGCTCATATTAATTTTCGTATATACTTAGTTTTACTAGGTATATTTAATTATTCATTTTAAATTATCTTGCTGCACTTAGTATTTTGTTAGGATTGTGGCTAATTTCAAATCACAACATAAGCACATTACACAATTGTTTTTCAAACACATACTTAGGGCAAAGTTACAAAATTGTGATGAATAATCAGACTTTGCTTTGAAAAAATTAATTTTGTCATAAAAACAGTTTAAGGTTAAAACGTATAATAAATTTTGCACATCCAATATTTGCAATCACACACACACTGGCCAAGTATAACATAAAGGCAACAATACTCGTATGTGCAGCAGTTACGACACGCGTTACAGTATATTCATTCCTACGTGGTTTTTACTATTTTTGCTTTGCAGTTTAAATGGCAACTGTGTTTATATCCTTCTTGTTGTTTGGTTTTTTGTAGAGTTTCTGTCTTTATTGTTCCAATGTTATCAATTTTTGTGTACATGCACTTTGAACAAGAAAAAGTAAATGACTTTCAAAAATGTTTTAAAATATGATGTTTTTAATAATGCCCCCACTCCCACCATGGTGTTCTAGTTGAGACAGAAAAAGAACTGAAATGAAAATTGTTCATTCAGATAATGTAAAAGAACATGTTACTGTAGCATTGAAATATTTTCCTAAAGTAAATGGCATTGAAAATCAACTTTCTGTTTCATTAATACCAGAACAAAAGAGGGTGGGAAAACCGTTGTTGAAAAGGCTGATCAGTGGTCCAGGAAACGCAAATGAATGAATGCCAGATATTGAGCTTAACATATCAAGTGCTAGGCTGTAAGCATTTGTTGCACATCCAACAGCAAATACAAAATAACTGTGAAGTAAAAAGTCAAGAGATGATGTTGATAGGTTACTGTGAACATAGAAAAAGATGAATGCTCATTGATCATGCAAATCCTATAAAGCTTGGTAAAGCAAGGGAAGTAATCTTCCTGGAAGAGGAACCTTTTTGAAGTAAATAAAATACTCTGGTACTTGATGGAAAGAAAAATCACTCCTACATCACTTTCAACTAGCACAGATAAGGGGCTGGCAGTGCAACAGAAGATGGAAGAAAGAAGCTGTCTGAGTAACTCATATGTTGCATTGAATCGTTTTAATGAAAATTTTCCTGGGTGGCCAGAAATCAAGTGTGGTCAATTGAAATAAGATACAGCTAAGTTAAAGTTCCACACCTACAGTTATAATCATTTTTACATAAAAACTGGTTAAAACTGTGTATTAGTTCTTAATATGTCATTTCCATTGAAGTTGCTTTAGGGCACGACTGATAAATATAAAAAACTGTATTCTATCATTGCGTGTTTTGCGCAAAATTGCCGACCGGGATGTGGTGCACCTATTACTGCTTGGCCATGGCAGACAAAGCACGATGGAGAACAAATTCACTCATGTCAGGGGGGAAGTTGTCTGCTCCTGCCCCTACTTTGCATCCTCATTAGTAGCTCTTCACCTGTTTGGACTGTCTGCGTGCTTGTGGGTCTATCACAGCAGTTTACCATGAAAACTCAACCCAACCCAAGACGAGGAAAGAAGTAGGAAGTTATGGCTTAATGCATATTGTAAGAAAAATATATATTATTTATTTATTTATTTATTTATATATTTTTTGGGTACAGTTACGGCAGTATTTACCTTTTCTACCACCAAACACCTTGCACTCATACCTACATTTTAGAAAAAACAAAATAAAAATTTATACATACCAATATATTTTAGATGTCATGATAAATTGGCAACATAAAATTAGTATGACAATCGATGGTGCTATTAATATTGTAACCATACATATTTAATTAATTTCAAGTAATTAATTAACTAACATGTTATGGCTGTAGAGTATTACAACAGGAATGATGATGTTAATGGATCAGTATAAGAAGAGTATGTCACCCTGAAGGCAGACTAATAATGAGAATGATTATCGTGACTCTCTCTCTTTGCCAAAGTGCTCTCTCTTGGGTACGCTTGAAAGTGGGACTCATCAAGGTCCGACTTCTCGTGTAATGTACACTTCCATCCAATTGTGCCTATATGCAATTCACGGGAAAGTGAGCACTGTTGAAAGCCCTCTCATTTGGAATAATAGTCAATAAATGTATTTTATTTTAACCTTAGATGCTAACTTCCGAGTGCGGTGGAATATACACATTGTGTTTATTACATAGCAATATTTATTGAGTGCCATGTCCTACCATGCTGCATGCGAGTGTTGTAGATAGAACATGGAGGTGGTTAGGGAGTGTTCATTCTGCTGGCCATACAGGGTGCTGCTGTGTTACAAAGCCTATCTGCTAATGCCTATAACATTCCATTCATTCTTAGATGGCTGGTAACATTCTGATCATGGTGGTGTCACACAGTGGTATATGAACATTGGTGGCTAAGTTGATGTTTGGTGCATGTAGTACCCTCATGCTCATTGTTTTGAAGGAGGTTGTGTATGGCAGAATATTTTCATTGGTATTTAGGAAATTAAGTTGCATTTACAATTCTTTAGAAGTGGTTTCAGTAGTAGTTTGGACTTTGTTACAACATATATGCTCATTCTTTTAGCTGTGTGTTACTTTCTAGTTATGTGGTGACTAGAAATTGTGTTTGGGATTATGTTTTCTGATCCAGCATTTGTGTACCATATTATGTATTCCTGAAGTATGAAATCTCCTTTTTTAAATCAAGCTTTATCACACTGTAAAATATTTGCATGTGAGAAGTTTGGCAGACATGGTAGTGAGGTGACTGGTTTTACGGCTATTCCCATTTCCCCCACCCTTGCCGTCTGCCGCTGCTCCATCATCACCTCGTTTCATCCTCACTGGCACTTAAAGACCTCTCTGTTAAGCACTGATCACCTCTCTCTCAGCTCTGCTCAACTCAACCAACAAGTTTTTCACATTAGTGGCTGGTGGTCAGAGGCTAGAAAACTGTAAAAACATTATTCATGGTCCTGGCAAAGTGTCTCCCAATGGGCAGTACAGGCATTTTGTGATGGTGGGGGTGGCTTGGTTTAAGAAAAAAGTGGTGATGAATGCTCTCTACCTTTTTTCAGGAGTGGAAAGTAGAAGTAGAAGAGATATCTTAAACTGTACACCTACCACACAGCTAGACCTACTAATATTATACTATAGGCTGTTCACTGTGGTGATGAATGCTCTCTACCTTTTTTCAGGAGTGGAAAGTAGAAGTAGAAGAGATATCTTAAACTGTACACCTGCCACACAGCTAGACCTACTAATATTATACTATAGGCTGTTCACAGTAAAGTGAGCACTTTTGAACGCCCTTTCTTTTGGAATGACAGTCAATAAATATAATCTATTGTAACCTTAGACGTAAAGTTCTGAGTGTGGTGGAATATACATACTGTGTTTATTCCTTACATGTAATTATTTATGTAAAAAGTGTTTTAAGGATTAAATATGGCTGAAAGGAAAAAGTAACTAGGATGTTAAAAGTACTCACTTTACAGTGAACAGCCTATAATACCACATAATTTAAAGTTCTCTGGAGTAGAGAAGCTTGAGCCTGAAATTGATTAAAAAGTGTTTTTGAGTGAAAACTACTAAAAAATTTGCTTTAAAGCTGCCTGAACTGTTGATTGCTCAAAAATATTATAACTGACTATTCACAGCATGAGAAGACAGGCAGGCTGAAAACCTGACAGGTTGTATTGCCTGAACAAAGAGTGTAACTCTTGCCTGTGCATAATTAACTGCAAGTTGACATACTGCAGACAGACTTAGTATTGTCTAGGGCCAGAGGAAGGCGTTCAGAAGGCACAAGGTAGCTGCAGTCGTGGGAGGAGCTTTCTTCCTATATTTTCCTCTGCTGTCTTGCCTTGTAGTACAAATGGCATGTCTGGCACTGAGGAAGTGTTAGTATTACAGTTAAGCTGCTTGAATGGAGATTGGTAAAATATCACCTAATGCCTGTACTGAACCATGAGAAAATTAATTTGCAATATTTACTGTAACATATTTCCATAACTGCTAGACCATTTACAGAAGTTCATTTGTATTTCCATAATGTACCTGATGCATCTACAAAAGTAGTATGTGTTGTCAAATGCTAAAAGCATTGCTGCCAAACAGAATTTTTATATGCTTGTGATCACCATGTATGTTTTGCAGGTTTTCAGTAAGTACATGAGTTCACCTATAATGTGATGTGAGTGGGTGTGTTTTGGTGCTGGGAAGGTGTGGAAAGGAGAGGGTGGTGATGTATGTGGTGCATACAGGGGATGCCTGAGGCATGGGCTCGTCTGCTCATGAGCTCCAACATCAGCAAGCAGGAGCAGAAGAAGAACCCCCAGGCTGTCCTCGATGTCCTCAATTGGTTTGATAGTTCCAGCAAGGAGGCTAAGGGCTCCAAGTATATGACCACCACCAAGATGATCGGTGAGAGCTTAATACAATGTTGTCTCCTAAGGGGTACGTAGACCACTCACTTAACACCATTACTACCTATGTTTCTCTAGCTGTATATATCATGGTGGTAGCAAACATGGAAAAGGGTGGCATTGTGGTGTTACCTTTGTAAGGTGTGTAGTTGACGTGGTCTGTGTACGTTTATCTTGCATGTGCCTGAGGGGGTTAGCTTTAACTTGTGCATGTCCTGAGCATGGTTCACAGGATCTGTTCACATTACCCATCACACTTCTGTCACATCTATATACAGGCAGTTGCCACAACTAATTTAGAGGTACAATTTCTGTATGGGACTGCTATAAGTGCTTGGATTTATTTTCTGCAATTGAATATTTGTGCCACTTACAGTTTACAGGTATCAACATAAAACATAAATAATGCAGGACAAATAAAACAAAGGATGCCATAACATTTTAAAGCAGTGGACAGCAGAATGTGATATGAACCACTTATTCACTTATTTTCCTTTTTTAATTTTGTAGTACTGTACCTTGTCATTTTACTTTTCTATATTTTGAAAGTCCTCTTACAAGGAAGGCAATGTGCAGAGTCATTGTATTGTGGCTTCCTTGTTAGACTGGCTTCCTGAAATACAATCCATAAAGGTAGTACATAACAGTACTATGTCATATTTTCTGAGAGTAATATTGTTAGAATATGGTAACGAATATGGAAAACCTAATCAGAAAATGCATATTAAAAAACCCTGCCTATCTCTTTGCGACATCTTTGACCATTTCTGCCAATAAACGTTCCTCTTTTACCCCCAAGTTTTAAAAGGATTATGTGGTAGTAAACATATTTTTGCGGAATTTACACATTAACAACATGAGTTTTCCTGCAAGAACTGAGTCAGCAAACATCAGGTGAACATGCTCTTTAACATAACAGATCTTGTGTAAGGTTAGCTATATTATCGTTTTTGTTTTGTTAGCTTGCTGTGGTGGAAGTATTGTTAAGTATACTGTGTACTCTATTTTAATATATCAAGTTCTCTGTACTTGGATTAGCAAAAATTAAGTACAGCAACAGTAATTACAAGGTAGACAGTTATGAAATACCTATTTTATTATAAACTTAAAATAAAATATGTTATAAACTTTTGAAAGAATTATGTGTATTTAAGTGTTAATAAGGCTGTCACAGGGTTCGACATTTAAAAAAATTAATAGTTAGTGTGTTCTAATTTTTAAAGATAATGATTTGTTTCATTATTCTTTAACTAGTACCATAGCATGTCTGGGATTTGTGTGTATTATCTTTGTGTGGAGTATGATTATTTCAGAAATACTTTAGTTGTGTTTGCATAGCTATGAGACTGAATGAAGTTTTTGTTGTGCATGCAAAATTTATAAAATTAATTGGCTATTTCAATTTTCTTTTCTTTAGTGTAACTGCTTTTAAAAATGGTTTTTAAACATCATGTAAGCCTAGATTGTTTGATGTATGTGTTGGGTAACTGTATGAAATAATTTACCAAAATTAATGGAACCATAAGCATTTTAATACCAAGTTGGTCACAAAATTTCACGTGTGAGAAACATTTTTTTTAACCTTTGAAAATTAATTTCTTAGTTTCTGTAGTAGTTTCAACATGTACTGATCCAGTATCTCCCAAAAAATGGTTGAATTTGTAAAAGGGGAGAAGTCTAGGTTGGCTAGCAACAGGACAAAATAGAAGCATCATGAGAAGCCTTTGCAAATGAGATTGAAGCCAGCTGTGAACTTGCAATTCCATCATAAATTACCATATTGGGGGTGGGGTTAATCCATGAGAAGCTTATGAACCTTGTATGGTAAGGTAGATTATATATATATATATATAAGGTAATTACTCTTGGAATAAATATTAAAAAATATCTAAAAAACTCGTATCATTCCTCAAGTTATTTATTACAGTTTGAGAACTGCATGCATCATCTTACAAAAATCTATATTCCTTGTAGTAGTACAGAAACACAGCTTATTTTTTTGTTGCACGATAATACTGCTGGACAGTATAGATTGAAATTACTAGTTACTACAATGTTGGTCAGGGCTGTCCTTGATGGGCAGGAGGTTACAATTTGAGTGGGGGTCGAGTGGTATACATACTAAAAATAAAGGAGATGGGGTTGTTAGCTCAGCTTAAGGAGAGCAAGATGCAAAATATTCAGAATTATTTATGCATGTAAAATGCTAGATCAAAAATTTTTTTCTACAAAGTAATTCTGTGAAATCGTGTGTTAGTGCAATGAAATCATTATAAGTGTTTTTAACAAGTTTTATATAGGTTATTATTGAAAGCCTTGAAGAACTTTAAAATTCGTTAAATTATGAGGCGGGAGGGGAGTTTCTGAAATATGTTTAAGGGTTTGTGAGGTGGGCACAGTTTATGTAGGTGATCCAGTATAAGTGAACAGTGCAGTCTTATTTAAGCTGGATGTTTAATTTTACTGCCTTAAAGGAGCACACAACACAAAACACAAGTTGGGGCGTATGGAAAGATAAAGACCTACTATACACTATGGCTGTATTGACTTTTGTTTGTGGCGCCATGTTTCCGAGAAATATGGCTGAAAGTGTGATGCCATTCCGCTCGCCTGGCCATGGACTGCTGCTTGCTGTTGACACACAGCAGCCATAGTCATTTGAATCTCTTAGCTATCTCACCTCATGAATATCTTTAATAATGGAGTTTTGTGAATTAGATAAGTGTTAGAGTTAATCATGTTACTTTTGATACCTTTATATAGTGATAGTTTTGTAGTGGTAAAGATCACATAATTGGGAAAATGCCTAGTTGTAGTGTGCTCAGATGTAATTGCTCTTCTCATAGTCAGGGAAATTGAGACAAGGGAATATTTTTCCAAACCTTTCGAAATTCCCCATAGTATTTTCAACATGCGTTGAATTTTGTGAAATAAAAAAATTTATTGCCTGAACCTGCTGCTTTCAGCATTTTCTTGTAACAGATTTCAATGAAACACCGTTCATGAAATTAAAATTTACGCTTGGTGAAAAACTGTGAAAGGGCCGAGCTTAACGCCGGGTGCATCACTGTCTGTGAGGAAATACACTTTGCTGTATAGTGGTAGAGTAGATGGTAAGTCACCAGATGCTCATAATAGTAATCCACACTCAGTATGGTTTAAAGTAAAGCGGCAGAAGGCATTGGCATAAGTAAGAAATACTGTCATCACGAGATAGGCCTCAGACTGCACATGAAACAGCTACTACCTCAGGAACAGAGATACCTAATGATCCTCATGACAGTACAAGTTATAGTATAGAAATACAGTGTGAATTATATGGTCTGAGTGTTACAGGAAATATTGTGACATTATCAATAAGAATACGGAGCATGAAGTAACTGTAATGGAAAAGGGCACTTTGAATGAAAATTTGTATGAACTTGGTGAGTTGGAAGTGGATTATGTTAGCGAAAGTGGTTCTATAGATGCAGTGAAAATAGATATGCCATCCCATTTCTGAGCAGGAGAATAACCACAATAATATTTTGTTGTTGCCTGGACATGTTTACTAGCCTTGCTAAAAATATGCAGTGACTGTCAAATGAAATAAGCACCAAATATTGCCCTACTGCAAGGTATCTATGAACTGCATAAAAACTGATTGTGCCATGCCAATAGAAATTGATATTCATGTTATTCTCATTCGGTTTTCAGCAAAATGCTGGATGGTAATTTGGAGATTGCTTCATCTTTGTATTTGTTCGGAATTTTGCCCAAGCAGTTTAAATTATTTTGTAGGTCTCTGGATGTTGCCATGTTTTCAAGAACTACATATGATAAACTTATTAACAGTATAAGTCCAGTTATAAACTTAGCTTGGAAAAACAAAAGAAACACAAATCTAAAAGAACTCCACAAATCATAAAATGTTTGGTTAGCATAAGGTGAACAGTACAATTCCCCAGGGATTTGCACAAATAATGTCATCTTCTCTCTCATGATTTGCATAGGGGGGTTGTTGATGACTTAGAAATTTTGCAGAAAGATGTGGGAGACATGTAAAAAAAATGCATTTAGAAATTCATTTTTTAAACTAACTGCGAAAGGAAAATATAATTTAAAACAGTTTTTAGGGAGAAAAATGTAGGAGCATGCTCTTACATAAGAATACAACATCCCACTATTGAGAATGAGATTTATATGTGCACATTTCATAAGTATTAATGAAAAACATTTAAAAAGTAGAACAACAGTATCCTGGAATTCATGCTTGGAAAATGCATTCATCTTTGGTGGGTGGCATAGTCATGTGGCGGAGACAACAAATTATTAATTGAAAAATTTATGTTGATTCTCCATCACATAAAAATGAACACAAATGGTATGAAGAAAGTAGGAAAAAAGTAACAAACATGAACCATTCAGTGAGGAAGAAAAATGAAAGAAACTGTGGCTCAGCAGTGATTCTGAAGCTTATTTTGTGCCCAAGAAAATATTATTGGATACACTTTTTTTAAGGATCGAAAGCGTGTAAAACATTTAGTTGATACTGGTAATTTGGAAAGTTACCACAATGTTCGTTTGAAATATGCACCAAAATCAGTTCATATCTCTTCCAGTGGTTTACATTGGCAGTCAATTTGAGCTATATGGGACTATAACTGGGATGAATATAACAGGCTGTTGGATACAGAAGTCAGTATTCTGAGTCATCTGGTTTGTGAGTACTTAAAAATAAGTATGCACTGTCATTTAAGTGATGATGAAATAAAGAAACTATGGAGTCAATACTAGCATACTTGATGGATAGGGACTTACCAGGAGAGGAGCCAGGAGAAGCCTTAAAACCTATCAATGTGGAAAAACATCACTCCAGTACCTCACCCATCCATTGACACTTTAAAGAGGAAACATATATCTTGCTTTCAGTATTTCTCTCAGTATGCAAGTAGAGTTTAGTTTTTTTTTTTTAATTTTTAATTACTAATTATAAAGTTATAAATGATATATATTTAAATGAAAATGAATATGTTTAGTTAAAATAGACAGATTAAAGAAAAACAGCATCTTGTATGCTAATAAAAATACGGAATTATGAAAAAAAATAGATGGCTGAAAAAAATAGCCCTAATTAGGCCATCTACCACTGTAATGTTTAAAACCAATGTAAGTTTTGTGTGGTTCCAGAAACGTTAATCTGATTTTGTTAACTACATACGAAGGAATCACCTCCCTGTTGTATTGGCCTATAGCTGTCCAAAAATTTATCCATGAGGTGAATTGTTTATATGGCATACATTTATATGTTTTGTGAGTATAATTTTGTGCTATAAATTAACTTTATTTTAAGCTGTTTTTTTTCCTTTTGGGTGTAAATTTGGGAGAGTCATGGTTAAAACTGCCACATCTAAGATTATCAAAATAAATACATATTTTCTGTAATGCAGTGAACGAACACAAGCAATCTCACGCCTTACCAGCAGTATTCACTTCATTGCTGTTTTTATCTTGGCACTGAATGACAGGCCAATTTTCTCTCTCTCCGACTCAAACTGAAATGTTTCAGTACAGATGTCAAACTCGATTCCATGATTCCCGCGATTCTTGAAGAATCGTATAATCGAGAATCGGAAGACGAAGAATCTAAGCATTAAAACCAGATTCCTACAAATACATAACCTATCAATAGAGGCATGATTTTGTGATAAATCGCGATAAAATTAAATTAACACCGAAATACAAGTTAAAATGCGAAATAACACAAAATACAACAAATGCGCGAAATCAGCTTTCTCCACAAGAAATAAACTCTTCTCCTATATTATATCACAAATTTACTTTAGCACTGTAAAAATCTAGAGACGTGTGATTCTCTGGAATATTGAGAAATTCTAGAGATAAAAGAATCCTCAATTTCGTCTCGAGACAATTTTTAAATCTCAGAAATCATATTTCTAAATGCAACAATGCACGTAAATATATACATTATTTTTTCTTGCAAAACTAAATGTAAACAACAATCCAAAGATTACACAAGCAGTAAAACATGTTACTTCCGAGATATGCTACAGAGTTTGACAACAAACCTCCTCCAATCGTGGGAAGTGATTACTCGCAACCCGAATGTATGCAGTAATTTATGGCAGCAGCACCACTTGTTTACTAACATTGACGGATATGCGTGAAACGAATGTGTGATATCTAAATTGACACCTTAAACGGACTGTTTTCGTCAAATATACAGTATCATAAATTATGGAAGATGATGCTGCCGATGTAAAATACCGTAAAATGTCTTATCATTTGGACATTTTATTTAAAGAGAAAAGTGCAAGGGCGAGTGTAAAGTGTGCAAGAAATTTAATACAAACACAGACCTGAACTGGTCTGAGAAGACTTTTTTTTTTTTGTAAAAAGAGAATGTAGATGATATTTATATTACATGGATACTGCTTATCTAGTTTATATGAATGTGTCTCGTAATTCTTTTGCATTAAAATTTATTTATTAGTCTAAATAATTTTTTTTTTAAGTGTGTCTTGCAAACATTTTAATAATTTCATATGTTGAACATTTATCATGACAAGTGAGGTTTGGAAATATTTTGAATAAACTGTGTGGACAAAATATATGATATATATGTATTTTTCATTCAATATTATCTCATATGCCTCTTGAATTTTTTTGGAATTTCATGTGAATATGCTCCCACTGTTCAAGTGTTATATTATTTATGTTAGTAATAGGCCTACTACTAGTGTAGGTCTAGTTTAATTAATTAAATTTCACACCCTCCTGTACTTAATTAGTTCTGTAAAGTAATTGTATGTAACTAAAGGAATCGTGAGTTTTGGAATCAAGAATCGAGAGTGATATCAGCATCAAGATTGAGAATCGAGGAAAAGTGGAATCATTACATCCCTAGGTTCGAGTATATTTTAACTCATATTTACTGAAATCTACACACACACACAGTAATACGACCCAAGATCTCAGTGTAAAAGCGTATTTTGTTTCTAGTACCGGACTGATATGGACAAGCATGAACGAGCACGACTGCTTGGCATTGTGTTCTCTCCCCCAGCATGCCTGCAGACCTGGCCGGCGATGAGCAGAATGACGTCACATCACACTTAATATTTATCTATTTTACGGTGCAGCTCTTGTTTGGAACAACATATTTACCCTGGGTTTGTTGCATTTATTTTGTGATTTTTCGTAGCTTTCATTTACAACAAAAATTGGAAAATCAAAATTTTTACTGTATGCTCCCTTAAGTTGTAGTTGCTAAAAGCTTTATTTACAAATAATGAAGTAAGGTGAGAATGAACTTGTGTGGAAACTTGATCTTTTGGAACAGATCATGAAACTTGCATGCCCGTGTGGCAGAACCAGTATTCCCAAGGTAGTTCAGAATGGGTTCATGACTTGCTTATAAATGTAATATTCTTTGTGAGGGTGAAGTTTACAAGTTTACTGTTCACTTTATAATTATAATGAAATATCTGGACTTCTTTGATCTTTAATTTTGGCCATAGCTAAGGAATACTGTGACATATTTTAAGTTTCAAACATCATGGGGTGATAACGCAACTTAACCCAGTTATAGAAATTTATAGACAGCCAACTGGTCCACTGGAGGCATGTAAATCAGGCTTTAGGATGAGCACTAACAAAAGAGGCTTGGAATAAGACAAAAGAAGTCGGCTCAACAGGAGCACAAGAATAATGATGTTACTGAGTAGGTGTTTGTGACTACCTACCTCGTCCAGAGTACTGTTGGGATGTTTACATAGTGACACGTTGTGTCCTAAAAACTGTATGAAATAAAAATTTGAAACGTTTCTCCTTTAGTAGAAAATTTCCTCTCTCACCCATTCTCTGCCACAGTTTTTTCTTTTGGAAATTTCCGGCTACAATTATGTAAATTTTTTTGCATGCAGTTGGTCATATGACTTTCAGGCAGATCATGTAATATTTATTGCAAGTCACTGCTGCAGTTTTAGTGAATATTTTTACTCTACTGCACTTGGTAATTGGTGTAACATGTTTTTATGTAGTATCTATTTGGGAGTGGTATATACCCAACTGGGAAGGTGATGTAGTGCCATGTGTACAGTTACATATAAAGCAACAAAAGACCGTGTAGAAATTACATTTTTTTTGTGGAAAGTGTTAAAAAATGAATAAATGCTTATGACATTTGAAAAATTGGTATAATTTTTATTTTCGGGCAGACCTGAATGTAGGTTCTTAAGTAATTTTTTTAATTACGTGCTGCTTAAAACTTGAAAATGAAATGTCAGAAGCATAGAACAATTCTGTACATACTGATAAAACAGATTGTATGGTCCTTGCTGAAGATTTCTTGTAATTCCACCATAATAAAACACATTTTTGCATATGTTTGTAGCCTTTGCGTGTGTTCTGTAGTTTTGACTAGTCCTGGCAGGCTCTCCAGCAGTTGGATTATGTTGAGGTGGGGGTTGACAGGCAACAACTGAGTTAGCGAAGGGGAAGCTTCCCTGCTGAGCTACAGCTTTTGTTAGGCAAGGGCGTAAAGTATGGTTCCTACTGCAGGGTGAGGCTTGGATTTTCACTTTTCCACCCATTGCTTGTTTCCTGCTCACAGCTCAGTTTTACTCCATAGTTTACATGTGATTCCATGCTGCTTGAGATGTATACAAGTAGTCTAATAAACACATCCAATACACTCTTCATGTGAAATACAATACAAACGTAAAAAGTAAGTACCCTTTACTATAATTCTTTCTGTACAGCATGCACAATATATCAAACTTACTACAACTCAAACTTTACTACATGGCTAGTGTATTTGCCCAGTAATTGTGCTTTGTGGACCATTGTGATTCAGTAGCGAGCAATATTTGTTGTGAAAGTTATTCATTTATTTTTTGCAAGTCTCATCTCATAATCTGTAATCAGTGTTGTTTTACAATGGGAATGAGAATCCTAAAGAGGAAATGCATGATTAAACAAATGTCCTGCAAAACAATGAAGTTGTAAAATATTTTAATATTTCAACCTTTTATAAACAGAACACAAATTTAAAAAGAATAGGTCTTTAGGCATTTATTCAAATTAAATTTTGCATCTTGTACATGTTGTGGATATTTACAATGTTCTGAAATCTATGGTTCAAAAGTTGTAGAAAAAGATAGAGAGAGAGATATATATATATATATATATATATATATATATATATATATATATATATATATATATATATATATATCTCTATCTTTTTCTACAACTTTTGAACCATAGATTTCAGAACATTGTAAATATCCATCTTACTGTTTCATGAGCTATTACTAAATTAGTCATTATTTAAATATTGTGTTCATTCAGTAGTAGAAAAAATGATAATATTATGCAATTTAAGATTTCAAAATAAATGTTAATAGAATTAGTTCCTGTCTTTCTTTTAATTCTACACCTTTACACCAGCCTACCTACTAAAGTGGTAATATATATATATATATATTCAAAGTTAACATTCCAGTATTAAATAATTTTTCTATTAGGTCAGTATTTTACCAGTTGTTTATGTACCTTTTCATTTACTGTAGTCTAGTTCAATAAATGGTCTACATTAGATTATTTGGCTAAAAATCTAAGCCTTAACTTTAAATACTTTGTGTGTTCATGTATTACTTTGACAACTTTAATGTATGGTGTGAATCATCAGCAAAATAACATCATTAAAATTTAAAAGTCTTACTGTTTCATGAGCTATTACTAAATTAGTCATTATTTAAATATTGTGTTCATTCAGTAGTAGAAAAAATGATAATATTATGCAATTTAAGATTTCAAAATAAATGTTAATAGAATTAGTTCCTGTCTTTCTTTTAATTCTACACCTTTACACCAGCCTACCTACTAAAGTGGTAATAATTTAAAGATTGTGAATGTTAAGTTTCCTTCCCCCCCCCCCTTTTTTTTTTTTAAAAAACTTTTTTTATTTTATTTTAAGGTGAGACTCATTTTAGTGTGAAAATATCTATTTTACCATCCGCAGACAAATGTAGTACGTACGTGTGCGTTGTTATTGTGCTGCAAGTCTATAATACTCTCTTGTAGATTTGATGTTACTCGACTTTAATATTCAGCTTGTTTAGTGTAAATCAAAACACAAATTACACATTTGTTGTCTTTTTCAATCATTATACATATTACTGAATCAATATTTCCTGATGTGTTATTTGTTTTGCATGTGACTTTGGTGCAGTAGTTGGGGTTAATAAAATATTTTAATGATTTCAGAAGTTTATACCAATTTTCAGTTACTTCAAATGCACTTGTAATTGAGAGCAATATATTTGTTTTGCTGTTTGTGTTTTTGAATGTTTTTCAAAAAACAGTTGATTCACCGTTGTCTGTATATTTTCAACACGACTTTTGCATTTAGTTTGCCTTACTGTTGTGTTTTTAGAAGGAGAATGTTTGTCGTTCAGGAAATAAAACTTATTTCAAAATGTAGATTATCATCAGTGTTATGTGCAATAGATGACCATTCAGAAAAAAATGGTAGTTCCATACAAAATTACTGTTACAATTATCTGTCCAAGTCAGTGGGCTGAACCAGGTTTGTTGCAGGATGGAGGTTTTTATTTAATGAGAGTTAATTATAATTTCCTAATTTTATTTGCAATTACTACAAACAAAATTCTCTCGACTCAACACCTCACAATAAATTAATATGACTTGCTGGTTTCAATTTATGACTTCAATAAAATATACAATTACCTCAAAGGAACTAATGTAATTAAATAACTAAAAAACAGTCCCAACCAATTATTTTATAAATGATATGTCCATATTTGACAGTTCCAATATTTAGAATAAAGTTCTTACACATGTTATTCAGTCCCACCTCAGTTTAGTCCAGGTCCCATAAGTCAGTAATGTTCTAGAGTTCTCAGAGCACCCTCATGCACAGTAGCCTTCACCTGTCGTGTTCCACGCCCTCTCATCTATTCTTACTAAGAACACCTTGTCCGACATCATCTCGCAATCTCCTGTTTTCACCCGTCGCTCACAGTCCTGAACTTTGTCCCCGTACTCAGCCAGATGGCCTCTGCCAAAGACAATGGCTGTTGGACCGCTGCAATATTTATAGGGTTGTAGGCCATCACCTAGAAATGTCTCTAAATCCTGCGTTGTGTTGAAGGTCCTAATTCCAAGAATATTTTTGTGCATCCTCTACACGTGTCGGTTTCTCCAGCAGGGGGTAGAGGAATGACTCTGATGCAGACCAGATATCACTGCTGTCAGTTATTCCCCAGCTGCCCTGGGGAGAGGGAGGCGACAAGGCAGCAGTCTGCCTTGGGTTGGGGGAGGGTAGGATCGAGGTGGTTCACCCTCCACAGAGTCAGACCATGCATAATGGGAGTTCACGGCTGGTCTGAGCTACAGCACATAACAATACTAAAATATTTATGTATGTATAATTAATATCAGTTTTTTTATTTCTGTAATTTTACCACCACAACAACTATTACTGTAATATAGAACCTTATGCAAATCTAAAATAAATATGCTTTTGCTTTGAAGAGATATCACCCTTTAAAAAGCTTTTAGTTTTATTAAACCAGTCAAAACTAAATTTCTGCCATTTTGACTTTTTTAGATTACCATCTGAAAATACTTTATTAAACAGTTAAGAAAATTTGCCTTCTCTGTGCAACTGTCCATCTTATTTTACCTTCGTACAGAAACAAACTAAACACATCTAAAAACATTTGTATTTATGGTTGTGACCCCCTAAAAATGAAATGACAGCACATGACAATTGTGATGAAACTCAGGCTTTTAGTTTCTTTACTAATTTCACATTTCCATCCAAAAATTTTGTTACTCTTGGAGTAGTATGATGTGCAATCCTATCTCGAAATAATTCCCTCTGTACACACAGATCTTGACCTCTAGGCAAGTTACAGAATATTTACTTGCTATGTGCATCTACAATTCCTCAGTATAAAATGAAAAGTCATAATTTTCTCTCTTTTCTCTCTCCTTCTCTCTGTTCCTCCATCTCTCCCCTCTCTCCTCCATCTCTCTCCCCCTCTCCTCCATCTCTCCCCCTCTCTCCTCTATCTCTCCCCCTCTCTCCACTATCTCTCCTCCTCTCTCCTCTATCTCTCCCCCTCTCTTCTCCATCTCTCCCCCTCTCTCCTCCATCTCTCCCCCTCTCTCCTCCTCTCTCCTCCATCTCTCCCCCTCTCTCCTCCTCTCTCCTCCATCTCTCCCCCTCTCTCCACCATCTCTCTTTCTCTCTCTCTCTCTCATATGCACATTCACACGCACACCATAAATGTTGGTTGCGAAGGGGGGGGGGGGGGGATGGTTCACTTGTCAGAAGTTGGACAGGACATTATCTGAAGTAACACCTCACCTACTAATTAAATATAATTTTTGCTGGATATCTTAAATCTGTTTACTGAATGAAAATTAGGGTAAATAGATTATCTTCCTGTCTGTATGGTTGAGTGTATGTCGCTGTGTATTCATGCATGTGTGTGCATGTATGCACGTTTGTGTCCCCCCAAAATACTTTTGAATTTGTTAAACAAACTTCGTTAAACTCTATAAAATGATGGTATTTTATAACTACATCAGGCTTTCCATACCATGTGTTATTTACAAAATGGCATCTATTGAAATCTCAGCAACTATTTAACAGATTTTTACAACATTTTGTGTTGACAGGTTACAATGCCAGTATTCAGTTCAGAAATTCACATGCTCATTATGATTCCACTTTACGAGAAATTGCCACCTAAGAAAGATAAAGCTTTTATATCTATTGAGGAAATACTCAACCACTTCCTACTAAATTCGGCATACAAGTTGGTCATTGGCAGATAACCTAAACTCTTTAGATTTTAGTAGATCAGAAATGTGTGTTCAAAATGAAGGTCATTAAAATATTTAAGTTAGTATATAGTATCTACAGAATAATTACAACTATTTCCAAAACTTGATACTTTGGTAGCACCTTGACGTGGCTTGGAGTTTGCAAGAGGCGTACAATGCCAGATTACCTTATAGATTCTCCAGATCATCGATGGATGCAGATACAGTCGTAGAGTTTCCCAGGGCGCCAGCTTCTCTACAGGCTCAGAGGAGCACGAGATCTTGTTTCTCAGGGTCATTACAGGTCGCCAGCCTGTGCCTGCATCCCCTCGCAGCACATGTCTTTTACAGTTAGTTAGAAAGAGTCATGGCTTTACTTTACAAAACTAACACGTGGTCGGCATCCATGTGGTTACACTCACTGGATAGGGCCATCTCCTTAGGTGGAAATTAATTATCTTGAAATAAGACACGAGGTTCAAAGCAGTTAAATATATTACCAGAAAGATTACACGTAGTAACATACAATTTCCCAGTGTCCGAAGTGGGACTGGCACACGAGGCCTGCCAGGAGCCTATGCGGCAAAAATGGCTTAGCAGCACAATGCAAACTTATAGAGGTGAAACTCTCCGCGGTCGTGAGTCAGCGGAGATGAGGGTCGGCACAGGGGGTGCAAAATAAATGCAAAAGGTTCCGGCATATTAGTATGTTTTAACTATTGACACCCTAAACAATTTGAACACTTCATGAAGTTCCCGTGGCGCACAGTGCGGAGTGGCACACATCAGCCCTCAAAGACCCACTAGACCAGACTAAAGATGGTGGCGTGTAGGTACAGTTAGCAATGGACACCTTCCCACCAGCATCTCGAGACAAATGTTCACAAAAGGCAAAAAGCAAACACTTCTCATATAAAAACAATTGCAGGCCATAAAATAATCACAAGATTATTTTACGTAATTTTGTACTGTTAAATTTCTTCGGGAAAGTCTTTTATAGCTGTTGTTAAGTGTCTCATAAAAATAGGAAAGGCAAGCAAAAGACATAAAAGCACTTCAATAAAAATTATAAAAACAAGTTACACATAAAATCCCTTTACAAACAGCGATATTAACTAAAGTGAGATTTAATACATGAGCTGTTGGAAATTTGCTCTGTGAGCTTGGCAATGTGGCTGCCGGAACTGCAAGCGTCTTTCAACGTATATGTTGTTAAAAGATGAAATTAATTCCCTGCGCTTTAAAAATGAAACAATACACAACAAAACACTTGGAAAATCATAGAAAGAATTATGACAGTTTCAGTTCATGTCTGTGTGAACACACGTAAACCACGAGGGTGAACACTCAATAATAAATTACAAATTAAGGCAGGGCCGCAAGGAGGAGATAACACTACCTTGGACATGCATTGGACTCTTTTATAAGGGGGTCACACTTAAACTAAAAAAAAAAAACAGGCAAGCCAGCAGTTACTCAATAGACAGTGTATCAACGTATTCAATTGTTTTATAATTTATGCGTCCATATTTGACAGTTCGAATATTTACAGTGAAATCAGTATTACACTTCCGTTCATTCCCACCTCAGTTCAGTCCATGTCCCGCCAGTCGCAATGTTCTAGAGTCCTCCAAGCGCCCTCATGCACAGTAGGCTTCACTCATCGGTTTCACACCCTCTCATCCATTCTAGCCACGAACACCTCACTCGCCATCGTCCCGCAATCTCCAGTCATCGTCCACACTTTACTTGGCTCGCGCACGCTTGGCCAGGCAACCTCCATCAAAGACTTGCAGCCGCTGGGTTGCAGCAGTATATATAGTGTCTTAGGCCGTCACCTAGAATCTTCCCCAACTCGCGTGATGCATCACGGAGGGCTGAGGCGCCAGCCAGTCTCACCAGAACATTCTTGCATCATCGCTAAACATATCGGAAACTCTAGCAGGCGAGAGAATGTCTATGATGCCAGCAAGTCTTGCTGCTATCGTTATTCATTGGATTTCCAGAAGGTGGCCAGCCAGTCACGAGTGCATCGTTCCAGGAAGAGGGGAGGGCGAGGTGGGTCTCCGATTATGCCGTCGGACAGCTGAGTCAGCGCCAGCTACAGCACGTAACAATATGTTACTTTGGAAGATTGACATCACAATACTTTGTGTAACATGCCATATCTGAGAAAATATTTAAATTATTTTGATTCAACATAGAATGCTTGCCCTCAGATCTCGCATTTGGGAGGACCCAAGTTTGATTGTCATTTCGACCATTCTGATTTCAGTTTTCATGGGATGGTTCCTACATACAGGCCATGACCAATTACTTTTCGTATCTTTCTCTATGAAACTTAATCCTTTTCTATAATGACATTACTGTTGTTTCCCTATCTCCCTACTTTTCTACCTGGAATGCTGGTGCTTCATATAGATTCCATTAAATACAATAACTGAAAGCCTGTTTTTCTCACAATGTTACAATATAATACTATCTGAAATATTAAGCTTGGCTGTGATAAAAGAATCAAGAATCTCAAGTGTTCTCTAAAATATGTAGACTAAAACATTTTTCGTTAATTTGCAGTGTCTCTGAATATGAGTGATCATCTGCCATTTTGGATATTAGCAGTTACACTACCTATTCCCACCAAATGTTGTGGAGAATTCTTCTGCAAAATTGATTTTTTTGAAAATATAGTATTTCATCGTTGTAATAAAAACATAAAGTTAGGATATAGGTGAAAGAGATATGTAAATACGAGAGTAATGTCATAATATATATATATATATATATATGTGTGTGTGTGTATTCATTGGTTGGGCTGCTTACCATATGCAAAATCAACACTGAATGCGACACTATTAATACATAGTCACTATAGGACATGTGACCCTAGAAACACATCTGACTTCATATACTATTTCACTTACCAGCAATGAATGGAAATTAAACTGTATTTCCTGTATCTACTCGTAAGGTAGCTCTCCCTCTTGCCAGAACTCCCACTCTCTTGTGAAGTACACAACACCTACAGACACTGAAGGGAACTTACGGTGAACAAACTACATATGACTTGATAAAAGAAAAGACAGCCATAGGTAAAGTGTGGTCTTTAATAATAAAATATTGACTCAGTTTTCAAGAATAGACTTTCACCTTAATATGTGTCATAAGTACGCAGCAGCTTAAGATGTTCACTCCTTATGTCTGTTATAAAATAGTAATTATGTACAAAGCATCTGGTAACTGATAATAGTGCCCTGAAAAGTACCATAAATTTGATAAAACAAATGTTCTTCAATGTATTAAACAGTTCAGCTTGTGTCTCGACTCTCGCATACAATTAAAATGAAAAACTTGTTAGTAAGCTTTGTACTTAAATTTTGCCTGGCTAGAAACAAATAATACATCGGTAGAGTAGAGTTCTTGACCCGCAAGTTGTTTGTGACAATACTCAAAAGGTGATGAATATAAAGTTCAAGTGCTTACTAAAACTCAACCACTTCACCGCTGGACCAATATCCACTTACATACAAACTGTGAAAATACCTGGTATATTTCTGCATATATTACAGTCGATATGCTCAATAGCCCTCTTCTGGGAGATTACTTGTTCTGTCGACTATTCCACACATTTTGTGAGTATATATTTAAGGGCTGATGCAACAATTTAACACTTAATTACTCAGATTATTGACGGAGTCTCAGTCTCCCTGGCTGGCTACATGAAGACCCTTGCGAAACAAGATGGAACGCATTGGTCATTCATTGCAATCCATTATCAGTGACAGTTCTAAATTAGAATTATACTGGGAGGTATATGGATTACTTGTAAGATGCATACGTGAGTAGTGACATCATAAGGCATTGCCAAATTTTATGAACCAACACATTACTATTACAACTTAATAACACAGAACAAATAAATAAAATAAAATAACTGAATAAAAGTTAGTTTAGCTTCATAGCTTAGCTTCTTTGCTGATCCGTAAATAATAACTGACAAGAAAAATCAAATAAAAATTACTGAACAATTAACATATCTGTATCACAAAAAAAATATTAAGCATATTCCTCAGTTACATAAACAAATGTATGACAAATTTACATACAACATTACGTGTTAATATAGACAAATTATATGCGCAAAAAACCTGACTTAAAACAATCTAAGTATTCGAGGACCTTGTCAAAATAACTTTGCTGTAAAAAGTATATTAAAGTAGGCAAATTAATTTTAACAATTACTACATCTTGTTTATTTTTACATCCTGAAATGTGGGTGTTAAACATTATTGTGGTCAACTTATTATTGTTGTATTATACATGTGATGCGTGATGCCCTGTCAACTAAGTGTAGGTGGGAGAGTAATTTTTGTTCAGGTGCTAAGTCAGGCACAACCTTTTTATTGAAGTTTGTGGTTCAGTTAATCTCTAGATGGGGCCGGTGCTTTCCTTGTGTAGAGTACTGGCCGGGTAGCTTTCCGGCAGGGCACGAAATATGATTCTACCAGACCAATCTTCCGTTTCAAGCTGCTCTGAACCTTGGGCCTGGGTGACAGAGATTGTTAGTGCTAGGGTTGACTGACTGAACATGAGGATGGTCCTGAGTGTTGAATTGGCTGGCTGTGATACGTGGTTCGTGTCAGCATGGACAGAGCAACAAGGGTAAGATAGGCTACAGATGTTATTGGCAGCTGTTCCAGTTGGCTGATGAACTCCACGAGCCAAGGGTGAATTTCATTACTGAGGTGTGTAGGTGGCTGGAATATGTCTCGTGGGACTTTCGGCGTAACTGGTATGAGCAGGCGTCTGAGTGCTTGAGCTTGTTCCTTAGGTATGAGATGTCCTAATGCGGCTAGAAGGGCAGGGGTGAGCTCTTGCATACGTCCAGAGGAAATGAGCACCTTTTTAATCTTCTCCTTGAGACCACTGTGTCTTGAGAAGGCCATCTGGAGTCTCACACATGCTCTCACGTCCGTGAGATGTAAAGCAAGGTTCGTTGTTTTACTGTACTGTGTAGCGCCACGTGATCGGCTGCTGATGAGCAGATACTCAATCTCAGTACTCTGGCGCTATGGCATGGTGAGTAGAGAAAATTAGGCCTAGCAGTCTGCGGTTTCACACGTGGCTGTTGGTTTTGTCTGCATCTTCCCAGTCTAGGGAATGTTCCCTCCAGCACAAAGATGCAATGTAAAGGACAAGCACCAGATTGTGTACCTGTGTAGGCTCTGCCGTTCTACCTACTAAAGTATGTAGAAATTTTGGTCAGGCGAGTTTTTGTGGGCAAGCAAAATGTGTACTGGTTTTTGAGTCCAAAGTTTCCGGGATCACCTGTGCTTCACTCATGGGTTAGGTCAACTAGGAAGAAGGTGCTACATCTACAGCTACAGGAACGTGGAAGTAAACACATGGTGATTTACTCCCTCCTGCATTTGTCAATAGCTAGACAGAAGCTAAGCTACGCAGTTCGGATGGAGGCAACCTGTTTGTCAGCTAGCGGGGGTTGGGCAGAATAGCACTCTGTGAACAACTTGTAACACAAACAACTCCCTAATGCATTGTTGCTCAGATAGGGTCGCTGTGTCTAGTGTGGATAGCACAATGCTAGGGAAACTAAGCAAGATAAGATGCGATAAGTCCAACAATGGCACATTGGTGTGGTGAAGGGAAGGTAGATATATCAAGGTGATGCGTGCCTGCTTGCACTGACTGGCACGTTTGTCGAGGATTTTTTGCTAGACCAAAAGCGGGGTGGTTAACTCTGGTTAGAAGGCGTGAAGCGAGGGGTGTTTGGTTACAGCTTACTTACATTGTCGTCTTGAGTTTTGTTGTTAATGCAGGTTTCACTCAATAGTGGCGAGCTTGGTCCACTCCAAAGCGGCAATTCCAGTTGTAGGCTTCACGGCTCCAGAAGTTTGGGTTTGTGCAGCCATATCTTCCCTCAGTACAGTTTAACAACCCTCTTACCACAGGGTGGCATGATGGATAAGTATGAAAGCAAGGCGACAGGTAGATTACTAGGACTGGAGCAGGCGCTACTCTGCTTGGTGCCTAAGTATGCTGGTGCAGACCCGTTCCTTCCTGCCTTTCCTGTGTAGGAGGTGGTAATGCAATCTATGGTTTGATAGCAATGTGAGCTAGGTATTGTTCCCTACGTCTTTTGTCACTCCTTATCTTGTAAGGCATAGAGTAACACGGTTTGGCAGTCTACATAATGTACTTAGACAGGAACAGTTACTACAGTGTAACCCAATAGTGACTTGCTGGCACGAGCTCAATAAGGGTCTCCACTGATCCCCCACTTACACGGGCTGATCAGGGACGTGGAGCCATGTCGACCACCAAGCCTCTACTTGTGCATTCGCACAGTGTTGAGCGGCAAACCTCAGGCTAATGTCACTTCAACACGTGCTCGAAGCAAGAAATAACCTGAGCTTGTAGCCCCTCCCTGTGTGAGGGTGTTTCTAGTGGTTGTGGCATGGCTGTTTTTCCCCACCAGCACCAAATTAGTGCTCAGGTGGCTGGAAAGAAACAGGTAGCCATCTAATGGGGATGTCAACAATCTCCCGGTTCCTTTTGGCAGTGCACGTCATATTCTGTCTCTAACCGTTAACACAGACAAGTATCCTGTAAATGAAAAGCGGAAGAGTAGTGAACAATGAGTGATTATTGAATACTCAATAAACATGTGACCCATACTACCTCCTACCAAACCGTGGAGTGCTGAAGGTATCTGCTGTTTCAGGTGTAGGCAACCTGGTTTTAGTTTAAAAGGGGAATAGCTGGTTCTAGACGAATATAAAGTTAGTTAAAGTTAAACTGAGCTAAGTTAAAGGTATCTAGAAGAGAAAGTGAAGTTAAATATGTATGTACATGTTTGCTGGTTGTTGAGACTTGGTAAGTAGCCGCTGGGGGCATACTTGAGGCTTACAAGATCTCCAGAGGTCCCAGCATTAAATTAGTGCTCTGGGATGTTGCGAGAGAGGATGCGAAAGAATGACCCCGGAAGAATGACTCCCGAGCCTGGCAGCGTCCGGACTTATATAGGTGAAGCTTGTAGGGTGCCGACGCGTACTGCGGGGAGGACGAGCGTCCTGCCTTAGTTGGCGTGGGAGTAGAAAAACTCGGGTCAGCACTAGTCAGTGTTTCTGCTTCGTGCCTCTTCGGCGGCACTCGGCCTTGCCAGAGGCCTGGGCAGCTTACGAGCTGTCAGTGCGGGGAAGGGTAGGGAGGGGGGTGTGCCTGCCGGGTTGCGTAACCTTCAGGTGAAGAAAATTCGCTCATAATGTCCTGTTGCCTAGTAGATTAGGCGACTGAATATTCATCTGGAAAATTCTCTCTACGTGTCTCTCATGTCTGTAGCAGTGGAAGTAGGTACACTTAGCGATGAGTTGTAATCGTAGTTGATTAGTAGTAGGAGCGGCACGCGTCAAAGGAATGAAGCTGACGAGTACTTCTGCTGCTAGCGCGGTGATGACTGTCAGGTCAGGCCGGTCAGCTCTGGCAGCTAGTGCGGTAGATGACTGAAGACTGCTCTCAGCATGAATTTTGGTTCTCGTATTATAATAATCCTGGGGGTTGCCTCGATGTTCATTGGCTGGCGTCTTGATGGCGAGAGGTGGTCGTAGAGCGGGATGTAACGAATAGCCCAGCCCTCTGACGTGACTTCACCGGTCGACTGGAAGAATAAGACAGACAAACTATGAAATATACTAGTGGTCCCATCTAGCAGTGATTAGTAGTACTTCTTGCCTTGAGGAGCAAAGCTTCTTTGAGCCGGTGAATATAAAATTTCCGCTGGTTGGAACGTCCATTTTTGCAGGGTAGATAGTACAATCTTCTGATGTCACATACGTTTAACAGTAATGCAAACTTCGTAGAAATCAGATGTGCTGCTGGCTATGCTGATAAGCTGAAGTCATCTAATTACCATTGTTGAAAATGTATCAGGCATCAATTCACCCTTTCTCCGTTGTGACAGAAGCTCATCCTTGAGGGAGAAGAGAAATAAATTCTCATTGAAAGAACGTGGGATGTCCTCGCAGCAGCATTGGATCTCCCTCTCGACTAGCACCGTCTTAACTGGAAGAGATTAGATCTTATCTCTGAGGAGAGATGGTAGCAAGTTCTCCTGTGCAGTTCAATGTGAAGTGTCCTCGCAGGAACAATAGGCCTTCCTCTCAGCTAGTGCCATCTCTGGAGGATGACTTGGGTGGAGAAATAAATTCGTGTGAGAGAATGTTGAACTGTCTTCTCAACAGCAATGTTTTTCTCTCCTGTTTGTTCCTCTGTAGCATCTGCTACTCTGTGCGTTCTCTGCTCTGTGTGCCACTTCCGTCATGAATGAACTTGACCTTGCATTCAAAGAATCAGCTGGCTGGAAGGTCGATGGCTTGGAGCAGGTGCGGTGGCAACACTCTTTTATGTAGTTTCTTAGGTTTGGCTGCGGCAGACATCCCTGTCTCTCTGTTGCATGAACTCGGCGTTCCTTCTCTCTTCACGCTTTAAATGATAGGGTTACGGGAGTGCCAAGATGTGGCAATGTTTTGTCATATTTTTACTTTTTGCATGAGCTCTTCATGTTACATTGCTTTATTTCTTTTGTCAGTGTTTTAACTTGCATGGTGAAACCGAGGTATGTGCCACTTTCGTCTTTTCTTTAAAGTGTGCAGTCTTACATTATGAACTTTAACGTTTAATTTACTAACAAAATCACAGTGTGGTTGTGGGAAATACAAGCAAAACACATAGAGGCTGCACATGGAATAGTACGACTCTTGGGGAATCATAAAAATTATGATTATTAAGTATTTAATAAAAACAGAAGATGGCACACAAGAACCGCACTCGATCTGTTCGCGTCTGCTAATACTCTGCTGTGGCCGCCTATGCAGTGATATAAGTTTGTTTTGCCCATAGCCTCGGAGTGTCGCATAGCAGGCAAAACAATGTGTGTAATTAAAAGCAAATTAACGGTATAGTGATCTGAGCCTACTTCTTAAAAGTTGGCAAACTAGTGTTTTCGTGGCAAGGCGTTATCTACATTCAATGTTGCACGTCACCACTACATCAATATAGAAGGTTGCTAAGTACAATAGAGTACCCTTGAAAGAAATTATAAATTATTTACATCAATTTCTTCTCACAACCTTTTTCATTCATTTATGAAGTCTTTCGGTTGCTGGCTGAAAAATGCTTCTAGACATCAATTGCAAATTATTATTTTACAAATCGTTTGAAAGCAAGTCATTATTGAGTGCATCAATTTTACACATTTAAGACATTTTAAGAAAAAGCAACAATATTAACTTTAACGTTAAAATTGAAAGAAATATTCTTTTATTAAAAATCCTTTGATTCTACACAAGGCAAACATATTTACAGGTTTCCACATACATCTCAGTATAAACTAAGGCGTGTTGCAGCATTAAAGTTTCTAAATAGCAACAGACCAACCTATAATTTCTCTGTCTTTGTGTATATTCAGACTTTTTTACTCTGGGCTTCACCTTGCACATTTCTTGACAGGGTAATAGATTTAGATAATGTCTGTGGTTGCACAACTGTACTGGGGTTGTATGTGTACTAACATATAAAACCGACTATTTACTGATTGGGTGACTATTTAAAATGGAAGTAGTTTGTTGCACTGCACTCATTGTTGCAGCATGCTAACTGCTCGTGCTGGTCGCCTCCTCTTCATTGGAAGTACATAGGGCAGGTTTGGTCATATGAAGTGGGCTGGTGGCCATCTTGGTCTTCCTTTGTAGTGACCAGGTGTCACGCTGGCCCTGCACACACGTAGTGGCTAGATTCGCTGCTGGAATTTGGCTTTCCTGGAGTGGTTGTTTCGCCCGTAGTCTCCCTCGTTGCTGTCAGGGGCTGCAGGACACGTCGGTCTGCCTCCTCGGTTTGTGTGGGAGATGTTGGGTCCGGAGTCGTCATTGAACAGGTGTCTCTGGACCATCGACTTTGCTGAGCTGGCCCCCTCTTCTTTTAACTGTGGGGACCTTTTTCTCCCTGGTATCGGTTGTCCCCGGTGCTGCCAGGGGCTGCAGGATACAGCTGTCTGCTCCCTCAGTTGATGATCTCCTTTGACAGGAGAATGGGGACCTTAGAACAGGCTGGGCTGCAGGTTGTTCCACGTGAACCTCCTCATATCCATGAAGGAATGGCCTCGGGATTATCTCTACATCGGATGCTGTCACAGGTTCTGTCTGGCTGTGGGCTGCATCTGGCGTCTCAGTTAGGTCCTTCTCACATCCATGATGGGCGATGTTAGGGACTGCCTCGGCATGGGCAGGCACAGGTGACCTGGAAATAGAAATAGGAGCAGAGTACATAGGATTATGTAGAGTGACCTCAGGGTCAAATAGACAAGAGTTTCTGAAATGTCTTGTGCTCATCCGGGGCGTTGGGCCTGGGAGTCAGCCGCATCTCTGGGCGGTGCCTGGAACTCGAAGGCTGCTGCCTCTGCATTGAGCGTAGACATGTCGGCTAGGGTAGCTGCATGTTCATGGATGATCGCGGCTACAGGTACCAGCTGTTCCATGGCCTGGGAAGCGGCCTCGTGGTCGCTGGCAGCTGTGCCTTGGCGTCCATCATAGCAGGAACTTCGCTGAGGCAGCAGCCTAGAACTGGTAATACTGGAGTGGCTCGTAGAGACGAAGATGTTAGGATACTCTGTGGGAATCCCCAGCATTGGAAAATCTCAGAATTGAATTTCCAAATGATATGGTGAGTTCCTGGCTAGGTAGAGGGAAGGCTTCTATCCAGTGCGAGGACATATTTGTTATGTGTTATGACCAGGAGGTAACAGTTCCCTTGTGTGCTGCAGGAACAGGGTCCCATCAGGTCTGCTACTACCTGTATCCACAGAGTATGTGGCTTCCGTGGCTTGGCCGTCAGTCGCCTGGCGAGGTAGGCCTTGTGTCTGCAGTATTTATCGCACTTGCTGGCATGCTTCTGGACATCTCTGCTCATGCCGTCCCAGATATATCTGACGCTTTTGTCAGAGAGTGTTTTCTGGATCCCAGGATGTCGTGCATCGGGATGTTCATGGAAATGCCGGCAGATGTTGTCTCGTAGATCCCTAGGTACCCAGATTCTCCATTTAGCACCAGGTTGGTGGTTCTGCGACCACACAACGTTATCTCAGAGATTGAATCTTTGCGAATTTTGGCGTAGAAGCTCCTTAACTTTGGGGTCTTGTTGCTGATGACGTTCTATCTGGCGTTGGCTTAACTGGAGTTAAAGAAGTTTTAGCTGTTTTTTGGGTAGGTATTCCGGAGGGTCAGGTGGAGTGACGTGGTCTGCTTCTTTGAGTTTCACCTCTTCATTCAGGTTCTGTTGTTGAGATAACACATCCGGGAGGTCTTTATTTTTGCCAGCGCAATGTTGAACCTTGAAGTCGAATTCCGAAAGTAGGAGATCCCATCTCCCAAGTTTGGCTTTATTGTTGCAATATTCTCACAATTGCTTGAGTGCTTTGCTATCCGTTCTCATAGTGAATTGCGTACCTTCTAAGTAGTAACAGAATTTCCGGATGGCCCAGATTACAGCAAGAAGTTCTTGCTCGTTTATGTGATACTTCCACTCTGTAGTATTCAGACTGGTGCTTGCGTATACTATGACAAGAGGTTTGCCATCTGGGTTCCTTTGGTATAGGATGGGGCTTAGGTCATTATAGCATGCATCCTTTTATAGGATAAGGGGTCCCTCTCCTTGTCTGTGCAGACGGTGAATTTGTTGGAAGCTTGTCTTGAGGGCCTCAAATGCAGCGCGATGTTCCGGTGTCCACCACCATCACACTTTCTTCTCCAACATTGGGTGAAGCGGAGCCATTAAATCTGCGATATTAGGCATGAGGTCCCGGAGCCAATTGCATAGTCCCAAAAAGCATCGCAACTGTTTCTTCTTATGAGGCTCCTTGGATTGCTCTTATCGAGTGGTCTTGTGAGAAGTTGCTTATGGTAGATATGACATGGCCTAGGTACTCAATAGAGGTTTTTCCAAAATGAATCTTTGAAAGCTTGGCCATGAGTCCAATAGAGTTCCAGTCCTAGTACTCGCTGTAAGTGTGACAGGTGCTCTCATGATTTGCTGTACACGATCACATTGTCCAAATATGTGAAGCAGAACTTGTCTAGGTAGTCAGTCAATACTTCAGCAAACATGAGTCATTGAAAAGTTGCGGCAATATTCTTCAGGCTTAAGAACATCACTCTAAATTGCAATGTCTCCCCTTCTGGTGAGGTGAAGGCTGTGTACGGGTGGCTCTCTGGGTGTATGGCTATTTGCCAGTAGCCGGACTGCATATCTAATATGCTGAATATTTTGGCCTTGCCAATATATCTCGTAGCGTGTGGGTGAGATTGCGAGCAGGAGGCAGAATTGGCAGTGTGGCATTGTTGAGGGCCTTATAGTTCACGCAAAACCGTAACTGTCCGTCCTTTTTGGGTACCAGCACGACGTGAGAGTTATACTGCGAGTTGGACAGCTCAACAATGCTATGTCGTTTCATGTTGTCTAACTGATCCATAATCAGGTGGTGCCACCTAGCTGAAACCTTTAACGGCCGGTTGTAAATTGGTGTTGTCGTGTTCAATATCATCTCGTGTTACACCATGGCGGTCTGTCGTAAAGTTCCTCTGGATCCAAAGGCTCTAGTGTGCTCTGTGAGAACGTCTTTCATTTGGCGAAATTGCGTGTGTCTTACAACTTGTGGTTAATCTCCTCTTCGCAGAGTGTTACTGGCCTTAGTTGGTCAGGTCAATGTTGTGCGTGGTGATGCGGCGATTGTCACCCAGGTATACTTTCCTTTGCCATTGGTCCATAATGCATTGCTGTTGCTGCAATCATGGGTGGCTTACTATTATCTCGTCCTGGATGTCCGGCGTTACAACTAATTCCGCTTGGGACTTGATATGCTGTACTTCGACAGTAAGATCAGTGCGGTTGTCTACGTGTAATGTGCATTCTGGCTTTGCCATTCATATGGTTTTAGTCTGAGGATGCAAGTTAGCCCTTTGTTATGTGCTAAGTATTTCTTGGCACACGAAGTTCCCTGATGCTGTGGAGTCTAGCAGTGCAAGGAAATTTTGGCCATTGACTTGTTCTTCAATGTGAGGGGCCTTAGGTATTTCGGCTTCCTCGTCTAAGAGTTTGATGGTTTGTCCTTCTTGGCCCCTCTTGAACAACCAACCCTGGCATTTCCCTTTGTGCTTGAGGGTTTCACTGTTACTGTGGTGGGTTGCAGTGCTCAGGTTTGCATCCCTTCTTTCTGTTTTTTCAAACAATCTTTGTTATAGCGGTACTCTGGGCAATACCAGCATTTAGGTAGCTGCAAAGTCGGAGGTGCAGGTGGCAGCAGCTTACAACTGCGTTCAGATTATGTCTCTTTTTCCATAGGTTTTGTAAGCTTTGGTTGATCAAAGTCTCTTGTGCTTGGAAATTTTTCTCACCTTCTCAAGCTTGCTCTACTAGCACATCCACTGTATGTGGCTTCAGAATCATCGGAGTGTTCTGCATACAGGGCAGTAGTAGACAGGAAATCTGCCTAACACAGCTCTCGTCATCACCTTCTGGGAAGATTCTTTGGTACATCTGTGCTTTTCTCGTGGCACAAATCTCTATTTCCTCACCTGACGCTTGGGTACAGCTGTAGAATTCGGTCGTTAGGCATGCCAAATCTTCCTCGCTTGTGAAATACTGAGTGAGGCAGCTGCTTAGTTGTTTCCGGTCTGACACGAACTCCCCGTACTTACTCCACCAGTCAAGGGCTTGGCCCTTCATTTTCACCTGGGTTCTGACTACCCATTGTTTCTCAGGGATGGTGTAGGCTTTGAGCTTGCATTTCGTTGTAAAGAGGAGTGGGTCCTCGTGTGGTCTGCCTGCAAATTCCAGCAGCTGCAATTCCCCGGTACAGTGTGGTCCGCTGTGGAGAGAAGCGGGTCTGGTGTTGGATGGTCAGTACTCTGAGTCTCGTTTACAAGCCTCACATTGATAGACCATGCTAGGTCTGTTGACTGGCTTGTCTGGCTATCCAATGCACGCGTGATGATATGTCTTACTACACAGAATGAACCTAACTGTATGGTGACCATGGCCGGGGCATGCAACCTGATTACAGAACGCTGTTTTGTCTAGTCCGGCAATCTTCGCATCAGAATTCCAATCCGTCCATGTAGTGAGGCTCGTCTGCCCAGCCAAGGCAGGAATAGTGAGTGTGAATACATTTGAGCGGCTCTTAACAGCGAGGTCTTCGGAGCTGATAAGGCCATTTGAGGGGAGTATGGAGAAGCGCCGAAATGAAGGGGCGGGGGAAATGGGAGATCCCTGAGAAAATCCACCGACCAACGGCATCGTCCAGCATGATTCCCACATGCGAAAATCCGGTGACCCGGCCGGGGATTGAACCCAGATCACCTTGGTGGGAGGTGAGCCAGCTAACCGCTCATCCACTGTGGCCCCTGAGGAAGGATTAGTGGTATCATTGTTGGCACTGTGCGCACTGAATCCTGTTGATCAGTGTACCTGGGCAGTTGGTCGCGAACAGCGCTTGCATTTGGTCATGACTGAATTGGTGCACTTGAGCTCATGCTCACTGATTCTGACTGTCATCTCTGTGGTAGCTTGGACGCTACAGGATGTTTAGATATGACTCCCCAAAGTCTGTTAGAGCCTTAATAAAGGTCGGGCTGACCTCAACTTTGGTAGTTATGCCCCATGTTGGGAGTGTGTCAAGTGTAGGTGTAATTTTTGTTCAGGTGCTAAGTTAGGCATACGCTTAATATGGATGTTCGTGATTCAGTTAATCTCTACGTGAGGCTGGTGCTTGTTCTGCCAGAATAATATTCCGTTTCAAGCCCTGAGCCTTAGTATACCTGGATGACGGAGATTGCTAGTACTTGGACGAGGTTCTGACTGACTGAATGAATGTGAGGATGGTGCTGATTGTTGAGTTGGCTGGCTGTGATACGTGGTTTGTGTTGGCGGAGACAGAGCAACAGGAGTAAGATAGGATACAGATGCTCTTGGCAGCTGTTCCAGTTGGCTGATGAACTCCACGAGCCAAGGGTGAATTTTGTTACTCAGACGTGTAGGTGGCTGGAATATATCTCGTGGAACTTTCGGCATTACTGGTATGAGCAGGAGTCTTGAGTGTTTGAGCTTAGTCCTTAGGCATGAGTTGTCCTAATGCGGCTAGAAGGGTGGGAATCAGCTCTTGCAAACGCCCAGAGGAAATGAGCACCTGTTTAATCTTCTCCTTGAGACACTGCATCTGGAAAAAGACATCTGGAGTCACACACACTCTAACATCTGTGAGATGTAAAGAAGGATGTGTGGTTTTACTCTAGTGTTAAGAGCAATGTGATTGGCTGCAGACAAGCGGATACCCAATCTCAGTGCTTGGTGCTAGGGCGTGGTGAGTAGAGAAAATTAGGCCTTGCAGTCTGCAGTTTCACACGTGGGTGTTGGTTTCGCCCGCATCTTCCCGGTCTAGGGAACGTCCCCTCTGGCACGAAGGTGCAATGGAAAGGACGAGCACCAGACCAACAAGTGCGTCCAGAATCCGTTTACCTGTGTAGGCTCCGTCGTTCTACTGAAGTATGTACAAAAGTTGGCCAGACGAGTGCTTGAGTGCTTGTGGGTAAGCAAGATGTGTACTGGTTGGTTTAAGTCCAAAGTTCCTGGGAGCACCTGCGTTTCACTCACGGGTGAGGTCAACTGGGAAAAAGGTGTTACGTCTACAGGAACTAGTAACTCAAGGATAGGTTTCAACAACTGTTTATTCTGTTTTACGGGAAGTAAACACGTGGTGACGTATTCCCTCTTGCGTTTGTCAAGCGCTAGACAGGAAGCTAAGCTATGCAGTCCCGGTAGAGGTGACCAGTTTCTAGGCTAGCGGGGGTTGGGGCCAAATAGCGCTGTGAAAAGAACTTGTAATTAAACTGAACTCTGTATTGCATTGTTGTCCAGATGGGGCAGTGGTGTCTAGTATGGATTGACGATGAATAGGCACAATGTTAGGAAAACTAAGCAAGGTGAAACGAGGTAAGTCCAACAATGGAGCTTAGGAAAGGTGTTCCTTCTGACACAAAGGTGTGGTGAAGTGAAGGTAGGTATAGCGAGGAATAAAGCTGGCGAGTACTTTGGCGGCTAGCGCGGTGAAGACTTATCAGGTCATGCTGGTCAGTTTCGGCATCGAGTGCTGTGGATGACTGAAGACTGCTCTCAAGTTGAATTTTGGTTCTCCTTTTATACTAATCCAGGTGGCTGCCTCGGCATTCATTGGCTGGTGTCTTGAGGGTGAGAGGTAGTTGTAGAGAGGGGAGTAGCGAAAAGCATAGCTCTCTGGGCGTGACGTCATCAGTCGGCTGAAGAATGACACAGACGAATGACGAAACATACTAATGGTGCTATATAGCAGTGATTAGTAGTACTCGTTGCCTTGAGGAGCATAACTTCTCTGGGCTGGTGAATAACCAAACCGCTGGCTGGAACGTCAATTCTTGCAGGGTAGATAGTACAATCGTCTGACGTCACATATGGTTTCCGGTAATGCAAACTTCGTAGAAATCAGATGCGCTACTGGCTATGCTGATGAGCTGAAGTAGTCTAATTACCATTGTTGAAAACATGTCATGTGTCACATGTTTTAGGGTTTTGTTAAACTACTATACTGCTTTGATTACTAATGTATATAGGAGCAGACATACGTGTTTGCCAAAGAATCCATATTTAATGTTATGGTCATTAAATTTCTATTTAGTTTCTTTGTGAACATCATTATATTTACTTACTTTATGAAAACCAAAACTGATATTTCAAATTTATGTATGGTACTTTTTTCTTTAATTAATAACATTCATATCAACACAAAACCTACTGTATAATAGTGCTGATGTACTTGTAACAGCTTCAAACTTTGTTTTTTGCTTGTAATTTAATGTATTAAATTGGCATATTAAAATTTATACACTGTTATACGTCTAACTCTGAGCGCTAAGATTTTGCTGTAGGTTCTTAAATTATGAACATAAATTTTTATTTCTGATGTAATTTACGAATTTTACATTCTTAAGGTGTATTGATACCATTTTCTTAATATAACAATTTTACATATCGAAACAGCTTCATTGTGCAGTATTGATTGTCGGGTCAATTAAACTACGAAGCAATAATGATATAAATACCTGAGCTACACAGTTTGGAGCTTACTCACCTGTTAAATAAACACTTATAAAATAAATATCTGGAAAAATATAATCTGCCTGTTAATGCATATATTTTAATATAAATTCTAATGTGAACTGCCAATTAGGAAACGTGGTTGTATGATATCTCTTATTTAAAAACTAATGTTCAATTTTGCATCCATGGAGATATGTTTTTATTGTGTAGAGCATAGTAATAGTTTGTCATCCCATCGGAGTGTGGATACTAGGGGCCAGGTCAATAGCAATGTTCTACATAAGATATACTGATGGAAACATCACAAGCAGAAAACTGATTGAGCAGGGCTTTCACAAATGTTCAATAAACCATTAAACATCTGTATCATGGTGTATTGATTTGTGTTTTTAGCGAATAGAATAATATTCATTTACGGTATTGTTTTATTGATTGTGTTTTTAAAGTTTAATTAAAGAATAACTAAATATTTAATTCGTTGGGGTTTCTTGTTAAACTATTTTAACACATTGTTTATTATGTGAATATCTTAATGAATGTTCAAAGATACAAGCGTATTCAAACAAATTTCTTTCATCAAGTTATGCAAGCATGATTTTAGGTGTTTTAGGCTAGAGAAGGATGACTAATCTGTTGTTACTGGAAATAAAAACACAAAGATGTTTCTTTAAGGTCTACATTTGGAAAGTGAATTGTGTGACACTTGAAATAAAGCACATTGAAGCTTTGTAGTTCGCCAATGACTTCCTGTTCACTGTAAATGTGTCTTGTTACATGACAAGTTCCTAAATCATTTTTTTTTATCATCAGCAATTGACTTTGTTGCAAATTTTAGAAGCAGATACATGAACCCAGAAGACACTCCCTGAGATGCATACTGAAATAGTCCACAAAAGGAATATACATAGCTACACGGAAGTAATCTTTGGTAGACTCAACCATTTCCAAGGATATGTTGGCTCTGTGGGTCTGCCATGGAGCAATGATGTCAACTTTAATGTCTTCTGCATTTTGCTCAACTCCATGTTGGGACAGAATGTTTTTGACCTTGGGTTGGATATTTTAGAATATTCAAGGTTTTTTTCTAATTAGTGTACATTTTGTATATTACTAGCAACCCGCCCTGGCCTCGCTTGGGTGCGATTTACAAATATGGCTTGGTTTAGGTTAAGGTAACTAACATAGGATTAATACTGTGTGTTTAAAAATTCTTCATAATTGAACCCCTTTTTTTAAAAAGACAAAAATGGTTACTTTGGGTTGTCTTTAAAAGATAAACATATGCTGTCACTAACTTTTTTGTTAACCTACGTGAGATCTACAAGTATGTAGTATATTAATTTGGTGTATCTCGTATGGTTTAGTTAGTGTAAATTATGTAAGCACCCAAAAAGCTGCTTTTTCCAGCTTGATGAGAAAACGTAAACATTTCTCTACCATCCTTACATTAAATATTAATGTGTTATATACCTTAACCTTCCTCAAGAAATTCTTTAAATGATGGTGAAAACTACATCAAAATCCATCAGCAGTTAAAGAAGCCTTACCTGAATACACACACACATGCGGCTGGGCGACTTTGTTTTATTTTGTATAATATTAGGGAGACTAAAATCTTTATGACACAACATTTCTTGCAACTTAACGTCTCAATGTATTAAAACTGTTTCGTTTTGTATGACTTGTCTGTAATTTTATAAATTGAAACAGCTTTAATAATTTTATGTACCATGTGGAGATGACTGCTGTTGTAGTGCACAATAAGATATTGAAAATGTGGTACCTGGAATTCTTCACAAAAAGTTGTACAAATAGATCTCTGACATTTAATCTGAATGTATTGAAGGAATTAAAATAAGTGAGGGAATTAAAATGGGTAAAATCATAGTCTTATATTTCTGAAAGCATTATTGATGTACTTTGGGCAATGCAGAAATGTGAAAAAGGAGGGAGAGGGAGAATTTATGACTCAAAGTTACCCTTACATAGCTACACCACAGATACGGTTTAATTTTTAAATTAATTTATTCTTGTGGCGTTATGTCGTACTTTTAGTAACAGAGACTATAAAAGGAATCATCCGTGGTCCTTAGTAAGGAACCTTACCAGTATTAGTCAAGAGTGATTTAAAGAAACTGTATGGCCAAAATTAGAATTGCCTGACAGGGTTTTGAATCAATGTCCTCCCTGATTTCAAGTAGTGTTTTACCACTGTGCCACTTCACTCGGTAGGGGCCTAAAATATTCCAGTTATGATACATGAGTGTTACATAAATGAGATGTGGATTATAAAGCACTCAAAATATGGCACATCATCAAAATAGCTCGCATACTTGCATCAGTAGTGGGCAATAATTAGCTCCAACAGCAAAATGTAATGCCAGAACTAGCGGTGTGCTGGTGCCAAGAGTGAAAAATCAGTCTCAGCATAGTAAGAAAAATTTAGTATCAACTGAAAATACTGCGGGAGAACCTTGTGGCTTAGTGACTAATGTATTTTATGGTCTGCAAGACTTATGCCCATTTACACCATTAACTGCTCTGAACCGAGATCCTAAGATCTTGATTCAAACAGGATCTTTAGTTGGATCCGAAGTCCAATGTACAAGTGTTTGCACCAACACAATTGGCTTAGCTCCTATCAGGGATCTCCTTGTCTCAGTTCGGAATTAGGATTAGGATAAAACACAGTTTGTGATTGGCTCTCATTTTGTGATGTTATGATGCAGCAGTTTATTTTGAAGTTAGGAGAAAATTAATGAGTTTATGTGGACGTGATCTCGCAAGACTAGTACTTTTTACTCTAAGACCTGGTTGAATGCATAAAAAAAATTCCGCTGCCGTTTTGTGTTTTGATAACATTTTACATCACTTGTTTTGTTATTTTTAATACCAATATTCTAAAGAAAATGAGATGTTTCAGGGTTTTATTTGGTTTAAGTAAAGTAGTTGTAGAAGTTTTACAGAATAATATTTTATGTATAATGTTTTTATATTTAAAAAAAATTGAGTTACTACATGTTGGATTGTTTTAAAACTACATTTATCATAAAAGTCAGCTCTTTAGCAAGAAAAAATTTCAATTTGAAATTTTTTTTTATGTGTCCTGTGCAGAAAATTAGGTCAGTTACTGATATTCTGAATGGCTGTTTCCAGTTTTCTGCTGTGTCTGTTATGAGGGATAAGAGTAAATTTCATTACGTCTCTACAAAACATTAATACTACTTTAATTTTAAATGTGTAAAGTTTTAAGCCTTTGTTATATGTCTCAATTTATATTTTACAATGGTTAACAACAAAATCAATATTTAAATTATTTAAGTATCAAAGTTTATTTATGGTAAATAAATATATGTAACAGTGCTTTTAGACACTAATCTGATCTTGGATCAAGGTTTCGAACCACAATATTACATGGTTAAAATTTAAATTCATCTTGATCTCCAGTCATGCTCTAAACTTGAATGATGCAGCAGTATTCTGTGATGATCTTAAATCATGTTCGGACATGATCTCGGATTGAGTGATGATCTTTAATGGTGCAGCCGGCCACTAGGGCATCAAAAACACATGCAAGAGAATCTTGTAGGCCCAGACCAAACCATTTCCACTCTACAGGCAGGTACGTAGCTGCTCAATTTACTTTCCGTAATGTTAAACCGTCCCATCTCGAAGTAAATGACTCACTGAGAGAGGGTAAGCAGAGATATCCCCTTCACAGTCTTTATTCCCTCATAACTTGCTATGAGTTAACCCTGAAGCTCGTCCTAGGCTAGTCATGTTTTGTGCTGATTACACCCAAACCTGTGTCCCCGGGTCCCTATAAGCCACTCTTAATGAACAATTGGCAGTTATTAGATACTGTATGTATCAATAATTGGCATTTTTATATGTAATTTGTAAATATTTAATAATTATTATTTAAATTTTGTGATCCCTAAACAGAAATATTAAGCCCTGGTTTTCATTTTTTAAGTATTCATTATTTCGAGGTTGGCATGATATTTGTTTGAATATTGTGTACTTATTTATTATTCTAAAGTTGCAAAATTTAGTAGCCAACACCCATTCATTTGTTGGTATATTTCTTGTGAATGTCATGCCACTTGTGGACAGTGCCTTTTCAATGGTATGAAAAATTCTTAGTTCAGAAGTTATGTTGTGTGGATTGTGGAAATGCTTTTGGTGATGTGATTTTGATGTTAGTGTGCATGCAAGTGCTTGCTACACAGCAACTGTGTACGTGCTGCTTAGATGTGGCGGTTCCAGCACCTATGGACCTGGCCCCAGTGGGAACACGTGCTACGCACTCTGGCTCCAGCCACAGCCAGCACAGCATCAGTCACCCCTCCAGTTCCTCTCCATCGTCCAGCACCCCTGACACAGAGGGTGGAGGCAACGTCACTTCTGCGGCCACCAGCAGCGAGGTGGAGGAGGAGCCCCCACCACCCCCTGTTGCCACCCGACCAGAGCGCACAAAGTCCATAGTGAGTCTAGCCAGCTGCCCCTCTTATCTGGCATGTTTGAAATATTTCAATATAAAAGTATTTATTTTTATTTTGCATACTGATGGTAAATTAGGTCCAAAAGATTTCCATCCTTTGATTTAGTTAAATTAATTACCTGTGACAATAAATTATCTATAAAAGATATATTGTCTTTGTGAAATGTAAAAATAATGACTTCATGACAATCTATAAACCATTTGCAATTCATAAACTTTTTACACGTTAATACTGTGTATACAAAATTTTATTCACAAAATAAAGATAAATTTTTTGTGAAGTAAAGTTTATTTTACCTTCATTTCTTCCTTTATGGAAGGAACTCTTTTGATCATGGTTTTTAACACATCTCTTGCATGGTTAGATATTTGTGGGTCCATTCAGTACACAGTGGGCCAATGTTATTTGTCTTTAACAGTGTGCTGCATCCACTATATACTGTAATGATTTTTACATTCATTCAGTTCTGCATACAACAGATCATTGCTGACTAGATAATAGTGCCTTTGGCAGTTGCCAGTCATGTTACCAATTTTTTAATTACTTCCGCCATTAACCAGGCACATTTCACCTAAATTAATTCCTGTTTCCAGCTGCACTTGTTAATGGATGCAGATAAATCGTACAGATTGTCAGTGGTGCCTCATTCCTTTACCATAAGAGGGCTGTGCCAGTTTGTGTTGTGCAACATCAGTTATGTATGAAACAACTTACTAATATAGACACCCATTTTTTTTCCTTTTGTTTTACCATAGGATTTTAGCATATACAGTGAAACCCTGTTAAGACGTTTCAGAAAAAAATACTGAAAAATGTGTGCTTATTAAGCAAGAAAACTTATTAAAATGGTAAAATTATGTATTTGTAATAGACGAAGTGCAAACTTTTTAAAGCTTACTAAGCAGGAAAATTTTGTAACAGAACACTTAAGAGGGTTTTACTGTAATTTATAATAGTAGACATGTATTTTTTGAAGTGTCAGTTATGACATAGTAAAATTTGTACCTTTATAAAGTTGAAAGTGACCAATTTTGACTCCAAGAAAATTATGACTTCAAGAAAATCAGAATTTGTTTTCAAAATGTGTTGTTTCAGTGACATCCATGTTTGACTCTGTTGTAAAGCCAACATAAATTTATTAATGAAATATTAATTTAATTCAATAGTTTGACTATTATGAATATAATGATACCCCACAAATATATACTTGAACTCCTGTTGTTGCTGAAAATATTTAAACATCAAGCAGTGTGAAAAATTTACTGAACATAGTCAGTTTTCAGTGGAAAAATGGATTGTGAATATACATATCTTTTGAATAAACTGAAATAGTGACACGTGTCACTTAGACTAGTCAGTGTAACTTTGGCGTGCATTAGGTCAGGCGTGCTCTGATTCTTGGTTCTGAGCGTACTTTCTGCCAGAGACTAACACTGGTCAGGTTGGATTACAACTCGGTACAAAATCAGCTGTGGGTGGTACCGTAATATGTCTTGATTACAACCTTAGCTCATTGAGGTAGGAATGACTTACCAGGTAACTCACACACCGGTTTTCTGGGCTGTGGTGTAGAGGCAGGTCGACAGGGACCAGTTTCCGTACATCTGCTAAAGTCCTTTCTGAAACCAGACTGATTGTCGACCATCAGGTTATTTTCAATAATGTACCTGGTTATCTGTTGGTGTGCAATATATTCAAGGACTTTAGAAATTGTGGGAAGAATGCTTAGGGGTCTATAGTCACTGTCACATTGAGGCTTATTTGTCTTCGGGATCTGTATTACTAAAGCAGATTTCCACTGAGTTGGAAAACTGCCTGTGACCAGCAAATAATGAAATATTTTAGTTCTTGGTTCTAAGATAAACTGCAAGGTTAGGTTTATCAAATCAATTCAAATCCTGTCATTACCCTTGTCTTGGTTTTAACTCATCTGATAGCTTTCAGAATGTCAACAGGCGTGATGATATTAAAGTAAAAACATTCTTCTACGCAGTAAGTGTGGGCTTTAATAAGAGACAGTGTTTCATTTTTTGTTTCAGGAGTAATACAGGTACATGGAGTTGTGAAATAAGCATTAAGTTCGTCAGCACTTGGATTGATTTTTTGGTAAAAGTTTTTATTGTCTTTAAACTTCACACCCATGTAACACTGCTCCATAAATGCCACGGGGATGAGTTTGGTTGTATCAAGCGGCAAGGGTATGCAATCTTAGTCGTTCTAATGGTTTGGGTACCCTGGTTTCTGAGTAAACTGTATTTCTCGAAACTCACAGATACATGGATATCATTTTTTCTCTTAGAAGATTTGTATTTACAAAAAGCATTATCCTGATCAGCCATTAAAGCCTTAATTTCCTGGGTCATCCATGGTGCTGGTGGGCGAGAAACCCGCTTTGTTTGTTTTGGAATGTGTTAATCAATAGTTTGTATAATAAGGTGTTTTCATCATGAAGTTTGTCATCAACTGCAAGAAAATAATCTATTTAACTCCACTGTACTTCAGAAGCATCGTTGATAAATTGCGGCATGTTGATCCTTTTCTGGTCTCTGTAGGTGATAATTTTCTGTAAGAATTTTGGTGTATGAAGTGATTATGTTTTATGTATGAGGTCGTGGTGAGATAAACCTGGTGCACTGATTTGTCTATAATGTAGTACTTTGTCAGCTTTTGATGTGAATATAAGGTCAATCAGAGTGTCTGCATTATTAGTATGGTGGGTGGCTTCAAGAGGAGAGTATGCTAGATTACATGAGGAGAAGAGATAAGTAAGGAGCAATGTTTGATGTGATTCTGTTAGGAGGTCGGTGTTGAAATCCCCCATAATCAATACATTATCGTAACTAGGAAGTATCGCAAATAGGTTGCTTTCTAAGTCATCCATGGACCATGTCTTAAGGTGTTCGTAAACAGTGGCAATTAGTAACTTTTGTGTAGAAATGTTTAATTCAAGAAATAAATACTCAAGTTTTGCGCAGTAAGGATAAGGAGAGCTGCAGATAGTTTGAACTGTAATATCATTATGCACATAAACTCCCATGCCCCCACCCTGTTTACCTTATCAATCGACTCTGTGTAAATGATAACCTTGCAAGTCAACAAGTGAAGATGGGAGACACTCCTTAAACCATGCTTCCGACACTAATACTGCATGAAAATGAAGAGGACTAAAAATTGCTCTAAACTTTTCAATGTGGCCGAGTAGTGACTGGTTGTTGACATGTGCCACGTAGAAATCTTTAGGGCAGCGGAAGGTCCGGAGGGAGTACCCTTAGCTGTGGGAAGTGTGACTGGTGCACATACAGTTCACGATAAGGCAGTGTTTACCTTTGACGTGGTGAAATGATAAATTTCACACTAATGAAATAGTAATATTTTAATAGATAGACATCTTTATTTCAAAACTGTAGAAAAATAAATCCAAAACCTACAACCAAAATCAAAGTGAAGTTTTATGTTGTTTGTAAATGTATATTCAAACAAATCCAAGCAAAATCAAATTGGTAGTCCATGAACAAAATAAAAAATGTGACTTATTGTAGTACTAGACACTCAAAAATGTACATAACAAGTGAAATTTCTTGTAAACAGTAACAGGAACTAGATGGGTAAAAGAGACAGACTTCTTTTTTCCCCATTTATAGCACGTTTGTGTCAACATTGAGTGGCACTGTTGCCATGGGCAGGGTGTGGAATGTGCTGTGCTGCACATGGTATCTTGGCATACAAATACATTGCGGGCAAGCAAACTGCACCAGCAGAAGATGTGCATACTTTGAAACAGCTGGTGATTGGCCCAGCTCACTTCCAGAAATAAATTTTAATGAAGTTTTGCCAATTTTTTTTATTTTTCCGCCTATTGTTTTTAAATATTACAGACATCTCGCTGTGTTTAATGTCGACGCATTGTCTTTTCCAACAATGTAGATTAGACGACTTCTGCTCCATCCATAGTTCAGTTTAGCCAGTAGATGGAAGATTGCATTTTCTTTTGTCCCGACGTAAAGTGAGATTGCACTGAGATACCTCTAGTAGTAGGAATATTGTTTGTTTGTCTTTGCTTTTCTTTCTCTTTCCTTCCAGTTGGCCGGTGATGTCACGTAGGCAAGTCATGCATTCGCTACCCCCCGCTCAGCAACCACTCCCTCGCCTTAGTAGCACCAGCCAATCAGCATCAGGCAGCAGCCTGGACTAGTATAAAAGGAGAGACAGTGTGCGTCTCCAGAGCAGTTTTTGTTCCCAGTGCTTGCAGCATAGTAATTGACCAGATTCACAGCAGTCTTTGTTTCGAGCACTAGTCGCTGAGACCCGACCAGATTGAACAGTCTCCAGCATGCGTTTCTCTGACACTGACCAATGCACCTCGTTCTCATAGTTTAAGTTACGCTTACTATAGGGTTAGGTTACATTAATTAGGCTCTCTCCCAGCTATGTACCTTGTAAAACCCATTCACCTTGCGGTATATGGACGTATCTTTAATGAACCTATTCTTGAAGTCCTTCTCAGGACTCATCGTTTCACGTCCTTGTTTAGTATTCCTAGCTATGTGTCAGTTTTCTCCACTTTACGTCTTTGCGCGCGATGCACACATACAACAATGTGAAAGGAGATTGCTTAGATGTTCAGCATATCACCCCCCAGCATTCCCCTGTTTCATCACCGGTTGCCTCTACCAGTCAGCCAGTAGTGTATTCTAGCGTCCTGGCCAAAATTCGTGCCGTCGACCAGGAGTCAAGGTGCATTCACCACATGTCTTAACCAAAATAAATTGTGGGTCAGCTTTCACTTTGAGTTCTTTCCTGTAGACATAGCACATTTCTGTAGTGACCCTCACATAACAATATTACATGTGATCCCGGAAAACCTACTCAATTGAGCCAATACACAAATCTTTCACCCACACACTAGCTCAGGCCACCCTTCCCATCAATCCCCTGGAATTAAAGGAAAGGAGGAGCTACACAGGTACACTGTCCTGAAACAGCTTGTCGGCTTGGTGTTTGCCGGCCTAGCCACAGCAGTCTCCGCCAAGAGAGTCGGACATCTCCTGAGTTGGGAAAACTGAACATGGCCCCTTACTCACGTGAAACCCCAGACAGGTGAGGCGTGACTTCCATCGCGAACTGCAGTCTCAGCCAGGCGTTGGAATAAGGTGTCTGCCAGTCTCCGGCCTGCACGTGGTGCTAAACATAAGTTTGCAAAAGGAGCCTGCCATCTTGGTACAGTAGCAGAAAGGTAAATCTACTTCCTGATGTCCTATTCCAAATGGAAGGGGCTGAAGGAGAAAGTCCAGCAGATTCTCTTGGCCTCTGACCAATCGCACGAGTATCAGCCCTCCCTGGTATCTCACGAGCTCAAGCACAAGCCCTCAGGCATCTTCAGGCCCCAGTGGAAATTGACATACCCAGAGAACTGTTAGACACTCCAGTGAACAACTGTCCGACTTAGTACCCTTTCTGGGTAGTAGAGCATTTGAGCCAATCCGATTAGCCACCTACACCAGTCATCGCTTACTTGGTTCCTACCATAATGCTTCCCCCTCTACGATCGAAGCCTCAGTTCACACCAACCTTCTCCATGGTACCTGTATTTGCACCTGTCCACACAGATGCTACTCCAGCAACTTGTCTTCCAGGTATCGCCAAGAAACTAGTGGCACCCAAGCGTAGAATTGTTCTACCCATACCTAATTTTGTGTCCTGCCACAAAGCAACCCGGCCAGTTCTATATAACGGGAAGGCACCAGTGCCCCGCCAGAATTGAAACACCTAACGTTATAGAAGTGCCTGGCTTAACTTCTAGCCAAAAAGGTGGAGACCCTCTACTGTTTCAGACAAGTGAGTGTACATTCCCGGTGTGTCACGTATCAAGGTGTTTTCGCTACAATTTTTTATTTTTCCAAATTTTGTATTTTCACATTTCTGTAAAAATCCGTCCATACAAATTGGATGTCTGTATGAAGTAAGTGCTGTAAAATCAAGGTTTGAGAAAAAATATTAAAGTTATGTGATCTTTTGAAGACTTCAAGGAGACATTTACACATCTTTGATGCACACGCAACATTCAATTTGGCCCATCTTGGATGCAATGTTCAACCTTTTGGGCAGGTCTCACTCCCACACAGTACTGAAGAGGCTGCGCACGTGCCAACAGAATACACCAGCACAGTATAAAATAAATTTAATATACTTTTATATTTTTATATTTATATATACATATGCCTACAATGGAAGGGGAGGGGGGTAGAAAGGGGGAGAGAGATTCTTCACAGACTGACGATAGCTTTAACGTGTGGGTAAGGTTGGATACAGAGTGCCCTTGGTCAGGCCGACAGGAAAGTCTTCACAGACCAGGTAAGCGGAAGTCTGAGGAGGTGAGTAGAAAGAGTTCTTGCAGACTCAAGGATAGGTGGTGGTAGACTCGCGTCCTCTTCTGTCGCAGAGCCCAGAGCCTCTGCTGGGGCTAGCTGCTGGCGCTGTATTTATACTAAATTTTTGGTTATCAGCAGTTCTGCTGGGTGCAGGGATGAACATAGCCTTTCACCATGGGGGCGCGTTTATCGGGGTGCAGACGCGCTATGTTTTTCTTATCGCTCCGCGTGGAGGCAACGACAAATTAAAACCCCTGTCTCTGAGGTGGGCTGGTCGTGACATGACAAGGTCACGGGGGTGCTGCCATCTCTCAACATTGTAAGAACTTCTTCCGGAGCTAGCCACGAGTAGTAGAATTCTCAACAATATTTATATAAATTGTGGGTGTGCCTTTTGCATACATAAATCTGGGTGGGCAATGGTGATTGTAATTACGCACGTAATTTACAGTGATGTAATTGGCTACCCAGGCTTGTGGGCTTTATTAGCGTGATACATTTATTCTAGATTGCCACTTAAATATTCTGTGCCTGAGTGCACGTGGCTCATAGATGGGGCGAAGTCATCCATAGAGCGTGCATTCTCACTGCGCAGCATGCTGGCATGCGTCAATCGGCCACCCCCTTAGCGACATAGACCCATATTTGGTTTCTACTACTGTGCTGCAGGTTGGGAAGGTGGATGCCTCAATCGTCGAACTCTTGATGGGCTTCTAGGTGAACACCTCTGCTGTGTTCATGTTGCCTTGAGTGGGTTGGGCTTCTGGATGAGCGCTTGCTCTGTGCGTGCCTTGAAGGAGTAGCGGGCATCTGTATCTGGGCCGTGTGCCATCTGGTTCCAATTTCTGTGACGGGTGAACAGCCTTCCCTTTCTTTCCCTTTTCGCTTTCTCTTGCTCCTCTTGGCAGCAATCGGATGTTGGGATGTGTAGTCATCTGCTTTTCAGCGCCGAACAGGGCAATCCCGTTGCGTTTTCTTTTCTCTTGCTTACCAAGGGAGGAAGATATTTGGAAGGAAGTTGGGAAATGAGCGGTTTTAATACTAGGCCTTCCTAGTTCGAGAGCAGATTTACACTGGTGTATGAAATTGGGAAGGAATAATTTATACAGCATGTGTACAATTATTTAAAAAATTTATTTTTATGTTAATATTAATTTTTCTGTACTCGAAGAATAAAATTGGTATCTTAACGAGCAAGTTTTCATGTGGGAGTGGAATACTGTGGCCTCTGGGGTAGTAAATTAATTAAAGCTGCGATGTTCGCACAGTACCCGACATGTAGTCAAATATTACAAGTTAACAAAAATTATTAATTATACATGTGAAGTTAGTGGTTACTCTCATACAAGCTAAAAGGGTATTGCATCATGGGAGCAAGACACTGAAATCACTCAAGCAAAACAAAAAAATATTTTATCTTAGTAGTCTTGAGGTTAATTAGTGTAGCACAATTTGTGCATACATAATATAATTTGCTGCAAACACATTCCGTAATACATGAACACTGAATACAGTCTCTTACAACTAAGTCATGTAAAAAGAAATACTTTGACAAAATTATCAAGTAATAGTTACAACAATTTGTATAGACAATAATCACAAGTGAAGGCACTCTTACGTACTAATAGGTAAGATAAGTTTTCCCTTACATAGTGGGATTGGTACAAGTGATTAAATATGTACAGGTACTGGCTTAAGTTCTATACTCTAAGCTAGGTTTCTGGTTAGTGAGCATGAAACTTTAGGGGTCTCCACTGTGGCAGAGGGTTCATGAACTTAGGTAGGTGCAGGCCTCTGTTTAACATTACATGAAGGGGCTCAGGCACGTGAGCGTAATGAGAGTGTGGAATATTGTCACAACTCTGTTTGTGCGTTTTACACAGATGTGAAAACAATTTACTCATGAGCACTGGGGGTGAGATATTTTCTCAACACATACATTCTTACAGGCTAAACAGGATACACTTGGTCACGTTTTGTATATGGAAAAATTATGCAATGCACAGTTCTAACCTTTAAAACAATCTTAATCCCTTTTGGGTGATTATAACGGGACAATAAACGTAGGGATGTGCGAGTACTCAAAATTTCAAGTACACTCTCGAGCTTTGTATTTACTTGACTCGAGATGGTATCATTTTCTCAAGTTCAAAAAATTAAGAGAGTTTTGGGAAGAAAAGTGCATATTGCAATTTTGTCCTGAAGAATACAAGAAAGAAAGCCTCGTTTTTATAGGCATCATAAAATAAACGACTACTGGCCAGATGGTGTGCAAAGTTTGGGAATTTTCCATTGGTCCATATACTATATTATTATCGCTTCGTGTGCACTCAGTAACATTCGTCACACAGCTTCATGCCACGATTTACGCATATGTGAAAAAAATGTCAGCATTACCTATTTGTAGAGTCCCGGAAAATTCACCAGTGTGAAATAAGCATTATAAAAACTGAAAAACTATTCACTATAAACAGCTAAATTGTTGTGATTTAGCGATAAATGAGAAAAACTTACGTAAATGCACCAAATTCTTCACAAATGTCTTTCACTGTGTTAGTTTTCAACGTAAATAAAATATTGATCTTTTTTGTATTAAAAATACTTTCGGATGGTCTTTGTATTGACGGAAAACGTAACGTAGCCAATTTCAACGATATGAGACATGCAAACAGCATTCAACCCAAAATGGCTCGCCACATCGAACCTAGCGCTAGCAGTGTCACTTTTGATGAAAAACATGTTTGTAATGAAGGTGTGCATAGCGAAACGGTTCAAATCATTGTGTAACGTGTCGTGTAGGAACATGTTTGGCATGAAGATGTGTAGGAAATGGTGCGATTTTATTTTGTGGTGTGTAGGAAGATCTTTGACATGTAGACGTGAAGCCAATAGCACGTTTTTATTTTGTGTCGTGTACGTAAAGCCTTCTGCCAATAGAATTAAAGGAGCACAGAAAAATGAGTATTTGTTTGAAAATATAATTTCCAAAAGTAGTAGAAGTAAACAAGTAACCTTAGTTGTGTATAGTGTGTTAAGAGAAGTCAACTGGTCTGTATTAAGTAAAAAGAAAAAAAGTATTTTATTGTTCATTAGAATAATACTACAATGCTGTTTGAATTTAATAATTAATTTCCCCCACTGTATTTTTTTTTTCGTCGGATTTATTATTTGACAGTGAGCTTACATGTTGATGTTATTACTGTACAATATTAGATTTTAAAACATGATACGGGAATAGTTTAATGGGCACTTTATAATATGGTTCAGGTAATTCATTAACTGTATTGTTTTAATACTCTTAATTAATAAGAAAATGCTGTAATTGTTTCATGTCCATTTGTGTGAAGTGGGCTGCTAGTAGTTTTATATTGACAGTGTTACTAATAATTGTAGAAACTCGCTCGAGTTCGACTCAAACAAAATTTCAGTGCTTGCACATCCCTAAATAAAAGCAATGTTTATTACAACTAGACGCTTTATACTGGCGTACATTATGAGTAGGTTACTATGCGAAACTAAAGTAAGTTACAACGTTCCGTGTTGTCCTAGTAAAGTTACAAGTAGGATACACTCTTGATATCTACTTTGTACAGTGGTGTGAGTTTACTACATACGACATTACGTTTACTTGTTAAAATTATGCGTGAGGGTTCAGCCTGAATGGCTTTGGATGAGATTGCATTTCTCGTGGTTTTAGGGTAGGGGGCTTCTAACTCTCACTGAGCAGAGAGGTTACGCTGGCCGTGCTGGCGGCAGTACATTCATACAATACTGGGTTACTCATAATTCTTAAGTTACACTCTACGCTATGACAAGGGGTACACGAAAACAATATTGTCAAATCACATAAAATTTACTTGTAATGGATTATACGAGTTTCCTTCTAAGGAAAATTACTAGACTTACTTACTATGTGGTTTATTTACTTCAAACTCCTATTCTTGAGTGTTTGACGGGGTACTTGTTACATTCTGGGTTTCACAAGTGAAAGAGAATTTTACATTAGTTTGCGTAACACAAATAATTTGAGGTTATGACCTTTGTAAAAAAAATTTACTTCAGAGACAACTTTCAAAGTTACAGGTTTTACACAGGTTACACTCAGAAATTTTATGAGGGTTTCGAATTTCTGGGTGGCGGGTTACGGCATACTCACAGCAAGTTCTCGCCTCATGCTCTTAAGCAGGTTTACAGGGTTATTTAATGCAATGTCACCAAGTTGCAGTGTGAGGAATGGAGAGGGTTTCATCGAGGTTGTGTTTACGGGCCCGCTGATGGGCTTTGGTTTTGCATGTTCACTTCCTGTCAATTCTACGGTAAGCGTGTTATATATATATATATATATAAACACGCTTACCGTAGAATCCCAGAATTCCGTGAGCACTGACAGGAAGTGAACATGCAAAACACATGTGTGTGTGTGTGTGTGTGTGTGTTATATATATATATATATTTTTTTTTTTTCAAGTACGAACAACAATTTTATTTCCTAGGTTCTAGTCTAAATGCTTACTTTACATGAGCTCTTATAGGGTTTTTGCGGGGGGGGGGGGGGGGGGGGGATGGCAAACATAAATTTTGCAGCTCGCTTATGGAGTTTGAAGTTACTTTAATGTAGGCTCTGCAACAAAATTCTGGCAAACAAACTAGGGGGAACAAATGCCAAATTTAGAATTAAAAAATTAAAAAATTTTATTCTATGTTACTTTACTATGTCCATTTTCAGGAGGCAACTTTATGGTATTAGGATGTAATCTCTTTTTATGTGGGGCCTCATTTTATGACAATGCGGGTTTTTGTAAATTCTCCACCTTGAAAAGTTGCAAAAAAAAATTTTTGTGCTAATATAACTGACTTCTTGAGGTTGGTGTAGGCACTTTCATTGCACTTCCTAATAGGCTAGGATTTTGTAGGTGCTATCAGACACACCTAGTCATCCCTACTACACAAGTTATCACATTCTTGTACTGTCTTTGGCATACGGACCGATCTAACACAAGCACAGCCCTACTAAAGCTAGGCACGGGGATTATAATGGGATCGGGCGCTAGTCCAAATCTGGCTTCTGCCAGGTACTCACTCAGTACTGGAAGCTGATGCTGGAGGCAGGCGAGGACGTTTCGTCACCTGTCATTTCAGGGGGTGGGGGCCCGCCATGTTGTCTCTCGATACTGCCCAGGCACGTGACTCGTACGCCTGGCGCGCAGCGGGGTCTCTCTGGTGGCAACAGACAGTTTGGGGCCAGCGTCCCAGGCGTGGTTTTCATCTGCTTCAGTGTTAGTGATGGTACTGCTGGGCTCGTCTTTGTCACTCAGTTTTGACACACTGTGAGTGACATTGTCTGGTGTAGGCTTTGTCTTGGCATCCGACTATACTTCTCGGGCGGCAGTGGCACGGGTGACCGGTGCACGGTACGACTACTAACCAATCCCGCCGTGGGAGAGTCTTCGCATTCATTCAAGTTTACACACTGGCTGGCGGCTTTACTCTCGCTTGACGCTGTAGTCGCGGTATCCCTCTCTCTGACCTTTCTTCCGAGCAGGTGGGGACGGTCGCCAAGTTGACAGTGGGTTCCTCAGATGTTAGCGTTGTTGACTCAGGGTTTTCATTCTCTATCTGTCTGCTTTCTCCATGCTTGTTCAGGATTGGGGAGGAAGGTTAGGGTAACATGTCGCACATCCTGGATTCCTTATCCTAATTACGCTCCGCCGACTCGTGGTGGGGGGGGGGGTGTAGGTGAGACCGAGCCTGGAGGGAAGGGGGTATGCCGCTGCGTCCAGTTCGGTTCCCAGGGAGGGACCGACGAGGTTGGTGCAACGCGTGCTAACGAATTCTGGTGAGGGGGATGCAGACATGCCAACAATAACAATTTAATCCTAATTGTTACGAATTTATGCTTGCTATTACACATTTACAAATTGAATTTTAAAAATTATGATTTTTTGCTGTTTTCGTGAAGCACGCCGGGCTTCAGAAATGGTCGTGGATTTCCGTGAGTGTTAGTCGGCCATCGATCTATAACCACAATTATCAAAGATCGATAGCTATGTGTAGGCATTTGTTTTACAGAGAGGTGGAGACCATTTTTCTGACTTCTATTGTGCAATATGTTTGATGTTGTTAATCCTATTGTGTACTTGTGGTAGCTGATTTATAGTGAATGTGCATTATCGTGTGAAGTTAATTACTATAAAAATTAACTTTGTAATATTGTTCCTCGTATTTGAAGAAACAGTGTCGGCTCTTGCCATCGTGCCGCGCAATTATTTTTCTCGTGTGGCAGTAAGTTTCAAAGTGTTTTAAATTAAACGATTTCTGGTACAGTGTGGGGGAAGTGCAGGTGCTAATGGGGATGAGGAAACTACAAAAAAGCCTAAGATTGTGCAGAAATATAGAGGAGAATACACAAATGAGTGGCCGTTTTTACTACGATCTTCGAAGTCTTCGTCATACATGTTTTGTGCCTTTGCACTCGTGATTTTTCTGTTGCACATGGAGAAAGAGACGACTTTCGTAAACATGTGAGTAGTAAAATGCATGCCGATTTTGTTAAGTTTAGGGAACAAACAAGAGTGTACAGACTTTTTTCAAAAGCTTGGAGAATGAAAATGCTGTGACCAATGCTGAGTTATTGTTTACAACTTTTATTTTTGAGCATAATCTTCCTCTAGCTTGTAGTGACCACAATGGCCAGTTGTTTAAAGAGAAGTTTCCAGGTTCTAAAATAGCTACTAAATATAACTGTGCTGGAACGAAAACTTGAGCAGTAGTTGGAAGTATAGCAAAATCAACAGACTAAACAGTAATGAAATCCCAACCCTTTTCCCTCGCTACTGACTGCAGTAATGATTTAAATGTACGGAACTGTATCCAATAGTTGTCTCATACTTTGATGCAGAAACTGGCCATATTTCTACTGTCATCCTTAATATTCAGGAATTACATGATAACACAGGAGAAGGCATTTTTAAAGTATTAGATGGTGAACTGAGGACGAGGTAAATTCCATGAGAGAACTGTGTAGGTTTTTCATGTGACAATGCAAGCACCATGACTAGTGTTTCTAAAGGTGTGATTTCATTTCTTTCCAAAGCGAATGAAAACATTCATGTGCAAGGCTGTGCATATCATCTTGTGCATTTAGCTGCTCTAAAAGGTTGTGGTGGTCTGGAAAATGTTAATGTTGAGCAGTTTTTGATCAACATTTATTACTACTTGCAGAAAATCTCCAAGAGACAATGTATTTTGAAGCTGTGCCAAAAAATCTTTTGTGAAATGTTTCACAAAATTTTGAAATGTGTGTCGACTAGGTGGTTGTCACTTTTGCAGTGCATTGATAGTGTCTTGGAGCAGTGGAATCCTCTGAAAGTGTATTTTTGTGAAATGGACCATGCATGACTGGTTAAAAGTTTCAGAAAGTGAAAGAACAGTTTGAAAATTGATATACCAAACTGTACCTTTTGTTTCTGAGCTTTATTCTTCCACTTTTTATCTCTCTTAATGTATTCCTTCAGCATGAAACCCCAGTCATTCATCAACTGCATTCAAAGTTAAACAGTTTTTTTTGTAGATATTATTGTTCGGTTGGTCAAAGCATCTTCAGTTTCACAGTCTGAGAGAAATTTGCTTCAGGTGAAATTTGTTAGTATTAAGTGGCAGAAAAGTGATACTGAACTAGTCATAGGAGCTAGAAGTAGAACTTACATGAAGGAAGTCAATTTAAGTGATGATAGATTGAAGATGTTTTATCCTGATGTCAAATCATTGTACACGAGAGTTTGTGAATACATTGCTAAGAAGTGGCCAGTGAAGATCAAATTACTAGAGCATGCTGAAGTTGCTGATGTTTGTAAATGGAAAAACTAAAGTTTTCCATCTATAGTTCTTGGTTAACCAGTTTCCACTCAAGAAGAACCTGAATCATTGGAAACAGAGTTCAGTTGTTTCCAGTTTGAATCTTTTTCATTTTCCAACAGTGACAGGATTGATGAAATCTGGTGTGAAATATCAAAGATTACAGATTCATCTGGAATGAAAAAGTACCCATCCCTCAGTAAATTCATGATGACAGTTCTCATACCACACAGCAATTCCCCAACAGCACGGATCTTTAATTTGGTAGGGAAAAATAAAACATAGTTCAGAGCAAATTTGAATACAGAACTTCTTAGTGCTCTGTTAATTCATAAAATGCAACTGATTTCCATGAAGAAATATTGTCACCAAGCAACTTTCACAAAGCAGCAACTATGAGATGGAAAGCGAGCCACTAGGCTGTACATCTTGAGTAGTGCATCAACTTCGACCCAAGGTTCTTCCATTGACACAGCTTTGACAGAAGAGGCTGTTGATAATGAGAATTTGTAACTAGTAAGTTGAGGAGCATTTTATATTTTATAAATATGTTGCATTGTAGGATTTGTAGTGTAAAAGTTCCTGAGTGCTATTGTTGTTCCCGACCCTTCTGGATTTACAGCATCCGTTATTAATTACTCTTTGAAAAAATCGGCATCTCTGGTGCTGACACTCTGTAGCCCGTGGAACAAGCATGGGGACAGGAGAGGTTCGCGACCTCAGTATAGTACTCGTCGAGGGGGTTGAAGGGGGACTACCCTTCACTGTAACTCTACTTGCATAAGAACGGTCAGGGGTGAGGCGGTCCATGGGATTGCCCCACAGTATCTCACGAAGTGATGTCCGGCGAGGTTCAACTCGAGGGTGAGTGCTAACGGGGGGGAAAAGTGAACAACTGGGGAGTGTCGTTCCCTGAAGAAACGCAACTGGGGGAGGGGGGGTGGTACGGCAGGGAAGGGGTGCTGTCTGGCGCCCCTTCTTCCGGGGAAGACAACCTACTGCATGTAGGAGGGGGACGCTTCGTCCACCTCGTGGGTGTCCGGGGTTCAGTTTCTGCCGGAGGTTCCGGACTTACTGTGTCTTCGTTCTCGCTCACTATCGACGGTTGTGTGTTGGAATTTGCTCGGGCTATCGCTCGTATTAGCATCCAGCATAGGCTCAGAGGTCGGGTGTCAGAGGAACATTCTTCAGGGTTACAGGGTCCTTGAGGAGGCTCGCGTGTTTCTCCAGAGGAGTGTAAAAAAAGGTACAAAATTATCTTCATATTAACTTTTAGTTTTTATAGATTTGATTTATATGATAATTTTTCATAACGTTAAAAAATATATCATATTAGTTGTTTTAGAAGTATGTGGGAAATACAAATTAGCAACACAAAAAAAAAGTGGTGATTGAAAATGTAATTTTTCAAAAACTCAACAAATCACTCATTTTGTATACAATAATTTTAATGCTGTAAGTTAATAAAGAAAAGTACCAAGTTTTATACACTATAGAGTTCAAGATATATGTAATGCTGATCACTGCTACAAAAAAATTAATAAATATGACTTTTTCACTAATTTTTCTTTGTGTTGCATTGTAATTTTTCCACTTCTTAGAAGTGAAGTACTGTATTTACTTGTGTATAGTGCGCACCATGATTATTGGAACTAGTTCCAGGAAAAAAATTGTAATTTTTACTCAAATTTCACCAGCAATTCGCGGCACCTTGTTAGTATGTAACAATTTTTTTTTACAATTAATTTGTGGTAATTGTGATATATTTGGAAAATATTTTAATTAAGTATCTCGCGGAGCTAAAAGCCAAAACATTGTGGCATGCTGTAAGGTCAGGGTAACCTAGGGTACCTACCTTCAGTTGGTCATTAAAAGAAGAATGTCAACAACTGGGGAGAGGTTGCTGGCTTCCTTTTTCTTTCTTTTATGCTGTCTGTCATTAAAAGAAAAATGTCAACATCTGCCATGGGCTGCTTCCTTTTTCTTTTTGCTTTTACACAGTGATGTGCGAGTCTTTTTTTCCATGCTGGAATGTGACACTACTCTTCTTTAAAAAAAAAGTGTTACCTCTTACTAGGGATGTGTCGCTACTACATTCTCTCGATACCAAATTAAAATTTGCATGAACACAAAACAACTTGACCAAGAAAATTGTACATTTTACTAGTGTTGTTGACACACACACTGGAACAATATAAAAACAAACATTACACTGAAACAAATGGTGGATGATCTGTAACCCAAACATCCTTAACCAATGACCAACGCTGTCTCCTTCGATTCTATATAATGTTTCGACAGTAAAAGCTGTGATCAAACTTTGAGGAAAATGATAGCCCAGTACACACTTATTTTGCGATTTTGCAGTTTTTAAATTTTATTTTGTGACTTCAACGAAATTACTGTAATGTTAAGTAAATATTTTAATTATCTGATACCCGTCATGGCCTATCCCACGGAATACGCAGACTAGGCCACAACAGGTGTGTAAGATAATTACGGTATGTTTCTCGCTTATGCCTGTCGGTGCAACGCTCGTAACTCTCTACATGCATTTATTGTAACTGAAATATATACCATGAAAGTGATTAATGGGACAGAAATGTATTAAATGAAAATTTTGGTGCATCATATAATTGTGGTATGTATTGGATGTACAGTAACTACTCAAGTTGCTCTCTCGCACCTATCGCTGGTGCTTGCTCGCAACTCTCAACCCATTTTTATTGTGCCTCAATGTGTGTGTCAAAAATCATAATTGCTGTATGTATGGGTTGCCTAAAATCACCTCAAGGTACTCACAGCAGTGTGAATATTATACTATGAATAAAAATGGTATATTATGGTACATTTGTAGTTAAATTATGCTACGCCTTTCATAATTATAGTACACATTCCGAAAGTTATGATGCACTTTTATAAAAATTATCACACTCTTTCCGAAAGCTTTAGTACGCTTGTACCCTAATTATGGCATGACAAAATGGTTGTTAAAATTTGATACTTCTGGATATTCTCATGCCATACTCGATTCTATAAAGTATCAAAGTATTGCAGTATCGAGGATCCCATCCATACCTTACCTTCTCCTCCCATTCTGATAATAGTTAGCTTTGCTCTTCCTTACAGAAAAAAAAATTGAGGTGTTAGCAGTGATGGTTTAGGGGGAAAGGCTGTTGGGGTGAACTGAAGTGGTCATTGAGAGAGAGAGAGGAGGAAGGAATGAGGAGAGAGGGAGAGATGATGATGATGTAAGAGGGAGAGATGAGATAACAGACTGTTCCGCTACACTTCCCTCTAACATCTCAGGACAGTTTACGCCTACCACTCGTATAGCTTGCACTTCAGAAATTTTTTCCTTTATTTTGTGAAAAAAGAGTGTGTGGCACATGAGTAAATAATTATGTTTATTTCAAAGTTCGTTAATAATGTTTGTTTCTAGCAAATTTTCAAACCGAACACCAACTCACATAAATTTTCAAACCTAACTGTAATCAATCTTTTACATGGCAATAAATTTCAAACCGAACAGAACATAACCTTAAAGTTTCGGTTCAGTTCAAAATTTAAACATTCAACCCATCTCTACTTACAAAACCCATCTCTACTTACAAGCATAGTAAAATAACAGTTTGTTACGTATGTATATGTGTGTTTCTTCTGGAGAGAACAAATAAAGGGGTTTTGTCGAATCTTTTCGGGTGCACTGGGACAAGTTACCCGGGGTAAAACGGAGGTAAGCTTCTAGCATGTCACCTCTGTGCAAGCTAGGTCTGGAGGTATGCACCTCTCGCTTATCTTCTGTCTGGCGGGCGACATTGGGTTGCAGTTAGCGGCATGTGGTTCTCTGTCTCTCTCTTTCTCGTATGCGCTCGGGTTCCCCTCTCGGCTGGCTTGGAGGGGCCTGTGGTGGCGAATGAACTGCTGGTGTCGCGTAGAGTTCTTTGCTTCCATTCATTGGAAGGGGAAATGGCAACGTAAAGGAACCAGGATCACGAGCGTGAAGTTAAATTTGTTACGGCTGTTGGAAAAGCAGCGGGACCTTCTTATTACTGTGCCAGCTCACAAATCATAGCTGAGGGCGTGGTCATGTTAAATACAATATTTTTAACAGGTTGTTTCCTTGAAAGAGCAAATTAATACAAGTGGGCACTAGAAATTTTTGACACTGGTGTGTAAGCAATGTTCCACTCGCAAAGGGCGTGTGGTTCTAGCTAATTTTGTATTTGCCATGGCTTTGAAGGAAAATAAAAATATGGCTTTACCTAAGCCTGGCTACTTGTCTCATGGCAAATAAAATTTACGTGTGATATTTAGTTGAGGGATGGTGGCCATCCAATAGCCTTCCGTAAACTTATGGGATCGTAGCTAAGTTTCTTAACATTTAAGCAATACAAGTACTTTATAAAAATTATTTAACTAATCTAAACAGTTTGCGTACAGGAACCACCTACATAAAAATGAAAAGCACAAGAAAACTCTTCAAGTCTTAATATTAGTACAAGAAACCCTGAATAATAATATTAGAATAATGCAAACTATTAATGCAAACTATTTATGATATCACCGGAAAGTTATATACAATTGACTGTTAACCTTTCAAAATTTTACGTGGCATTCACGGCTTGCTGTGGAGAGTCAGTTTGTTGTTACTGTTACGAAAACACTCTCAAGTACTTAGTAATTTGGGAAGTTCAGTATTAGACTACTGAAAGGAGTAGTTATTACTGGCACCTCAAGTACTTAGTAATTTGGGAGGTTCAGTATGAGACTACTGAAAGGAGTAGTTATTACTGGCACTTACGCACTTATAAAGCTAATAAAGAATTGGTAAGAATTTTCCATAAGTAAACTCGCGTGGTGTTTATTGGCTGTGAGATTTTCGAGTCACCTTCTTCTTAGGCCAGTCTCTCTTCCTGAGGGCCATGCGTATAGGATACGGTCACATGAACCTCGGGGTGGGCCGCCAGGGGTTTCTTGGTAGCGGTCTGGTTGAGGCGAGAGGCAGCAGGCACGTGCCGGCATCTCCCTCCTTGTAATGCTAGGCTCTGCATTCAATTCCCTGGTAGGGGCCTGCCAGGCACCAGAGAGCTGCGGGACGCCCCTCCTCCAGGAAGGGCATTCTTGGAGAGGTCACCTGGGATCGGGGTTCTTAGGATTACCCGGTGACCAGGTGATGTTCCTTCTCCCATCCAGGAGGAGCTGCTTTAGTGACCCCAATGCAGTCCAGCGTCTGGGTTAGAGTATCGCCCTGATCCTTCTGGACCTGCGGGACCGAAGCGGTGGTAGCCATGGTGGCTGGGCGATTATCACTCTCGCCTCCCACCAAGACAAACCGGGTTCAATCCCCGGCCGGGTCACCTGATTTTAGCAAGTGGGAATCGTGCTGGATGATGCCGTCAGTCGGCAGGTTTTCTTGGTGATCTCCCATTTTCCCCGCCCCTTTATTCCGGCACTGCGCTCCATATTCACTTCAATCACCCTCATCGGCTCTCAAGACCACGCTGGTAAGAGCTGCCCAAATATCTTCTCACACTCACTCACTCACTCTTGGGAAACGCTCTTGGGAAACCTTTACCTTGACGGCTTGCTGGAGGGGCTCGGCCTTCCGTGTTGGAGGCCGAGTCCGATTCTTTGTCCCGACACCTCTGGGTGTTAGAACTGAGGTGGCAGGCAGGGTGGGGGGTGGACTGGTAATAATCTCTTATCCTCCCCCTCTGCATAATGAGGGTGGCCATCTTTAGGAGTGGTATGGCACCTTCTCTTCCCCCTCCGACATCATGGGATTATACCTCCTTGCGAAGGCATGATGACATGAGGCGGAGATACGGGCTGTACCTTTGCCTTCGTGATCATGGGTTGGTGCTTTTCCTCCCGGACTGTTCAGAGAGTCCTCTGTCCAGAAGCAGAGGGGTTCACAATGCGTTCAGAAATGGCTTCTGGTAAGGTAGAGATTCTAACGTCGTCCGGTGGCAGACACACTGAAGCTGGGGAAGGAGTGGCTCACAGGATGCTCCTCCCTCTTCGACCTTGCTGATTTACACATCCTCAGGAGGAGGCGTGGCTGGGACAGAGCCTGGTGGTAGAGGTATTAGCAATAGGTCTGAGCCGACACAGGTTTTTACCGATACCGGTACAAACCGATACTTCCTGCAGATACAACCAATATCTGATACCGATACAATGGACACGAGTAATGGACTGAAAGATTTCTACTAGCACTATAAGTATTTTGGGAATGTGATGAAATCTGTGTTAAATTCAGTCTTACACAATGTGCTATTAGATGCTTTAAGTAAACATACAAAATGTAAGGAAAATTAATTTTAACATTATTTTTTTCAAAATCAGAGATTAGAAGCAGCATTCAAAATATACTTTAGTAATTAATTTTAAATTTAGTTCATGGCAGTTTAAGCATGTTGTAAACAAATAAAATTAAAAAAATTAAATCTACAAGGTCATGTATCAGTTCTTTGTTCATATTCAGAAAATTAAAAATTATTCATATGTATAGTTTTTAAATTCAGCACTCCCTTATTATAAAATTGAAGCACTACCAGTTCCTGGGTTATGAATGTCAGAATAATTGCTTTTAAAAGATTTTAAATACTGATATGACAAAGGTAAGGGAAGTGTGGCACTTGCAAATCTGGTAATTCGGTGACCCGCAATACAAGCTGTATGTGATTATCTCCTAAAGTGTCTGTCACAGCAGGCGGCCACAGTGGAGTGGGAGCTGCATTTCTCTCTCTCTGCCCCACTCCATCTTCTTCCTGTAGATGACTATCTCACAGCAAGGAGGCATGTCCCATCCGCCCTTTGCCATCCTGGAGTGACAATCTGTCAGTTCAATACTTGGAATAAGAAAGGCAACTGCTGACTAAAAACGGCAGCAGTTGAATCCCTCTTACTCCAAATTGCTACCATATCATCCTCTGGTTTAACGGAAAAAATCAGGTCTCAATATCTGCTAAAAAATAAAATCAATTCGGGCTGGCCGATATTACTAATATTGGCCGATATTTGACATTGGGTATCGGTATCATCCTAGCACTAATTAGCAATACATCTAGCTCTGGTTCCGTTTGGTGCTCCTCCTCCAGGACTGGAGAGGAAGCAATGCGGACCGTGACGCCATCCAACGTTGCAGTCAGGGCATTGGCTGACTCCTCCGGGACCGTGGCAGCCGACGTAATGGGGCCGGAGGTAGAATTTCTTGTGTTGTCCCTACCAGGGCGGCTTGTTGATGCTCGTCGACCTTGGTGGTGATACTGAGTTGGGGAGGCTTCTGATGGAAGCTCAGTCTCCAGAGGGCTCCGCCAGGAGACCTCTGATCCTTGGTTGGTCTTTTTGCTTCATCGAGCTGACAAGTGCTACAACTAAGAACTTGGAGTAGATGGGAGGGTGCGTACAGACATTTGACCTCTAAATGGTGGTAAGGTCACTGTCCTGGTGAAGGTCAGTTGAGGAGACTCCTCACCTGCGGCTTGTGTAGGTTCAAGTTTCCTGGGTTTCAGGGATTCAACCTCTCTCCAAGGCTGCACAGGTTTGTCTTCCTCTTCCTCTAATTCCAGGGCCTGGGTGGGAGGATCTGCTTCGTCTTAGACCCTGTCGGGACGAGGCCTCATTTCTCTCTGGGTCACTTTGAGTATGTCCACAGTTATCCTTGATCCAACACACATTCCCACCACGGAGAATCACCCACTCATTATCTAGGCTAGCTGCGAATTTGCCTGTCCCCTTGCTGAGAGGTGATTTCTTATGAGGACTTTCTCTCCCAAGGAGAAGTGCACACTCCAGTGCGGGGTGGAGGGTACTTGTGAAAAATGTATTGTTCTGGGGATTCTCTCACCTTCTTCGTTCTGACTGAGGCTGCCAGATGGATGTTGTCAGGCGTGGGCATGGTTGTGGCTTTTGGAGTGTGTGTCCGAGGAGGAGCTTACTTGGGCTAGAATTTGTGGCTTCGTTCTCTTCCCGATGGAGGGCGAAGAAGAAGATCGAAAGGATTGCTGAATACTGCATGTCTGGTTTTGTGAAATGGAATAGGTAAAAACACTTGTGTGTTCATCTAGAATTTTTTGGAGCTCGGAATACCTAGTGGTATCTAATTTGTGTTGAATATCTGGTCTGCGTTCTTAGTGGATAGTAGCTCTATTCTTTTCCACAAGATGTATATGTTTCTTCACATGGTCCATTACACACTGTTGACTGTAGAGCCAAGTTTGGCCCAAGATAATGTCCTGTGCAATATCTGGCGATACTATGAAGTCTGCAGTGTGTGTGAGGTAATGGATTTCCACTGTAAGCGTGGTTTTCCCGTTGACCTTCAGGGTCTGACTGGGCTGAGCCATCCGTACAACCTGAATTTGAGGGAGTAAATTAACCTTCTGCTCTTCTGTTAACAAGTCACTTCGAATGAAATTCCCATAGCAGCAGAGTCGAGTAAAGCTAGGATTGGTTGACCATTTGTCTCCACTTGAATGTGTGGAGTTTCAGGTGGTATGTTCTCCTTGTAGACGTGGTTCAGTTTCGTGATGTTTACGAACCCTTGTTCGCCTGGGATGGCTTCCCTGCGTGCATCCCGGCTGTGGCGTTTCCTGCCTGGGCAGGTACCTTAATGTTTGTCTGGTGCGGCGGCACATCAGGTGCTCGCGTGTTGTTTCTCCCATCCCCTCCTTGTCCATGCCTGCGCGGGCAGTCACGGATAAAGTGTCGGCTAGAGCAGAACCAACACTGAGGGGGCTTCGATGGCAAGGGGAGGGGGTGGGTTGTGAATGACTTTCCGTTCGCGAGGAGGGGCTGGTTCTGCAACCTTGGCAGTATGTGGCTTGTCTAACAAGGCCTGTACCTTGCTATTCTTCTTTATCTCTTTGGCTTTTTCAACGAGCTCATCCACACTGGTAGGTTTAGGACTCGGAAGGAGATTCCTTAGCATGGGAAAGAGTATACACATTATATTCCTCACGCTGTTCTTTTCAGTCTCTCTGGGGTACATAGGCTTGTACATTTGTACTTTCTTGCATATGAACAACTCCAATTCTTCCTCTCAAGCTTGGATTTGCTGTGGACTTTGGAAGTGAGGGTTACCAGTACTTCCTCCCCTGTAAACTGGGAGGCGAGTCTGGAGCAAAGTTGTCCCCACTCTGTCACAAATTCCCCAGACTTCCCCCACCATTCAAGGGCTTTTCCTATGAATTGCCTCTGGGTTCAGCTAACCCATTGTTTTGGATGGATACTGTGATCCTTAAATTCCCATTCACATTCTTCTGTTAAGGAAATTGGGTCTTCGTATGGTCGACCTCCAAATTCTGGTAGCTGCAATTCAGATGTGACCAGCGCCATAACAGCGGATCTCTGGCGAGGGCCAGGGTTTGACGGCTGGTAATCTTGTGCATGCCTGCAGACTTCACAGTGGTACACCAGGCCAGGATGCGTGACACGTTTGTCAGACCATCCAATGCACGTGGTAAAAGTTCTGCTCACAGACTATGCACCTTACCCTGTAAGTGCCCCATCCGGTGCATTCGAGCCAATTGCAGCATGCTGCTTGGTGTTGGCTGCAGTCTATACTGCTGTATTCCAGACCATCTATATGTTTAGGCTCGTCTACTCACCAGCAGTGTGCACAATAGATCACGTAGACCCCCGTGCCAGGGCATGTTTCTATACTGCACTTCTTGAGCATGTTGAGAAGGTTGTTGTTGGCCATTGAGGCCTCTGGGACATCAGGTAGATGATGTGGGAGAGCGAGTTGAGTACCACAGGAGGTTTACTCGGACTCCCTGAAGTCCTTGGAGGGTTCGACTCCCGGTTAGTGTGCACTAGTCGATGGGGTCTACTTGGGTAAAAAGGTTATGTAGGCTACGTCGAACACTAACATATCTAGGGATATCATGAACTAACGGTGATATGGAGTGGTTAGTGAGCTTAGCCATCTGGCTAAGGTACTAAAGGGAGTGTCGGCTGGCTATGTCGGACTACATAGTATGAACTACAACAGTCGCAGACCCCATGTTGGGCACCGCGAAAACTGATTTAACACATGCCCAAGGAGGTAAATTATTATTTAAGGAGGCTGAACACATCATACAAAGACTTCAGACGTTTGGGGTTAAAAGTTACACTGACTCTGGTCACGTAACATTTAAGATAGGAAGATGACGTCTTGTTCACTTTTACAGTTTTAACTTGTGATGCCAGAATCACAATATACAAAGAGCACTTTTAATTTCTTACTTGCACACGTCCAGTGTACAGAGCAGGTCTGGTGGCCTGTCGGAGGGACACAAAGTCGAAAACTGTTGTCACGGCCCTACGAGCGAGCTGACCCTGGATCACATTTTTACCTGGTGGTATGCTGGTCTGTGGCTTGTGTGGCCTCAGCTGGAGACTCTTTCCCTGGTGTGGAGAGGACTGTTGGTCACCTTGGATGCTCGTAGATGGTGAAACGTTCTGGCTCTGCTTAGGACTGCTGATTCCTAGAAGTTGATGGTAGGTGACCGCTAAACCAAGGGTTTGTGATCCCTAGTGGAGGTTCTTTGCCCGTAAGGAAAGCCTCAACCACGGGGTGAGGGATGCCTTTCAGCTTGATTAAGGGTGTAAATAAATGTGTTGGATGCTCAGAGAGTTGAGGTCTTTAAATATGGCAGATGTTTTGAACCCTTCCTTGCTCGGTGAACATGCAAAGTGCAACTGTGGGTTGATGGTTGCAAGGCAAGCTAGTTTTGTGGGGGCATAAGGTGCCCTTCTTAACTTCCTCTGTCTACCTCCCTTCAGGTGTAAGGCATGAGGAATTAAGTGAGCAAACTAATGCCTCGCGAAAGCAGAGCCGCTGCCGCAGTTCCCTTAATGTGTACTTCTGGATATTCGCAGCCACACAGACAGGAATGTTACCTCTTGCTCCTTTTGCCCGGTCCTCTAAAGAGCAATGGACAGAGCAGCAGGTTGTGTTCAAGCTGCTTGACAGGAATACCCAGGTGTGGTATCCACGGGGGTCAGATGGTCGGAGTTAATTCCAGCTCCTTTCTGGCCCCACAAAGAGCAGTATCAGAGTATGGAATTTAACCTGATTCACTGATTCGTCTGGTGGGGGAGTTGCTAGTGATAAAGGCTCTACTGAAGTTTACCAGGTGGCAGAGCTTGGGTGACCACTTAATGACTGTATTTAGCTTAAAAGCTTGGGGTCTGCCGGCTTCACTTTAGTGGTCTGAAACTACATAGGAAAAACAACTATGACACACAAGAATTGAGTACACAGAGAATAGTTAGAATTCACGTGTTATATTAACATAATAATTATAACACGATGGCCCTATACTACCTCCTAGACTAACTTGCTTTGACATGGAAGTTTATAACCTGCGCAATTCCATGTGAAGGCGACCATTCTAATCTGGCTGGGAAGTGAGGCGATAAAGATGGCAGAGCACAGCCACTCCCCAGTATGACAATCAGCAGCCTACTAAACTGCCATCTTTACATTTCATTGGTTAAATAGCCGATCAATCTTCTAACCTACAAAACAAATTATTGACATTACATAATACACATGCATCCCACCCCCACCCATGTCCCATGCCATCACACGTATCGTTGCCCCGCTTCTCTTGCCATTTACTTGCCATAGCTCAGCCACCATCATCATCCATATAAGCCATCAACTCACCACCCAACTCTAGTGCCCCCCTCCCAACAATGCACCATAGCTCGTACTACCCCTCACCAGCCACCATTGTCGTAATGCTTCATCAAACAAAAAGGACTCTTTGTACAGGCAGTTCTCTTATGTTTGGCAGCTTTTGCTGAAGATCTTTGCACAGCAGCAATACTGTTTTCCATGTAATTTTCCAGCAGTGGGAGAAGGTACATTCATAGAGGTAAGCTATACAGTAGATTTCATACACTCATTGGCTTGTGCCATCTTCACGAAAAAAACCAAAGTCCTTTCCACTGTGGCAACATGTGTATTTATCGACTTGCTCTAATTAGTTACTTTATAATTACTAACACATTGTATCAGTGAGATTTCAACATTTTTATGCCTTCATTCAACCAGACATTTTATCTAGTTCCTTGATCACATTACCAGTGTAACGTTTATTAGCTGTAGGCCCCTATTTGTTATATTTAATATAGAATTATCCTAACTGTAGTCTGGATTGTCTTATGCCTTATGGGCCTAAACCTAATTGTACAAGGGAGCGGGACAGATGGTAATAAGAGCTTATTAACAGGCAGGTGTAGCTTTAAATTAAACTCTTGGTGCTGCGTCTAATTGCTTTATATAGATCTCTATCAACACAATTAACACATCTCTTACAAAAGGCTTTACTCTAAGTGGGGGAGTTAATTATTATATAATTGATTCTAATTACTGTCAGCCATGATAATCAATATCTAAAGTGTGTGTGCAGAATCCTACAGAACAGTATCACCTTGTGATTTACGCCGAAGGCTGCTTGTAGTCTCTCAATATCGGAGGTCCCGGAACGCCGTCACGTCCATCTTCAGGTGGCAGCTGTATGGCAGTACGTCAGCGATTTTATCTAGTTCCTTGATCACATTAGCATGCAGTTATATCTTCAACAGTTTCTTCCAGATAAGTTCTTCACTCAGCTTGAACCCATGGTCACACTTAGAGCAGACTGCTGACTACTGCCAGAATGACCCCTTACAAAACGGACTCCTAAATGACCGCTCCTACTCTGCAAATGGCCCTTAAATGACTAATGACCCCTTGTGCTCCGCAAATGACCCCTCCTTCACAAATTACAAATAAATGACCCCTTCTGCTCCACAAATGACCCCTTCCACTTCGCAAATACCCAATAAATGACCCCTTCTGCTCTGCAAATGACTCAAATGCTCCTCCTGCTCAGAAAATTACCCCTAAATAAACCCTAAAGACCCCTAAATGACTTCTGATTGTGGAGTGACTGTAGAGCGATTGTGGAACTCATTGTTGAGCTGATTGATGGAATGACTGCAAAATATTGATGGAAAGATTGTGAGATTGACAGGCAGATTGATGGAAAGACTACTTCTGTGATGTCTGAATTCCTGCCAAGTGATTGGCTAGCTGCAATCATGTGGCAACTCTGTGATTGGTTGGTCGATGTCCACACAATATTTAAAAGACACAGAATTAAAATAAATATAATTAAAAAGTATTAATAATTTGCAGTTTTACTATATATACAAATATATAATTTTATAAAAAACTTCATTTCTGGAAAACTTAAAATTTTTTAATAAATAGTATTGATTTGATAAATCATGTGACTCCGTCCTCACTCTGTGCGCCACTCGAGAGGGCAGCCCGATAGTGCTCGCTGCTGCATGGACCGCACGACGTGCATCAGTGTGTTAAGTGTAGCATGCCATTCACGCATGAACGAGTCAGTGATCCGTTCAGTGTATACAATGATCCGCTTACCAAGAGTAACTGGCGGCTTGCCTGTTTTATTCTTAGTTTAAGTGTGACCCCCTTAAATCAGAGTCTAATGCATTCCCTAGGTAATGCTATTTCCTCCTTTCGTCCCTGCCTTAATTTGTAATATATTATTGAGTGCTCACCCACGTGGTTTACGTGTTTTTACACAGACATGATCTCAAATGCTCATAATTCATTCTATAGTTTTCCAAGTGTTTTGTTGTGTATTGTTTTGTTTTTAAAGCGCAGGTAATTAATTTCTCATTTTAACAAAATATACGTTCAAAGATGTTTGTAGTTCTAGCAGTCACATTGCCAAGCTCACAGAGCAAATTTCCAGCAGCTCATGTATTAAGTTTCACTTTATTTGATATTGCTGTTTGAAAAGGGTTTTTATGTGTAACTTGTTTTTATTATAATTTTTATTGAACTACTTTGATGCGTGCCGCTTTATCATACTGCTAAATACGCTTACGACTCATCTCACGTCATGCCAAGTATATCTACTTCAACACATGTGAGAGTCGAACCTTGCCAACCTGTACACGGACATTGCGGGTCGCCCTCTCTTCCCCCGCACTGAGAGCCTACAAGCCATCAGCCACCTCAGGGCATGACCGAGCACCACCGAACATTCACGAAGTCAATAGATAACTAGAAGGTTGCTACCCCCACTTCAGCCTCGCACCAGAGGGATGTCACCCCCCTCCTTCACGGCCCACCGTCGCAACTGCCCTCGGACTATATAAGTCCATGCACAGCAGGGCTCGTAGTTATTTCTTGCAGTTCCTCAAGCTCGCTCCACTACTTCTGGTGCTAGGGCCTCCAGCAACCTCTTAAGTCTTCAGCAGCCTACCAGAGGCTGTTCCCATTGTTGACAACAGTCCAGCCACCACCAGTGGCTTCTACCATTGCCGTCACCAGAGGCTTCAGTGACGCCAATAACTACCACTACCAGAAGTTTCTTCTGCAACCATCTTGAACATTAACACTTCCTGCTACTAAAGCAGTGGACAATAACTTCTTGTCTTTTCTAGACATCCCGTGAATTAGTTAGCATCATTAAGTTTTCTTTAAACTTTTAACTAGTTAACTTCCAGCTTAGCCTAGAAACAGTTCACCTACACCTGGCCAGCATAGGTTACATCCAACATACCGTCTGCTTGGCAGGAGATAGCACATGTCACTATGTGTATTGAGTTCTCAATAAATACAACTTTGTTCTTATAGCCACAGTTATTATTTATAGAGTAATTCTTACTACGCCTGCTAAGAATAATATACGCTGTGCAGTGCCAACAGAAACCATGTGTTTTTAATATGAACTAGACTACGACTGGGGATCCCCTTCTGGAATCCACCAGTCCCATACACACACATTTGACATCCACCTGTTATAGACCTCCAGGGATAGAATAGCAGAGCCACAACCACTAGAAACTCCTCCAACTAGGGAGAGAGATAACACTTGGGTTATATCCCTACCGGAGCACCTAGGTACTGGCAGGGGTATTTGCTCAAGGGCTACGGTCTGGCCTTGGTTGCGATACCACACCCAGTAGTAGCAGGAAGGCAGTCCATACATCTCAAGGCTTCTGATCTGCCCCATCAGTAGTGGGTGATCTTCTGGAGCACTGAACTCATGCCGGCAGCTGCTACTGGAAGTACACTATTCCAGGGAATTGTTTCGCGTCCGTGGTGCATGACTTGTAATGTTCAGCGGTGGATCACATTCTATACCTTTCAAGGTGGGGCACGGCTTACGGAGAGAAGAGTAAAGGACAGCTCACCTCGCTGCCAAGCAGCAGTCTGTATTAGCTCCTCTAACAAGGAACAGACAGGCAAAATGGGACCGCGCTGCCTTAGTATGGCCTTTGGAGAAATCAACCTCTCCTGTATTTCAGTATATCGCCTTTCCGCCGCACATCCGTACTCATCAAGATTATCACCCCATCCTACAGGGTCTTGTACAAGGTATTGAGGTAAGGTAAGGTATGGGATCGCCAACCCCAGGTTCCGGGGCAAAGAAGGAGCAGCTTGGAACCTGCAGTACCGTGTTGGCCGACACCGTATCTCCAACTCGCAGCCTGCAGACACCACTACCTGTGCCAACCAGCGACCAAGCAACAGTGAGACAACCGGCCGAAGTACAGACACGTAAGCCAGGTAAACCCAACACCTTCCGCCAACTACCTGCACGTAAACCCACAGTGGGGAAGAAGGTAGTTACTGACAACTTTGCCCCAACCCGTAAACTGATGCATCCTGTTAAGATCTCTATCCATGAACTTTAATTGGATTCAAAAATCTCTACTACATAGCACTTGGTCTAGCGCAGTCAAACCCACGACGACGATGCCACATATTCAGTAACCTGGGCACGCATCAGCTTTTATGTCTTTTGCTTGCTTGTCCCGGCATTAAAGCGTAAAACGTATTTTTATAAGACCCACAGCAACAAAAGACTTTCCAGAAGAAGTTTAACATACAAAATTTTGTAAAATAATCTCCTGGTTATTTTCCTGCCTGCAATTGTTCTTGTATGTGAAGTGTTTGTTTTTTACCTTTTGCGAACATTTCCCTCGAGATGCTGACGGAAAGCTGTCCTTTGCTAATGGTACCTAAACACCACCATTTTTAGTCTGGTGTAGGGGTTCTTTGAGGGCGGATGTATGCTGCTATGCGCCGCGCACCACGAGAGCTTCATGAAGTGTTCAAATCATTTAGGGTGTCAATAGTTTAAACATATTAATATACCGGAACATTTTGCATTTCTTTTGTTCTCCCATGTGCCAACCCTCCTTTCCACTGACTAGCGACCCCAGAGAGTTTCACCGCCGTAAGTTCGCATTGTGCTGTTAAGCCATTTTTGCCTTTGCTGCATAGGCCCCTGGCAGGCCTCGCGTGCCAGGCCCGCTTCAGACATGGGGAAATCTTATGCACCATGTGTAATCTTTCGGGTAATATATTTAATTGCTTTGAACCTCGTGTCTTATTTCAAGTTAATTCATTTCCACCTTGGGAGCTACCCCCTATCTAGTGAGTTTAACCAAGTTGCCGCCGACCACGTGTTAATTGTGTAAAGTAAAGCCATGACTCTTTCTATCTAACTATGAAAGACCTGCACTGCGAGGGGATGACGCCACAGGCTGTCAACCTATAATGAACTTGAGAAACAAGTTCTCGTGCTCCTCCGAGCCTGTAGAGGAACTGGCACCGTAGGAAACTCTACAACTGTATCTGCATCCATTGATTGTCTGGAGAATCTATAAGGTAATCTGGCATCATACACCTCACGTAAACCCCAACCCACATCACGTGCAGTTAGTTAAAGTCCAGCATCATGCATGTATACTGAAGATAGGAAAAATTACATTTTAGACTGGATGAAAATGAGAGATTTTTGAAATGGAATTGGTATAAAACAGATATAAGTTCAGACATCAATAGAAATCAATAGAATCAGCGTATACCGACATCCTGCCTTACACTAAAGGAGCCGAGCTTATGCACACAAAAGCCTTCTTCCATTCCAATACATGTAAATAATATGGGAGAACTAGAATACCCACATACTCATTCACCCCAGAAGAAAACACGTACGTACTGGTCTGTCTGTGATTTTCGAATTCTTCACTTTTAGTTATTTTTTCATATAGTATAAATGATAACTAAGCCATATTTAATGTTTGTTCTTTTTGTGTCTGTCTGAACGGATTTAACTCAAAAACATCAAATTTACACTGTATATAGATAATAACTTTAGGACCGACTTAGTCTTTGTTTCATCGAGATATCTCAAACGGTTCTGGAAAAAATGATGATCTGGGATGTATATAGGTATTGGATTAAGCTTTTCTTAGGATTACTTAATTTAAAAAATTGTTAAAAAATAAATTTTTCGTCATTTCTCCTTTCTTTTTTTGTCTATGGGCTGTAAACCTTTCCTTCCAAAAAGCTTTAGTAGCCCAGTGGCTAGAGTTATTCCAAGTGGGGCCACAGTAACTCAGTGGACAGATATATATATCAAGTGGAGCCGCAGTGACCCAGTGGATAGATATATATCAAGTGGGGCCTCAGTAGCTCGGTGACTAGAGCACCCAATAAAGGGGCCGCAGAAGCTCAGTGGCTAGAGAACCCAATAAGGGTGCCGCAGAAGCTCAGGTGCTAGAGAGAACTCAATAGTGGGGCCACAGCTGGTCAGGGGCTAGAGCACCCAATAGTGGGGCCACAGTAGCTCAGTGAGTAGAGCACCCAATAGTGGGGCCACAGATGGTCAGGGGCTAGAGCACCAAATAGTGGGGCTGCAGTAGCTCAGTGGCTAGAGCACCCAATAAGAGGGCCGTAGTAGGTCAGTGGCTAGAGAACCCAATAGTGGGGCCGCAACTGGTCAGGGGATAGAGCACCCAATAGTGGGGTCGCAGTAGCTCAGTGGGTAGAGAACCGAATAGTGGGGCTGCAGCTGGTCAGGGGCTAGAGCACCCAATATTGGGGCCTTAGTATCTCAGTAGCTAGAGCATTCAAAAAGGGGGTTGCAGTAGCTCAGTGGCTAGAGAATCCAATTAAAAAAGGGGCTAGATTAATTCAGAGTCCTAAATATCATGCTAACATAAAACATGTGTGAAACAATGGCAGGGTGTAATTTAATAACTCCATTAAACCTGAAAGATGAAATATTAGTATTTTGAACATAAAACCCTTATGAAACTTTAGTGGGCCTTATTTTAATAACTTTGAAAAACAAATTATGCGAAAGAAGTCGCACGGGTCAGCTAGTATTTATATAAGATAGGTATATACATAATGTATAAAATAAATTTAAAATTATTTTATATTTTTATATTTATATATACATATGCCTACAATTATATTAAAATAACATATTATGTAAGTAGTATCACATATACAGTGGAAGCCCGGAATACCATGGTCCGTTATACCGCGGGGCAATGTATGTTCCCTGGCCTAAATAAATAAGTGGAAAGCATGCAGTCAGGTAGGCGTGTGGTCTGTCGGCAAGTGGTCATGAGTCGGGGAGGTCGATGGATGAGACGGAGCGAGTGCAGAGATCTATTTTACTGATTCATTACAGCCAATATTGCATGGTTTTCCGTATTCAGTTTCATTGGTGTGGTGCAATGTATTTGAAGGAAAAATTCCTGTTGGTCCTTTTTTTATGTGACCGTATTATACCTGTTCTGCTGTTTGGTTGTAAACAGAGCAAAAAAAATGTTACTGTAGCAACCTTTCCATCTTATCTGGGCGTTGGATCAGTGTGGAAGAATGGCAGGGCTACATTCAAAGCCGTTATATCATACTTGCAAGTGTCCTGCTATCACACATTTAGTGGCACTTACAAGTTAACATTATATGTGCATGCGTTGTATAGCGCAACACATTTAAGCAATTACTATTATTCAATGCCAAATTGTGTAGCTAAAGTAAGTTAAAATACACTGGAATACTGTCGTAAAAGGAATGGAGACTTCTGTAGCGCATTCGGTATATAACTGGCTTTCAATGCAAGGGACTATGGATTCAGATTCTGGGTAAGGTAGTGACTAACTCATTTACAGTTCTATAATTAATTTCCTATGGGGTATAGATCTATGTAATCATTATAATTAGGATGTAGACACTTTGATTATAATGTGTATATAGCAGCTATTCAGTATGTCTTCCCATTTTTGAAAGAAAAAAAAAGTCCTCAATTTGAGGTGTGCCTCATAATTCCTACTTCTAAGTCGTTTACAAATTCCTAGTTCTAAGTCATTTACAGGCGTATAATTAATCTCCTATGGTATATAGCAGTACATAATCATTATAATTATGATGTAGACACTGATTATAATGTGTATATAGCAGCTATTCTGTACATCCTCCCATTTTCAAAAATAAATATCCGAGCAGATGAGCTGTTGTGGACAAGGCATAATGCAGAAAAGCAATTCTTTGCTTACCAAAAATAATTAACATTTTTTGTTTTAGTTTTCCTTTGTAAAATGCAAATCAGATGAGCAAGTGACATGTTTCACAAGACGTGAGGCACTGAAAGATCCCATCTGCAGTGCAAGCGTGCTTCGACATTTTCTCATTCTTAATTCCCCCCAACCAGGCCCAGCAGGTGGTGGGGGTGAACCCCCTTCTCCAACCTGCGTGACAAACAACTCGTAGCGAACACTGCCCTAGGTGGAATAAGTAGATCCTTTACCTGGAAAATGTGGTATTTTTTAGTTATTCTTGCTTGATTGCATGTGACTCCCTTCATCACAGCACGTTTCTCTTCTTCTATTTCCTTCCCTTGGGTGCTGTCAAGTCCAGTGAGGCAGATAAAAAAAGTTCCGATAGCAAGGGGCTGGTGGAAAGCCGTAACGCTGGTCTCAGTTATGCCCCCCAACAGATACGTTATATCAGACTTTTACTATATGTATGGTTGTGTGTGTGTGTCTACATACATACATACGCACGCATGCATGCACGTGCACACACACACATACACACATTGATTTGAATATACAAAATTGTGTATAAAATAAACACAATTTGTATTTACGTATTCGTGTGTGTGTGTGCGTACATGTGTGTGTGCGTGCGCACGTGAGTGTGTGTGTGTAAGCATATTAAAACAACATTTTGTTATGTACAGTATATATCTTAAAAAAAAAAAAAAAACAGTGAGTACATTTATCTAGGCCAGCTTGTAAATGTGGAAGGAGATATAAGACCAGAAATTTTCCGTCGCATTAAGCCGGGATGGCAAGCTTTTGGAAAACATTTGATTGTTCTCAAATCAAATATGCCCCCAAAATCTAAAGAAAACAATTTACGACCAGTGCATTCTTCCAGTGCTGACTTACCACTGAGAGAGCTGGTCACTCAATGAATTTATGAAAGGAAAACTTATAATAGCCCAAAGTGCTCTGGAAAGGTCAATGCTGGGTTTTACTAGAAAAGACAACAAAAAAGCAACAGACATCAGATCAGTTACTACAGCATCGCTGTTTCGCCCCACCAGCACTAAATTAGTTTCCACAGTTGGGAAAGCCAGGATTGGCTTTCCCAACTGTTGCCGCCTGCTGCGCCGCAACCTTCTTCGTATCACATTGCCACTCTTTACCCCTCAAGACTTCCGCTGCAAGAGGGATTCTCGCAGCCAGCTTTGGCTGCTTTCAGCCATCTCTGCCAGCTCACTGCTGCTGATCTCTGCGTCTTTTCTTACTGCATTTTATCTCTAACCACATCCCACAACGCCCGCGCTGGCCCTGTGTGCCACATATAAATTGGACTTGTAGTCCTTCATTTGAGGCTGTCTCGTACCAGTCTAGATGCTGAGCTTCACTCTGCTTGAGCGCACACCGAGGGGTTGTCTCATGTAAGTCTAGTTGCAGAACGTCACGCTGCCCGAGAGCCGTCTGACACCGCATCTACCTTCGCAGAACGTCACTCTCCAGAAAGTCAAAAGACTTCAAGTTGTCACTGCCATTCGTAGCACTGTCAAGAATTTTACTCTGCACAACACTGCCTTGCTGCCCGCCAGCACGCCAAAGCCTGCCGCACTTCCAGCTACCTCGTAGCTCACCCACAGTTGACTTAAGTTTGAGTACTGCTGATTTGGGGTCGCCTTAGCTCTCCCCCTCCTCTCCCCGCTGTCATGTCTTCCAAGACTAGGTAAATTACCGGAAGGCAACCTAGGATAAGGCTGGTTTGTGTGTGTTTAATGAGCAATCAAAAATATACATAAATCTGACTTGGTTATCTCTTCTAGCACACTATTCTTTCTTCACCATGCTCATGCTATTTCCTGTTTCATCGCCAATCCTAATAATACTCTTGCAGGGATGGTCATGAGCCGGAACCTTGTTTCCTACTTCACCCTTTGGAAACTCTCTCGAAGTGGAGTTTGGGAAGCTGGTCTTCCTGAGCAACACCAGAGCAATTGTCATCTTGGACTATCGCTCCTCCAGTATGTGCCTTAGTCCACCAGCGACATCTTGCTCACCAAACTACTTCCTGGAGAATGATAGGCTAACCCCTGACAAGGAGCCCTGTTTCTACATGATGCTTGGGTCTGCCAGTGACATCCCGCTGGCCAAGTAGCCACGAGAATGAACGCCCCTAAACCTGATATTGTAACCCTCAGTTTGGTACTTGGGTCTGCCAGCGATGTCCCGCTCGCCAATCCACAATACTGAAGGCCAGTAGTTCATGCTACCTACCCTACCCAACAGCCAGCACCTTACTGTCCATCAGGCCATGTCTACTCCTTTTGGGAGTATGCCTATCTGATCTATCACCCCTCTTATGCCTCAATATAGGGCTGGGCTGGGTAAAGCAGCCAAGCAGGGGCTAGCACTGCCTGGAGTCGTAGAGAGTAGAGGTTCAAGTGTCAGCAAGGTATACACCTGGAAGGAGAAGGAGGCAGCTCGCCAGAGAAGGTCTGTATCAAGCACGTTCACCTCACGTTCAAACCTCATCTGTCAGGTACCATGTGCAGTTTTTCTGCTGCCTCTAATACTGCCGAAGAAGCTGCCTACCTTCACTCGGCCCACTAACGTCACTAGGGTGGTCAGACCACTTGTCACACCTACCTATATTCCTACAAGGGTACCCACTTGCCCATCGCATGCAAGCGTGCCCTTAAAGGCACAATGCTCAATAATAGAAATGGCCACACCCAGCAACGTAGGCCCCAAGGAAAACCCCCTATGTGTGACGACCACTCCTTGACCATTGCCCAGGAGGGGGGTGGCGGGTGCTTGGTGCCACCTACCAGCTGCCAGACCCACTAAGTGTACACTCAAGCCTTTTTCTTTATTGGTGCCCATCATGGGGCCATTGAAGAAATTTTGGCCATCAGTCACCTTTCTAAACACCGAGTAGCACCTGAGAAATGAGGAAAACCCCTTTGCTCCCCACAGAAAAACCACTAACTTGACTTTGGGGAGTCAGCGTAAAACACCCCATGGCGTCCAATTTTCATTAGCAGCACCAGAATGGCTACAACCAAGAGCATAGCCGACACCGAAAGGCAGTTCTGTGCCATAGAGGAATGCCTTGGCATAGGATGCTACTTCATAACCTGCGCACATTGTGATGCTCCTTTTCATTATGTCTGTCTGGGTTGGGATGACCAGAAGAGACACACCCAAGGACTAGAATACCGATATCTGGACTGCAGGGACAGACATTGCCATTGCCACCAAGCCAACTGTCTGGGAAGTGGTGTGTACCAGGTAGCCTGCCACGAGTGCCCATGCACTTTTCATAACCTTCGCCTAGGATGGTAAGACAAAAGCCAGAAACCTGGAGGGTCTGTACTTCAAGTGCCCAACCTACAGAATAACACCTGACCGCACACTGCTCAGAAATGAGCCCATACTGCAAGAATGTCCGCCAGTACTCGAGTCCCCTGCCTTTATCAGAATACTCGTGGAAGACCCATGAGGATCCGTGCAAGTTCCTCCAAGCATGCCAGATGGAATTCGAGAGGACACACCTACCCGAAGCTTTGTGGGTACTTAAGAAAAAGGCCCAGCTTGTAGGTGACACAGAAAGGTGGTCAAATAAGTACGGGGAGTTCATCACCAACTGGGAAGAACTATTCGAGAGACTAGTTAGACACTTCTCAAGACCACGAATGGGCGTGCAGCTAACTAAAGAGCTCTACACTCAAACCCAGAAGAAGAATAAGAAGGCGAACTTTATATTAGGCACAAAGCCTTAATCTTCCAACTAGTTCACCCAGGCCGTGAAGAACTCAACGTGGTCAAACTCATCACCTGACTCCTCTTATTGGAAATACGCACCCGCCTCCGCAATCCAGAGTCAACGACGCTGGAAGAGGTGGTGAAGTGGGCATGTATTCGAGAGATAGACCTGGCGAACATTAAGTCACACACCAGAACCAAGGGCATGCCTCCTCCTACAGGGAGAATGGTTGTAATTGAAACCCCAACACATGACCAGATGTCGGGGCCTACTACTGCCCCACCACAATACTACCAAAGTGCTGGCATTGCGCTGCCAGGGACTTGCACCGAGACTGTCCAGTCCTATTGCAGAAAATGCAGAGCAGGCAGATAGGACCGGCCTGAGCACCATAACCAAAAAAAAAAAGGAGCCAGCAAATACCAAGAGAAACCTTAATAACCAGAGGAAACGCAAAAGCCGGGACGACCAGACAGGGCCGGGGCCCCGGCAAAGTGTAGGGTGAGGCCCTACAAGTTGCCATCATGCAGCAGAAGCCAACCATACAAGATCCTCCACGAATAATAGTGCTCGTCTGGAAGACCGAAAAACTAGTTACATTTGACACTGCAGCTAATATGCCAACTTTATCCTCGAGACCCCGTGAGTACAGAAACCAAATCAAGTCTGCCGGCAACACCCAAATATACATGGCCTGCAAACAGAGAGAAGGCTGACGACCCTGCAGTTCGCCGACGAAGCAATTCAGACTCACTTCGACGTGGTAAGAGACTTGGCAAAGGCGATTGTCCTGGGATTGCCCTGGCTGATAGAACGAGCAACCTTCGATTGCCACCAAGGTAAATTATATTTGGGGGCTGTAAAGAAGAGGTCCGTAATCTGGCAGCAGTTTGCCAAGCCCCGACTGCATCTAAGTCGCCAAAGAATATGTGCAATAAGTGCAAGAACACACTAGTCGGAAGACTGGTGACAAACGACGAGCAGGCATAATAAAGCATCACCGACATGCCTAGCGCATCGCTCGACACTGCACTACACACACAGTAGACTTTACGGAGCCAGCCACGAGCCCTGCCACACCTCTCAATCAAGCTCCTACTCCTACCATGCCGCCACCATTTCCAGAGCTACAGCACCCGCCTTTACAGGAACCAGTGCCAACCGTGGTGGTGGGGGAGGAGAAAGTGCTCTATCCCCCTTCCCTGCCGGGCCAATCACCATGCAGAGTGCCACCAGCACTGCCTCCTCCAGTACTAACTCCACTCTCCATGCCAGCCACAGCAGTGGCGGGTAGACAGCCAGCCACTCGCCCTCCGAGAGGAGAAGTTGCTGCCACCCCTCCAGCGCATTCACCGGCTGCCATGCCAGCCGCCACAGTAGAAACAGGGAAGGTGTCTACCACCCGCCTTCCGAGAGGGGAAGTGCTCACTACCCCTCTAGCCAGCCATCCAGCTGAGCCCACAAGCCCCAGCCTTCATGCCGTTGGTTGCTGAACTCCAGTTCACTGACCCAGTGTTGCAGAGCCTCGCTACATTCCACCGCAATTTAGAATATGCAGCCTTGCCGGGCTTGCTGCACCAGCATCAAAGGGAGGTCCAGGCATTACAAGAAGATGCCGTGGCACTGCCCTCCCACCTTCAGCTGGCCGGCTCTGCAGCAGAAAGACTCTGTGAAAGGTTCTGCCTTTGTACCCGTCACTTGTTTAGAGCATCCAACACTCTGTGTGTGACGCAGTCCTTCGGCAGCGCCACACCCGCTGAGACCCTCCATCTTGAAGTGCTCCGACCTGTGCGAGTGGGTGGAGAATAGAATTAGTTAGCAGTATATAAGTGTAAGTCATTTAGTCTAGAGTAGGAAGTGTTTACAGTAGCAAAATCCCCTTTTTGTAATTGAAAGCCTAGTACCCCGTAGCCATGTGTGTACTAAGTCAAGAAAACCTGCACGCTAAGGAAACACCTGGTCAAATGTATACTGCACAACGAACCAGGTATGCACAGCTTGTCTGTTCAGCCAATTTCTGTATTGATGCCATAGACCATGGTACTGGCTATGCTTCCACAATGTGCACTGGCTCATAAAGGATGCAAGTATTATGGTGTTTCGGTTTTATTTTGTTCTCTTGTTTTGCTTTTGTTTTTTTGCATGAAGTTTAGCAAATTTAGTGTTTGTTATTGTTACGTAGCTTAACTGCCATTTGAGAACTAAGGCCATGAGTGAAAAGTAAACTGGTAAGTTTTAAAGTGCACGTAAATAAGATCAGCCTCAGATTTAAACTCTAGATGAAAGCATGACTTTAAGCCAAGTTATGTCCAGTGCCAATCATTCTATGCCAACCATTTTGTTTGTGTACCATTTTGTACCATTTGTATACATTTCTATTGTACTATTTGTACAACCTCCACATTTGTACCTTTTATGTACAACCACCTTTGTACTACTATTGTACCACTCGTACTTTGCTATAGTTAGTAAAGCACCATATGCTAAGATGACTCTTAGCTCACTCTTAATTCTTTTTATTACTAATGTTCAGAAATTTACCTAACACTTGAATGGCTATCCCATTCTAACCACTTTTTTTCTGACAAGTTGTTCTGTACAGCTACTCTTTTAAATATATTTGCTTGTCTTAAACCACAATTCTCACTAGCATTGTGCTACTGAAGTTAATTCTTGCTGTTATTGTCTACCATATTTGCCTAAATCTTTTGTGTTAAACCCATGTTTAACCTTGTTAGATTGCCTTACTTGCACAATGTTACTGTTTACCCACATTCACATTGTACCTACTGTTCTTTTTCACGGTTTACCTTGTGAAACTTACGTTGTTAAACATTTGTCAATTTGTTAATTGTCAACTTAATGCAATTCAACGTGTAACCTTTCTACAACCAGTAACTTGATTCTTGTAACCCTGTGTAACTTTTTGCACATAATAATTTCTCTTGTAACCTATGCCAATACTGTAAAGCGAGAATAATTCTATATGTACACTTACATCAAGATAAACAATTGAGTAGCTCTATCCTGACTGTGCTTTGTTGTATTTTGGAAGTGTACCAGCCGAATTTCGTACCCTGCAGCAGCTTATATTTTCGATGTTGCCAACCAAATAAGAATTTTCTCACTGCACACTTTTCACACCAAGTTGTGATTTGCACCAGTTAACTTCTTTTACCTATGCACACCATAAGAGAACTTAGTTTCCGCAGTGAACTTAGTATTTACTGAAATATTATATCGCCCAGCATGGGAAAAGACCACTCGCGAAAAGGAAACGGACGTTCCCTACTTCTAAGCTGCAAAAGGAAATGGACGTTCCCTACCTCTAAGCTGTAAAACAAGAAAACGGAGGCTTAGGCATCTATAGAACTACTTCTCTAGGAAAAAGTTTGTTTTATAAATGGTATTAGAAATTTAAATTTTCTCAGTTTAATATTAGGCCCGTTTTTATTGGCCAGTTTTGTGAAACTATGTAAAACTTATTTGTATTTGTTAAATAAACCGCTTTTATTTGAATGTTTCTTTCAGAAATTTCATAATATGAGGGAACGCTAACGAACTAATACCGTTTACAGGCCACATTTTTGACTGCGGTACCGTTAATGTTTTAAGAGGTCTAAGAATAAGCTGTATAGTTATATTGGTGTACTTGTTTTTTTTATGTGTCATTATATTTCAATACATGAAATATTTGCAGTTGATAATTTCATCTATGAAATATATTTAAATAGCATTGTAGTTTTAAATATTTTATTGGCCACATATGCATTTATACCATGCCTATCCGACATAAAATACATATTGTCAAAGAGGCTATAAATAAGAACAGAATTTTTAAATTTACATGTTTATGTTCAGTTATAATTTTTATTTTAAGAATATATTCTTTTTCCATTTTATTCTATAAACAGTATGAAATGTGTAACAGCCCTTCCTCCTTTATTTCAAGATAATTCTTCATCAGTAATGTTTACATACACTATGAATAAAATTACTAACATACTTACACAATCACAGCAAATAAATGACCTGCATGGCCAACCTTGCTAGATAATGCTTACCGAGCTGCAGAGAGCATTTTCGAAATTTTTACATCCAACAAAATATTTCTACGGGATTTGTATTGAACATGCCGGTTTACTACAGAAATGATAATATTACAAAAAATATAGGCCTATTATGTTTTTTAATCGATACGACACCATGGTTGTTTGGAAATGCAATTGTCATTTTCGTTTAATTTGGCTCTTAGGTTACTCTATTAGCAAAACTTCCATTCATAGCGATTATGTCCCAGAAATATACTGCTATTGTCTAATTTATGTTTTGAAAATATGATACATTATTGTTGATACATCATAACAATCTAATTAGAAACAAGAAATAAGAAGAAATTAGGGGCTTGGAGAACTTCATTTCGAAAACCTTTAAAATTATAAGTACAAATAATTTCAAACACCGAATAACTAGAGGCCTTCACAACAAGAAAAAGGTTCACTGCTATAAACACGTATCAAAATTCCTGTGCATTTCCTGTAATATTATAAAGTAAAATCAATTTTAAAAAATCAGAACTCCTACATTTCTGAAATATATTGTTGAATTTAAACTTCTCTCACCCAATTAAATTAAGTATACCATTATTTTCAAAATAACTTAATACGTTTCTTCTTTGAAAGGAAACAGAAAAAAATTTGTACGTATAATGTGCAATTTTTACCTTCCACAGGAAGGAACTCGATTTTCCGAGTGCTGAAATAAAGCCTTCTGAAGATGCGCAAACAAACTATGATGTATTATGCCAGACAAGCCTACAAGAAGTACAAATTTCTGTGCCAAACATTCATCAAAATACGATGCAAGAAAGACGAATAGTGGACGTAAATTATTTCATTTCTTCTTTGAAAGACATTCATAGTCACAGCCAACTAGGTTGTGTATACGACAGTAACAATTGCACGGTTATTGTAGTATTTGCTTTTTTTCCCCCTTTTCAATTATTTTCTTCTATTTTCATTCCAGGAGTTTTCTGCAGCGATATTAAGTTCCTAATTCTGATAGATGTTCGGCTACGAAAAAAACATTGTACATTTTCGTATGGCATGTGGTTCCCAATCTTGTGTACAATTGTATCCGCCACTTTCCTAAATATGTTTTTGTATAAACTGAATTAGAAAATAGCTGTACTGCTGGTGTGACTTTTGTCTTGCACAGAATACTACATCCAAGTGGTGCTGAGTTAGTTTAGGAACTATTTTTAATTCATCCTATTGTTTCTTTTTTTTTTGTCTAAAAAGTGATTACTTGAAAATTTTATTAATTGAGGATCATCAGCAAACACAAAAATGTTCCTATTATTGTCAAATGGTAGTGTGAAATGCAAGGACAGAATAAACGATTATGAAGGAATGTACAAGCAATGCAGTGGTGAAGGAATTAGGATGGTAGGTGAAGTATATTTTAAATTAAAACAGAAAGATTGAACAGGCAGTGTAGGATGTGGGAGCACTGCAGGGCGGCGCACAAGGGCAAAGCAAAAAATTAATTATGGGAAAGTAGAAAAGCAAAATTCAAGGACAGAATAAATAAATATGTACGTAAACACTGAATGCAGTGGTGAAGGAATTAGGGTCGTAGAATAAACAATTGTGGAATCTCGGTGAAATGAAGTGACAAGTGTTACACGAAAAACTATGTGACACGGTAGCGTGAAAGGCACATGATGTTAAAACTCGAGTCAACTTTGCGACATGCGGGGGGGGGGGGGGGATGCGCAAGCGCCTACCTGGTATTTGTCCTAGTACTATGAACTTCCTCCTGTAAGTAATATATCCCTTTCCCCACCTCCCTTTTCTAAGGCTTGAGGTCACGAGTGATAACAATATATAAGGTCTGCAGCGAAGATGCCTCGGCTTGGTTCGAAAACACGTTATCTCCAGAAGCTACTGAAATAGCCAACATTAGTTAAAAATTCTGATAATTTGTGGGTAAACTCTTCATAGTACCAATGTGTGAGATATCACAAAAAAAATTATTGAATGTATTCTTTAGAACAGCATAAAATAGTCGCTAATACATTTACTACAAGAGGCAGCTGAACACAATTTTTTTGGCATTGTCACAGGAATTGCCCTTCATCAAAATTAGGTCTTTATTATAAAATTTCAGAACATTGAAATTGAGATTTAGAACATGTAGTTCATTTCTTTGTATCAAATGCGACAAGATACTGCAACTCTCATTAAATTTGTACATTTAGAAATTCAGAAAACTTCAGGTTCAAATCAACATTGTTTCTTATGGCTTACATTTTAGGTACTGCCCACTCTTAAGGCTAGGATTATATGTAATTCTAATCTCATATTTTACTTTTTACACTAGCATTGCAATGGGCTGTGAAATATCTTTGTAACTGCTTATCCCACTTAAAGCTTTTAACCTAATCAACTGACCTTCAGCCTAATCAGTACCACCATTCCGTACTTGAGGGCATGGATCCTTCAGATCCGCCGCCATTAAGAATACGCTGTTTGGTTATGCTGACCATTTTCACTCCTTCAACCTTCCGCTTATACCGGTCATACAGGTTAAGCGTGTAGAGGACACCTGACTTTGAGAGTGTGAGAGACAGCGAGAGAACCACCATTCCAGTTGCCATCGAGACTCCAGAGGTCTCCGAGATGATTTTTTCCTTTGTGTCGGTAGCTCCTGCTAACGGAAAGGGTTGTTTGTTGACGCACCACGAGTGATTTCATTCTCTCATATAGCCTCGCCATAGCTGTGGCCCACTCGTAAGAAGAGCCGTTACACTGTACATGCCACAGCACGCCTTGAAGCCAGGGTTGGCGCCTTATGTACCGCAACCCACTTCGCATTACATCGCCGCTCTGTACCCCTCCAGCCTTCAGCTGCGAGAGGGGTACTCACGATTTTGGCCATGTCCACTGGTTCACCGCCGCCACACTCTCTACATCTCTTCTCTGTGCATTTTCTCTTTCACCACACCCTGCAACCCCCACACTGGCCCTGTGTACCATGTATAAATAGTACTCGGAGTACTCAGTTTGAGTCTGTCTCGTGTCAGTCCTGTTGCTGAGCATCACTCTGCCTGAGCGCACTCCAAGAGGCTATTTCATGCCAGTCTAGTTGCAGAACGTCACGCTGCCTAAGAGCCATCTGACTCCACACATACCTTCGTAGAATGTCACTCCGTGAGTCGACTGACTTCAAGTCATCACTTCCATTCACAGTACTGTCAAGAGTTTTACTCTGCACAACACCACCTCGCCGCTCGCCAGCACGCCAAAGCCTGTCACGCTTTCAACACTACCTCGTATCTCAACTGCAGTTGACTTGAGTTCGAGTACCGCTGAATTGAGGTTGCCTTGTCTCCCCGTACTGCCATGTCTTCCAAGACTAGGTCAATTACCGGATGGCAACCTAGGATCTGCCCTTAGGACCTAGTCAGGGTACAGTCTAGTTTGTGTGTGTTTAATGAGCAATCAATAAACAGACATAGATCTGACTTGGTCAAGTTCTCTCTTCCAACACACTATTCTTTCTTCACATTGCTCCTGCTATCTCCTGTTTTGTCACCATTTCTAGTAATACTCTTGCAGAGATAGTCACGAGTCAGAACCTTGTTCCCTACCTCACGCTTTGGGAACTGTCTCAGAGTGGAGCTTGGGGAGCTCGCTCAGAGCCATTGTCATCTTTGACAATCGTCTTTCCGGTGTGTGCCTGAATTTGCCAGTAATGTCTCGCTCACCAGATTACTAGCTGGAGAATGATAGGCCAACCCCTGACAAAGAGCCCAGTTTATACGTGATGCTTGGGTCTTCCTGCAAGGTCCCATTCGCCAAGTAGCCATGAGAAAGGACACCCCTAAACGTGATACTGTTACTCGCAGTTTGAAACTTGGGTCTACCAGCGATGTTTCACTTGCCAAGTCACTAGACTGAAGGCCATTAGTTCAGGCTACCTACCCTACGCAACAGCCAGCACCTTACTCTCCATCAGGCCATGTGTACTCCTTTTGGGACATCCACTATGTGCCTATCTGATCTGTCACCCTCCTTGTGCCTCAGTATAGGACTGGGCTGGGTAAAGCAGCCAAGCAGGGACTAGCTCTTGCTAGAGTCCTGGAGAGTAGAGGTTCAGGTGTCAGCCAGGTATACACCTGGAAGGAGGAGCAGTTTGCTCGCCAGAGAAAATCCACATCCAGCACGTCCAGCGCAGCCTTGAACCTAATATGGCATGTGCCACGTGCAGTTTCTCCGCTGCCTCCAATGTCGCCTACCTTCACTCGGCCCAATAACAACATTAGGGTGTTCAGACCACTTAGTCACATCTACGTACACCCCTACCAGGGTATCCACTTTCCCATCACTCTCAAATGTGCCCTCTTATGGCACAATGCTCAATAATAGAAGTGGCCAAAACCAGCAATGTAGGCCCCAAAAAAAAAACCCCTTAAGATGGTGACCACTGTTTCACCATTGCCTGGGGAGGGGGGAAGAGCTTTGTCACTGCACACCAGCTGCCAGACCAACTAAGGGTGTGCGTTAACCTCTACAGGCCAGTGCTGTGGTTGACTGGTGGCTGGCTTCTGTGGACGACGTTTGGGGCCTCATCCGGGGTGGCTGGTGTCCAGCTGGAACTGGCTGGATCTGAGGCTGCTGGGCTCCTGGCAGCAGCAGCGGGAAGGTATCGGTTGGCAAACTGTCTCTGCGATGCCAGACCCACGAACAGTCCGAGTGAGAGGCGAGCTGCAACAGGGTCGGGAAGTTCTGCTGGTTATCTTGGATGTCTCGAAAAAGTACTTAGAGATAACTGAGAGGTGAGGCCCCTGAAGTTGGTGTTTGGCTTGTGCCTGTTCCTGAGCGGAGGAGTATCTGAAGGCTGACTGGGAAGGGTTACTTGATAACTGGTTGGCAGTAGGAGCTTTAGCTGCCTTCTTGACTGCTCACTTGGTCCCTCCTTATTGGATGAAGGGCATAGGGTAGGTTATTAGGACCGTTGCAGCAGGTAACATAATTCCCTAGCTAGAAGTACGCAGAGGCAATGGCATCATTCTATGTCAGTCCTGGAGCTCCTACTGACTAATTTCACATGGTGGCTGGAGCAGGTTAGCTGACTGGTGGCACTACTGTTTCATCGTTACCCTTTCAGATGTGACTGATTCACTCCTCATCAAACCCGGCACTCCAACCAGCAAATTTCACTAGGTGGATAGAGTGGGTTAGGTGACTCGGGTGATCCAGTCACTTCCTCATGTAGTGTACCTATTAGGGGGTTTTACCGTACGTGTCAACCAAGTGCCTTTGCACACTGGTCCCATAGTGTGGGTGGCCGGAGAACGTGTGGGGTTACTGTGATGTACGTGCTGCCCGGTCAAGGGAGCTCGCAGTCCTATTCTATGGTTGGAAACAGGTTGGTAAGTCGTGGCCACCTGCCTCTTCCTTAGGTCATGGCATTTACCTGGTAGTAGAGAGAGTTACAAATCACCCTTGGAATCAGAACTCGGTGAATAGATGTGAACGTATTTATTTTGAGTAGAATGAACACAGTGACGTATACTATCTCTTGTGCTTTCATGATTACTAAATAACCAAAAGAAGTTACATTACAAACTGGTGAATGGACCTGATAGGCAAAAAAGCAATCTGAAGCAACAATAAATAAAGAAGTGGTGAGAATGATTCTATCTTGACTGTTGTCTAGTGGTATCCTGAATGGATGGGGTAACAGTGGTAGCTGATCTCGCAGAGACGTCGGGAGCAGAGAGCCCTACCATGGCAGTGATAAAGTGAGCTGCTGAGTATTCAAGGCAGAACATGACAGTGTGATGACAACTGGCGTTCTGAGGGCTCGTCCAGCTGTAATTGCTGTCAACAGCCTCTCTTTGGCTCCCTTAGGTGGTTCGGCCATCTTCGGCCGGCTGGTTCCTCCCTTTATGGACAGCACAGTCCTTGCTGCTCTCTCTTGGCAAGGGTTGGAAGCAGGGTTATTCTGGAGGTACAGGTGGTATCTGATGCCCACCTAGGAGCAGGCTGGCTTCGTGTGGCTGGCTAAGCAGGGGCGCATGCATGAGTGATGTATGTATTTATTTAACTGGCAATGTGCGTTCATCAATCGTTCTCTGAATGCTGCTGACTCGGGGTTCATTCCTCTGTGGGTTAAAGTGATTCCACATAGGCTGAATTGAAGTCAGAGAAACAAATAGAAATTGCCAGCTATGCATCATCCGTCAATGTCCACATAATGTGGTCAAACTGTAGTTTTAAGATTCAAGGATCGTAGAACATTGTTGCATACATCCAGACATTTGTCCACCCATACCAAATTAAACTGCATCTCTTGTTTGTACTTTTGTAGGTGGTAATTATTCAGGCAACAGAGACGTAATTTTTTGTCCGGTGACCTTACTTTAAAGTATTAGAGCTTTGCCAATTTACAAAATTATGCATATGTACTAAATCACTGATGTGTCGATTCTGTAATGCAGATTCATAGGTGTGCTGCTGACATGTGAAAAAACTTTTTGCTTATATTTGAATTTAATTTAGGTTACTTTTATATTCAAACAATAGTATGGGTGAAGTGCAGCACAATTAATGTTCAACTTATTTCTGTTTACAGTCTCCAAAAAGTAAATAGAGTAATGCAACAAACCAAGCGAGTATGAGTGAAAAAAATATATATATATTTTTGTCTATATTTGTGAAAGTAGGCTATATATTTATGTACACAGAAAACAGTAAGCATTTGTAAGATTGTTTACAAGTTTTGTTGCTGTGGACAGTCAAGTGAGTGGCTTGAAACAAAAATAATGGATTTTATATATGCATTGGTTCTTCCATAAACAGGATTAATCTTACTTGCAAAATACATATTCTTAAACATAATTCTTTCAAAAACAAAATGTAGGTAAATTGATATGTGCTTGAGTGCTTCGAGATACATGCGGGTTGGTATATAAATGTTTGTTTTTGAACAGGAAGATTCAAAACTAATGCCCATCACAGAATTAATTTTTAACGTGAAAATTTTACAAATGAACTTATAAATACAATAGATCCTTTTTAATGATAAATCTGAAGAGAAAAATTGCTATGCTTACTGTATAAGAGAATCTTCGTATTTATATTTGTCTTGAAATAATATACAACACCGATACACCAAGTTTACATATGTGGAGCACTTTATAATTTTAACAACCTGTGGGAAAACATTTTATAACTAAAATATATAATAAAAATAAATCTGAATACATATAAACCTAAGTCAAAACTGAAATACATTGTAACCTGTATAGATAGTTTTTCAGTGGACCAAAATAGAAAACTGATTCATATTGATGAGCAATGCATTCAGACTTTATCTCCATCCAGACTTACATATCTGGTTAGCAGGTGTGTGTGTGGGTGCAAAATGTCAGAAAATAATAGCTTATTCTGTAGTTGATAAACTTAAAATAGTCAACCTGTTGAGAAAAGTAAGGCAAAGTTACAAGAATTTTTAGAGAGAAAAATATGTATTGTATCAGTTATGATTTTTTACAGCAGAGAGTAGAAAGGCTGCATTTTTCCCTCTGGACTACACTGCCTTTTGTTAATGAGCAGGGCTGTGAAAACAACTAACAGTACCTCCCTTTCTCGCTACATGTACTTTCTGTTCCTTCTGAGATTCTGACCCTCATTAATGTCGAGCTGGTAGATTATCTCTCAGCAGGGTGGAACTTGGGACAAAAACTACAAACTTTGTTTGATAAACCTTTGAAGTTGATCACATTTTTCAGTGATGCTTTCATTTCCAGATGCCATTTTGGTGCCCCATCTAATAGGTGTATCCGGAACAATTAATGACATCAGAGTCTTTCTCCCTGCCACCCCTCCCCCCTTCTCCTCCAGACGGCTGGGAAACAGACATCGTCCACTTGACTGGGTTTTTTCTGGGAGCGGAATTGGTTGCTTTTGACTGTTCTATAATGGCCCTCTGAGCTTGGGAAAGAGCGCTACTTGGGTTCGGCTGAGTTTGTACTCTGGAGGGTGTGTAGTTGGTCTGGGGCTCCAAGCATCAAGATATCTTTCCTATGGCTGAAGGTCAGTTATAGGCCACTGGCTTCGTAGGCAGCATGAAGGCAGTGGAGACATGGTGTGAGGAGCATGCTAAAGTAGCTGGAAGTGTAAATCTCTGCTTCCTCTGGATAAGCTGCTCATTTTACACCTTTACCCAGCTGATTTCTCTCTCTTTCAGGAGTACACCAGGTTGGCACTCTGTCCATACTCTATCAGTCCTCCAGTCTGGGCTGGTCCTTGCTTGGCAGTTTTATCCTACGGCGAGGCATAAGGAGAAAGGTAGCTTAGAGAGGATGGCAGTGTATGTTCCATAGGAGCGGGCATGGCCTGAAAGGAAGAAAGAGTGAGCAGGTGTTACTCAGGAAGGCGGGACGTCACCATAGATCCAGGTATCATGAAGAGGCAGAGCTCCCTAACAGGGGTGGCTGTTGGTTTCCTGCAAGTGTGATGGCTGGAAGGGAAGCAGCTGGCAGACTCAAGCACTTATAGAAGGGTGCAACAGTCGAGTAGGCCACTGCTACAGGTGAGGAAGGAATAGGGGCTGGTGGCCTATGCCTGCCCCTGCAAGTGTGTTTACGGTTCATTGGAATGAAGCAAAAGACTAAGAGGAGGCAGATTGAGAATAGATAATAGCTGTTATCAATAAATCATCCAAACTGGGTTTATGTCTCTTTAATGCAGAAACAGTAAACACACATAAACAGCTTGTCCATGACTATGGCCAGAAGGGCCAATCCTAGGTGATGACGCTTAGTCACGGAAGACACTGTGGTGCAGCGGCTAGGGTAACCTCAGTGGCCATTACTTGGACTCCTGAGCTATAAAGGCATGGCTAGCTGTGTAGCCGAGAAGCGTGGGAGGCTTTGGTGAGCTGTCTGATGGCGTGATGTTCTATGAATAGAACTGTGCTGATTGGTAGACAGTAGCTGAAGTTGGTCTGCGATTGGGCGGAGTGACAGTCTGTAACAAAGCTGCACGAGTCAGCTAGTAGTAGGTGAAGGTATAATGTTTCGGAAGTTGGCCTTGGTCCATGGTCGGGTGGAGTGACAGTCTGCAACACAGCTGTGTGAGTTAGCCTCAAAATGTGGACTGTGGCTCCTATATGTACTCGAAACACAGGGCCAGCATGGGGGGTGCAATGTGGTGTAGAGGTTGCAGAGAGAGAGGCTGCGAAAAAAATGGCGGAGATGGCCGAAGACGGCTGCCATCCCCCTCCGTGGCCAGCAGCCAGAGGAGTGAGCGGCGCCGAAACATGGTGTGTTGCAGACCAGCAGCTGGCCTGTAGCTAACACTGGGCGTTGCAGCAAGTGCGCTCTGTGGTACATTTGGCCTAATATCTCTTCTTGGGAGCGGGCCACAGCTGTGGCAAGGCTAGGTTGAATAGCGACGTGACCTATTACCATTCAATGTACTAATGTTGAAGGAGCCTTTCTGGCTGCTTTACATGGGGAAGTCTTGAATGTTCACAAAGGCTAGACTTATCAGTTATTTATACTGAGAATAACTCGTGACTACCACAACATTTTTTGTTAGATTGGTAGAAAATTATCTGCATTTTGTACATTGGCAGAAGCAATGATTCAGTCAACATTGGCCAATTCGGCAGAATCCAATTCAAATCGAAACAGCTCTAATAGGTGATGCGTGTTGCTTAAACCCCGGTCGTACAATAGACTTTTGTTTCAGCTCTAGGTCAGTTGCACTTACAATGGGGGACTCAATCCCCCTTCTTTCAGACACAGTATTGGCCTTGTAGGCTATCTGCTGGGAACGTAATCGGGTGTAGTTGGACAAGCAATATGTCTCATAATGACCTTGGTCCTCTGAGGCATAGTGGACTTACTAGAGCTCAGCGGGATGTTCTTGGTAGGTGTCAAAGTGGTGCTGCAGGTGGGGCGTGTGGAGTCCTGGAGTCCTTTGGTCTTGGTGGAGGTGGAGCTGTTATAATTCTCCGCCAGACGGCGACAGTTTCACTCTGTGTGCGAGTTGGCCCGCCTGAGCCTGGTGTCGCTCCCAGTGACCAGAACTCGAACTGCTGGATGGACTTTGTAGCCGGTCCTTACTGGGACAGAGCGAAATACGTAACTCCTGATGGGAAATGCCAGTCTCCCCGCATGACGGGCGGCTTAGCCGTGCCCCCGAGGAGTGTCAACTCCCGGCGTGACCAGGTTTGCCGCACAGACCTGCTGGGCGGCACTGAACTCTGCCTTCTTTTCTGCCCTCAGAGCTCTGTGCTGGCTGTTAAATGGCATAGGCATATAGTGCACTTGATTTCCTACAAGCGGCAAGCAATGGACAGTCGGTAACTTAAGCATGTAAGGCCGACAATGGCTGGCGGTGTGCGCCCTGGTTCCTAAAAGTTCAAGCACCTGGAGTTGTGGGTCATAAACCACCTTCCTGCGACTGCCGGGTGTAGCCCACAGACATAGAGCCTCCACTCCCAAGCAGCTACCTCTGCCAGCACCTTAGCTAAGTGCTCCAGTCAGCGATACAACTTAGGTTGGCCCTCCCGCCTCTGTGGGGTGTGTCCTAGTGGTGGAGGCTCTACAGTTCTGAGCACCGATATGTACAGAATGGGTGGCCGTCGAAAGATGAGGTGTGTGTATTGACGGCCAGGCCTCTGAAGGGGCTCTGACATCCTACTCTATGTTTAAACGCTCCATCACTTGATTGCCCTTTGAGGTCAAATAGTAGTGGTAGATAGGTTATACGACTATAACCAAGAACTCTTGAATATGTTTAAGACTTAGTATTTATTAAAGCAATAAATACGTAGGCGGCTCGTACGTGCTACCAATAGGTCTGTGCTGCGGAAGTAAGTAAGCTACGCAGTTTACGGGTGAAGGCGACCCGCTCCTAAGTCTGCTTAGATGCTAGTGTAAAAATAACTAACTGTCGCAACTACTACTATTGGGGTTTGCCTATGAGGCCCTAACTTTAACTGGGGAGCCACTACAAGCAAGTAGTGGTGGCCGAAGACCCAGGAGGTGTTGACAACTGAAGTGTTAAGTCATTGTTGGTTTTCTTCTTATAGACAAAGCTTCTGGTGACTGCGATTACCAGGAGGCATTGAAGCCTGTGGTAGGTGGTGGCAGCAGTTACTGGCGAACTGGAAGTTCTTGGAGAGGACCGTGATGGCCTAAGACAGTAGAGAGCCCCAGCACAAGAAGTGTTGAGGTGAGCTACTGTAGATGATAACTCGTGACCATAGTCGCGCACTGCCTTATATGCAGCTCCTCTGGAATGCGTGATGAACCGGTGTGGGAGGCATGACGTGCCCCTGTGACATCTGTCTGGAGTTCACGGAGTGGGAGAACTACCCTCGTGCGCTCGGGATATGGCCTCTGGCGCTCGGCCATCTTCGATGATGTGACGACACTCTTGTCTGCCAGGTGCATCGGGGAGGCTGACAGTCTGGGAAACCAAATATCTTCCATGTCTCTGGCAAGAACACATCCTGCTAGACGTCCTTGGTGTTGTTTCCTGTAGTTGGTAGAAACACGTGAGATGAGCTGTAGTTGTTTGTATGAGATAGGTATAAGTGGCACACGTCGATTCCCCCCCCCCCCTTTTTTTTCTGCTGCGATGGTGTTGGAGTAGGGGTCAGCAGAGCTAATCCCCCCTCTCTGGAAGGTCTAGACGGTCTTAACATATGGGAGCCTGTATTCAAAAAATGTTTAAACTCTTAAACAGGTTCCTTAAGGTTCAGACGGTTGGCATCTGTCAGAGTGCTTGCTCTATATGCTGGGGCGGCGTGGAAACACATCAGGCCGGGTGAGGAGATAGCCTTAACTCTTGTCTCACTCTTTCTGTGGGCTGGCTCTTCCTCTCTTCCCTTCGCCTGCCTGTCCGGCCGGCCAGTGGGTCGTACTGCTAATGTGTTTACCCCCTTGTGGAGAGATTACTGTCAAGGTTGACGCGTTGTACCGGATGTCCATGCGACCTTCATGAATTATACATGCCGGGACAAATGCAGCATAAGCATTGTGGTTACGTGATATAAAATATATACATTTTAACCTGAAAAGGAGAATTACACAAAAGAAAACTGTACGCAAAAACGAAGGGAAAACAAATATATACAAGGCCTTACTCGCGGAAGGCAGGGAAGAAAATAACTATCACTGGTGTTTGCTGTGGTGTATTAGGTTGGAGGAAAACTTGGCTATACGTGTGACATAATAGAGGTTGCCGACCCCAGGCCTTCCGTTACCCAGGATTGGCGAGCCACCGATTGAAACACAAGTACACTAAGATAATTTTACTAATAAAACATATTTGTACAAGTTCACCCTACAAAGTAAACATGGCACAAAAACAACATTATTGCACTCAAATCATTTTGCACGTTGGTGGTTATCTATGCCGGAGTGCAATTAAGTTCTCGGGCATAGTCTTGTAGGTTCGACTCTCGGTCGAAATTGTACATGATTAAATCTGCAAAATGACACAAATAGACATATTACCCTAATGCATAAAATCAATAGGTGTAACAAATTGCACTGTAAAACTTAGTTATACTTATAGATTTACCCACCTTACATAAATATGAGTACTTAATATATACAAACTAAACTACCTTATTTTCTCCTTTGAGGGAGTCCATTTTAATTTCTCAAAGCTCATTGTGCACTATGAAGTCTCTGTCTTCGTGTAACACTGTCACTGGTGAGTGTCTATCAGTTTTACAAGTTCTTAAGTGTGCTGTTGGCCACTGTTTACATACATTGACGAAGTGATAAACTACGTGTAGCACTGTGCTGAGAATGGCTGCGCAAGTCCAGTTCCACATAATGTCTCTCTCGTTACACTGTCTGATACATAGTTTTCATCTGTGCATGTTTAGCATCGTCTTACTGTTGACTAATGTCTTAAACTTGGTTTACTAGTTCGTGATAATTTGTATAGCTACCAGCTGCTATGCACTGTCATTGCTTATGCACTTGCATTGAGCATGTTCAAAGCATCTATGCACCATACTATTGTACACATGTTGTAATTGGCAACTGTTTACTGATGCCTACATTGGCTGCCCTTACTGAGGGCCTTGACGTGCCATCAATATAACTCGTAATTTTCTTTATAATTAAGAGCTACTAACTGCTACTGTATATTGTCACGGGGAGACTCCGCCGAAAAGAAATGTAGCGGGAGCCTCCACCGAAAAAAGTAACAATGTGGAAGGGGGAGGGGTGGATTCAGTTATCACTTGAGGGAATTAACATAAAAATAGTTTAGTCTTAAAGAAATAACTGAATGATCAAATACCTCCACCACCAGGCTGTTAATAATTAAAAAAAAATACTGCAAACAATACAGGGGTCATCTGGAAGCTCTTACCTTCAGAATCATGTAGGATTACTTATCAGTCGTTCTCTCACAGAACCTTGTGAAATGGTCTCGCAGTTTCATGTTCAGTTTACTGAATGTCACTGTATTTCAAAAGAGAATAATCAATAAAAGGGAATTACTGGGGGGGTTAAAAGTTGGGGATGGTAATAGCTCAGATGGAAAATTGGGAGAGGATCAGGAATCTTTTCATGACCCAACAGGATGGGCTGCTTGGAAAATGGCATGAGGTTAAGCCACACACATAACCAAAGTCCCAAAAAAAAAGATAAAATTGATTATAACTAGATGGTTATACTCTGTTTTAATATTTCTCCAGCCTGAGAGAGAGAGAGAGAGACAGACAGACAGACACACACACTTAAATAAATACTAAACTAATGTATCTGGATTCTTCCCGTGGAAAAGTTTAATAGCCAAAGGTAAATAATAGTAAAAACCAAGTTTAAGTCACCAAAAAGGACTAAGATAAAATTTAGTCAAAATAACAAATAACACTCAACGAATCTACTTTCATAGATAATCATGAATTAATTTTAACAACTTGTTATATCAGGAATAGAATTATCAATTAAAAATTATAAAATGTGATTGAAAAGATACAAAAAAAATGAGTAAAGGTCTGAACATCGCAATGGCCAAACCAAACAATAGCTTAATTTTGAGAAGTGTGAGTAATATAAAAGTAAAGCTTACATGTAATATTTCTTACATACATAAAAATAAAATAATATACGAACTGTATTGTCTCTGTCATGTGAAGACACCAAAGATGACAAGAAATAAAATGAAAATGGTAATAATTAGTTATTAAAATCTTGACAAAAATTTGAATCATTCGTTTTAGAAGTGAGCCTTTACAGAAACATCACTGCTAAAGAGAGAGCAACAAAAAGTAAATTAAATTTTTCTTTATAAACTTGGTTTAGTTTTTTATAAAGAAGCAAATAACGGGGTATGTCCCTTTACCAAAAATGGCAAGTGAAAATATTATTCCTTATATCTGGTAGAATGAGTTGATTACTGGGCAAATATATTTTTTTAAATTGACAATCACAACAGTTACTAATATAATTAGGACTATCTTGCTCAACAAACAAAAAAAAATTTTTTAATGATATATTTACCAGTCTGTATACCAGTGCCCTTTTTACCGCACCACACTTTTAGGTTAGCCATCATTCCGGAGGAATCTAAGTGGTAAAAAGTTAGAACAGCTAGTTTATAACCCTCTGCTAAGCCCAGTAAAAAATAATAAAATAATTTGACCAATCAAATAACTAAATGCTACTGTTATCTCAAATTAAAAACAAACATTAACCTACTCCTATTCACAGTTGTTAAAACTAATTCACATAACCTAACTTAAAAAGAGCTTAATAACATACAATCTCTAATACCTGAAAGTTTGGCTAATAAATAAAACAACTTAATTATAGGCAAACCGACCCAACACAAACACTACAGTTTGTAGGTTAGATTACTCAATCTCTGTTACACACAGACACCGAACAATTACCACAGGAGAGCGGCCGACAAAACAAAAACTTTCGTAGCAGAATACTATTACCAACTTGCACAAAAGTAAACCCTGCTACCTGAAAAACATTTACTTCCACGAGTTACCATAAAACAATGGCTAAATCAGGGCTTATGTGCAACAAAATAAATCAAGCACACACTCTATTTTTTAACCACTTAATCTTAAAAGAAACAGTCTTACTTTAAGACTGTATCCACAGCTAACGACAGTACTCTCTCTCTCTTACCACTTGACTCGACTACCCACAGGAATGAACTGCCACCAAGAACTAACTCTACCCTAATTAACTACTATTTATTTGATTGACTGGGGCCATCCCGCCAGAAAATTCTGAAGGAATGTCTGAATCAATCAAAATTAAAAGTCAAGGAATTAAACTTAGCTCATTTTTCTGGCAGTCGTGGCTTCCTCCAAGCCGATGCCTGCTGTCTGCTTCTGCTCTCAATCATGCCATCATGACAACTCCTGATCTACCTACACTGTTCTCTTTTTTTAGTTGTCTTGGTGTGCTATTGGCCTCAACCAGTCAGTGTGTGCCAGGACTCCGCCTGGCAATCACGTGTTACCATAAATTTCCTGCTGTGTTCCCTCCTTTCCCCTTGGTTGCCCAAGGGTTCCAGCTGGTGGGATTTGGTGGATGCCTACCTTTTTCCCTTCTCACAGCCCTCAAACTCCGTGGCTGCTTACACATAAACAAACCTCGCTAACGCCAGCTCAGGACCTTGCCACAAAAACATCTAGACCAAGGTGTCTTGATGCTTCGGGACATTCCCCAAAGAAAACTGGTCATGCTGACCAGGAAATTTCTGCGTTTCAAAACACTGCAAATTTCTTTGGTCATCAGTCTGGAAGGATCTGCCATGAGGCACTCAAATAAAAAATCGCAGCTACTAGCACACATAGTCTGGAGCTTTCTCCAATCTGCTAAAGCCAGAACCAAAGAAAAGAAGAAACAAACAAAGTCCCGACTGAAATCAGTTAACCTAACCTCCTTTATAAAAACAAAATTGAATAGATTAAAATTTATATAAAAACAACAAAAAAAAAAAACAGCCCTGTTCTGAAATCCAACCTAACACAACCGAACAAGCTACTTCCTTAAAAAAAAGAAGAAAATGGGAGGAAATATCTACCATAATAAAAGTATCTTAACAAATAATACTTAAGGAAAAAGGGGGAAAAAATGTCTTACTATTTTCACCAAAGCAAAATTTTATGAGCCCGACAATATACGGTCTGTCTTATTACTCCTACCCTCGTGAATATAACTGATGGGAGTGTGGTTAAGTGTGATGACACTACAATACAAATTGTTTGTCTGTGGGAATCGGGAACTGAGGCTTAATGAAAAATAGGGCTATAACGAGTCCTTACAGTTTGTTTATATAATCATTGGTTCGCAGCCTCGGTTTACGGAGCACAGACTTACTTCGTGGTTGCTTGGCTCTTCGCCGGTCTTCCCCTCTGCCGTAGCTCAGCGTGCATTGGGTACGGCCATATGAAACGTGCCGTTGGCCACCAGGGCAATTCCTTATACCAGTCAGATATTTATCCAGCTTTGGCGGCATGAGGTGGCATCAGTCTTCGGGGTTCATTACGGGGAGCTAGGGACATTGTCTTCTGCTGCAACCATTGGGGAGGACACAGCAACCAATGACGATGAGGCAGTGTAAGGGAGTGGCATGGCAGGGCCCTCGACCTCGACTGCACAGGTTCCTACCCGATGGATAGGAAGTTTCTGGGCACTGTTGGAGACATCGACATCTGTTCGAGGTGTCATAGGGAGGGGTGACTGTACCACCTCGACAGCATTCGGGTTAAATGGCACAGTAATCTCCTGGTGGGGCATCTGCGAGACGTTGTTGCTATAGACATCTGTACTGTTGGACTTAGGGAGGAATGGCCCTAACACCTCAGCGGCACTCATGTTGAATGGCAGTGTATTGACGTCGTCAGCAGGCAGGTACAGGTCATCGTGTCACTAGTAATCCCTGGCATAATAAGTGATCCTCGAATGAGTGCACTGTTGGGCTCCTCATTCTCGGGGATATTAGTGGGTTGTACATATATACTTTTAGCTGGTGTGCGACAGTCGTTGGTGGGATTGTGGTCCACCTGATTTGTCACTTGGGTGGAGTTCCTTGGGGGTTCTGCAGTTTCCTTTCCCTGACTGACTTCTAAAGTGGCTTCTGGTACTGTTTGTGTTGGGGCTCGTCGCTGTCGGCTGGGCTGGGCGGCATAGTTACCGCTGATCATACTACCTCCGGGTCCATATTTGACTCTATTGCCTGGCTGGTTCCGTCGGGTCCCTGGTTCTGGCGTAGTAGTGGGTTGGGAGGAAGGACTGTGGGCTCCTTCCACTTCCTTTACCTGTCTGAGTTCGGATTACTCTTATATTCGACTGGAGCGGCGAGGTCCTTGTCTGGGTTCTTGGACCCTTGGACTCTGCCAAGAGACCTCGCTGCTTGCTGAGGTGTGGTGTGACGCTTGCAAGCTTAACTGGTAGGTGTTGAGGGTAATGATCTGACGAAGACAGCTCCTCTACCTTTGGGTGGTCCTATTTGCTGGTCCTGCGAAGGTGGGACTGCACAGCTGGCGGTGTAAGACCTGGTCACGTATGTTCCATTTGGCGGTGGTGTGTCCGCCATTTTTTGCGTTATTTCAACTATATCGTCTTCGTTGCCCTGCGGGCTGAAGATGTCTTTGGTTGTTATTTTGCTGTTAATGTCTGTCATTACACCGGGAAAAGGGCTCATCTGGCACTGTGTGGTTGTTCGTATTCGGTCTTGGGTATCTTCCACCCAGTAAAGGTGGTCTGGTCGACCCACCACTTTATAAGGACCGTTCTACTTATTGTCTAAGCCGGTGCTGAATTGGGTGCTGACTCACTTAGCGGATGACTTTTTACAAGTACTGCTTCCTCCACGTTGAATCCTCTGATGCCGGCCTTGGGTGGTGGGTATTTCTTACTTATGTAAGTTTCTTGGGCATCTTGGGCTTGCCGCGTTTGGACTAACGAGATCAGTCTCACGTCTTCGGGTTGTGGCATGTTGGTCTGCTCACTCTCCCATTGCCAATTGCCAGGTCTGGGAAGTAGCTGGCCCAGAAGGATTTGATTGGGGTGGTGTTGACTGCCTCGTTAGTCCGCCGATGAAGTGCGAATAGTATGGTGGGGATGTGTTTATCCCAGTGATTATGGTCACTACCCACACTGATACGCTGGCATTTTTTTATATCTTGATTCCTCTGCTCAGTGGGGTTGGCCTAGGGGTGGTAAGGGGGAGTGGTCACTGTCTCTATCCCCCAACGGTTGCACGCCGATTGCCATTGGGCACTCGTAAACTGGGTAACACTATCCGTAAGAATGGCTTGCGGATAACCCCAATGAGTGAATACCTCATTTTCCAGTTTTCTGATTATTGGTGTGGTGTCCTGACTGGGTAGAGGGAATGCTTCTACGCACCTGGAGAAGAGATCGGTTACTACCAGTACGTATCAGTTGCCTTTGGTGCTCCTAGGTAAGGGTCCCATTAAGTCGGCGGCCAGATGCATCCAGGCTGTCTTGGGTCTCCGTGGTTTGGCTGTTGGAGGTGCCTGTGGGTAGCTTTACCTCTGCAGCACATTTGGCATTGGCTGACGTAATGCCGTACGTCGTGGCTCATACCATCCCAGCAGTACAGGTTCCTATGTCAAATAGTATTTCACGTGTCCGGGGTGTGTGGCCTGTAGGTGGTCATGATGGTGGCTCAAATCATTCCTTAAGGCTCGTGGTACCTATATTTTCCAGGGGGCAGCCGGTTGTCCGCTTTGGGTCCACACATCATCGTCTTCCAATTTGAAGCGATCTGGGTGGTTTCGTAACAGCTGACCTACTTCTGGGTACTTTTATTGGTGGACTGTGACCTGGTTGGAATTATTTTTAATTGTAGGAGCAGGAATTGTTCTTCGGGCTGGAGCGGGGTTATTGGTGGAGATGGAGACGTCATCTTGTCCCAGCCCCCCCCCCCTCCTTTTTGCTTTCTTTTGAGTTTGGGTGACAAGAAATCGTATCGGGTAGGTCGTTCTTCTTCCTTGGACACTGCTTAACTTCCAGTTCTGGATTCTTTATTTCCGGGTTAATTGCGGCAGTGGGCATGATTCTCGGGTTTGGCTCCCAGTTTACCGTGACCCTGCCTTTGTCCTCCAGGTATATGATGTGCCTCCAATGGTCTAAGATGCACTCTTGTTGTCGCAGCCACGGACATCCAAGTATGAGGGTATTAGTCATAACTGAGCTGACCACCAACTCTACTGGATTGGTGTGTTGGTGTAGGGTCATGTCCAACATGATGCGAGCATCTACCTCCAGGGCAGCGCCCTGCTGGGCCATTGTTAATCTTAGTCCTTTGTGGTCGGAGCTGATACTTTTGTTTCGGGCTGAGTAAAATGTTCGGTATGAAATTCTGTGTCGCCACTGAGTCTAGGTGGGCTAGCACACATTGGCCATTTACCTCGACTCGTACGTGCTACCAGTAGGTCTGTGTTACGGAAGTAAGTAAGCTACGCAGTTTATGGGTGAAGGTGACCCACTCCTAAGTCTACTTAGATCGAAGGGTGAAAAATAACTGTCGCAACTACTACTATCTGGGTTTGCCTAGAAGAGGCCCTAACTTTAACAGGGGAGTCACTACCAGCAAGTAGTGGTGGCTGAAGACCCAGGAGATGTTGACAACTGAAGTGTTAAGTCATTGTTCGTTGTCTTTTTGTAGATTAAGCGTTTGGTGATAGCGATTACCAGGAGATATTGAATCCTCTGGTAGGTGATGGCAGTAGATCTGGAATTTCTTGGAGAGGACAGTGAGGGCATAAGACAGTACAGAGCCCCAGCACAAGAAGTGTTGAGGCGAGCTACTGGAGACAATAACTCGTGACCACAGCCGCGCACTGCCTTATATGCGGCTCATCTGGAGTGTGTGGTGAGCTGGAGTGGGAGGCGTAACGTGCCTCTGTGACGTCTACCTGGAGTTTGCAGAGTGGGAGATCTACCCTCATGCGCTCGGGATATCGCTTCAGGCGCTGTGCGGCACTGTGCCATCTTCGGTGGCGACATTCTGTCTGCCGGGTGCGTTGGGGAGGCTTACATTTTGGGCGGCCGCTTCAAATATCTTTCGTTTTACGTGTATACAAGGTGCGTTTGAGTTGAAACAACTCTGCGCATTCATAAAACGATGTGCTTGGTTCGCTCCTTCCTTGGGTTTAAATACTCGTAGTAGAGAGAGAGGGGCAGGTCAGGAACAGTCCGGGAAACCAAGTATCTTACATGCCTCTCGCAAGAACACATCCTGCTAGACATCCTTGGTGTTGTTTCCTGTAGTTGGTAGAAGCACGTGAGACGAGCTGTAGTCGTTTACAGTAGGTAGGTATAAGCAACACGCATCATAGGAATGTTGCCATTCTTCTGCGAATGAATTCCTTCGTTACAAGCCATTACATCAAAGCTTTGCAATAGTATTTTCAGTTGTGTGTATACCTATGTATGTATGTCCATCTCTGTGAGTCTTTGTGTATGTATGCATGTGTATGGTACGTATGTATATGTGTGTATGCATGTGTGTATTTATTGTTGAAGGGGTGGCTGACAGAGCACACCCTTACACCATATTTATTTTGATGCAGAGTGAATTCCAGTATATTTGGTGTGGCCAAGAGTATCTCAATAAGGACTGCATCTTTTTAGGCTTTAACAATTTGGTTTCTTTTCAGCATTAGAAATTATAAGGTGACTATTATATAGTGGTGACAATTATATGATAAATGTCACTAGTAGTTGATTTTAGAAAAATTTGAATTATTAGTCGGCTGAAGCTGCTGGCCATGTAGGTAGTAATAACAATTTTTTTTGGTGCTAGGAGTTTTAACCTTTTTGTTGATCTGTTTAAAAATATGAAACAGTTTTCAGTGTACTGTATGAATACAGAACTATGAGAAGGTGGTGTTGGCCATGTGTCCCAGTACACGAAGCCTATTGACGAGGAAGTCCCAGCGCCCACTGCCTCTCGAACCACAATTACCACTACGAATGGTGTGGCGACAGCACCACTGGTCGACAAGAACCGCAACAACAACAATGGCAGTGTGAGTGGGGGTGGGATGGACCGTACGCCTAGTGACAAAGCACGCAAGAAGAAGATGAGCGACGAGGAGATTTTAGAGCGACTGCGCACCATCGTGAGTGTGGGTGACCCTAATCGAAAGTACACCAAAATGGAGAAAATTGGCCAAGGGTGAGTCCTTGTTTGTTTGATAGAGGAAGGAATTTATTAGCAGAATTAGAAATTATTAGGGATGGACCGATGCCACATTTTGCCGATACCAACAATACCGATTCTCAGCTGCCAGTGCTGCTAATTACAGGGATGCCGATACCAGTTTTGAGGAGCGCAAAAATAATTCCCAATATTTGAAAATACTTTTTTATTACGTAAATTTATGTCTTCAGTTTTGTGAACACGTTAAGCACTTTTTATTAGGTGTCTACAGCATAGAAATGAATAACAACACTAATTTTAGTAATAAATTATAAAATACAATTTAACTGAGCAAACAAGTGACTTAACAGTCAAGCAAAAACTGTTACCAGACAATACAGCATTCGTAACAAACTGAGTTCATTAAAGACAACCTTCTAAATTTCAGGCAATCTGATGTGGACTTGGATTTTAGTCCTGAGAAATATCACACAAAACCTCAAAATGTATGTTTGTTTAAACCAAATCGCCTAAAAAGTTATTAAAAAGAACTTATTGAAATTATTTAATTTAAAATTGAGCGAAATTTTATTTTTATTTGTACTAATATTTTCACCTTGTGTTTTTCCGTCGGCCTTGGCATACTAAATCCTTTGGTTAATGACAACAACTGATTTATTCGCTACAATTTTTGCCAAATATTACTTGCCGAGTCTTAGTCAGACCTTTATCATTCTAACCAAAACTGCAGCCGACAGTTTCCAATAAGAACTACGCCCATTGAAATACTGCCACGGCCTTTCACTTGTCATTTACAATAACAAACCACACCACAGATTGTTGAATAGTGTATTAGAGTGCATGATTCGTTTGCCAACCTATGAGTGCAGCAAACGCATATAAAGAATACGGATTTGGGTTGCTTTTCATTGTTGCCAGCCTACAAAATCAGCAAAACATAAGAAGAAAATAGAACAAAAATCCCTTGCGGAATGTAATCAATACTATTGATAGCACCAGTTGTCGATTCTCCGCGTTGTTTTGCAATCACGTAGTGTCAAAAAACGAATGGTGCACACAATCTTTGGCGAATGTACCAACAAGAAATATGGTAAAATGTGAACAACAGCAAAAAATTGTTAAACAATTGTTCTGATGGATATGGTAAATTAATGCTTTACGAGATGTAGCATGCCGGTTTATTTAACATTGTGTTAAATAAATTAGTGCTACGAATCTGTGAATAATAATCGGCAAATAATTATGTTCAGATGCCGCAGATGCTGATGTTCGTGGTATCGGCCGGTTAATCGGTATCGACATCGGCCCATCCCTAGAAATTATTACCTACATAGCTTAAAGATACTTAGATGCTTAGAAAATTTGGCACTGCCTAAAAAAATTTTGTGATAGAGAAATGTTACAGGAAAATTAAGTATAAGGAAATGCTGAGAAAATTAGTGTCAAGAATTTAAGGAACCATTCTTTTTTCTTAGATTCAGATAACTTGTCACCAGGGTTTTGTGAACATTGAATCTGGTCTTAAATCTTTCTTGCTTCAAGAAATATAATCTTGAGTGAAAAAGTTTGATTTTTCCTCTGACACCCATTATTTTATTTGTAATGAATAACCACCCATGGGACAAGAAAAAATGAGTGATTACTTGATTGTATGAAGTGTTTTGAAATTTTTGAGATGGATGCAAGAATAAACTTTTCTGCTATAGAGTATAGCTGTAACATTGTATTGGTGCTGTAGTTTTGGAATGTAACATTAATAGAATACACAAAATTGACACTACAGGTAGTGCCATTCTATGACTCTCTCCCTATCAAGTTCAGTACATTGGAGAAATGGTTGAAATTAAAAAGTAGTGAACACTAACTGCATTAAAGTGGAAGTTTTGTTAGGTGTATTACTATATAAAACATATGATGAAATACTTCAAAGCTGTTCACAGTAAAGTGAGTACTTTATAAAGACCTCCTAAGTTTCGTACATTTAATCTGTTTCCGTATCTTTTTGCGTAGCTATTAAAATAAACAGTGCCATGCAACTTCCAGCTGATGCTTATATAAGCTACTTTATTAAATTTAAATAATGCTTTTTAAATAAACAACAAAAGTAATAAATATTATAATCAGCACTGTAAACACTAAACATGAATTTTGGTAGATAACATTGATTTGTGAACATTGATTAATGTTCACAATTCTCTTTCCGTTCAGATATACATTTATGTCTTTAACAGAACTATGGTCAGTCCTTGTGAGGTTATAAGAAAATATGTTTGATTTAGGTTGTCAACGGAACAACAGTAGAGTTAGATGTGATTTTTTTTTTCCCCCTCATTTATAAAAACGCCAAACGTTTATAACATTCACCTTCAATAACTGTGAATAGCGTATATACTTGCCTGTTAGAGAAAGGTACTTTTTAGAGATATACCAAGAGATAGAGCACATTTCATCTACCCCAGTTTACCTTAAACTGGGATCTGTGTTTAAGAATACCCGTAACCTACAATCTTCTCAGACAGGCCTTTCTTAAGGTTGCCTAGGACGGGGGTCCGAGAAATGGTGTCATTGGTATGGCTGCCATGCCAACGTTTTAGAGGGTGGTTTTTTTTTTTTTCGTAATGAAATAGCCATTGTTTTGTGTAGTATCATTGTATATATATTTTTTGTAAATATAGGTTTTCTTGATATTTTGCCTTAAACTTGCATTTTACAGGTTTTTGGTTTCATAGTGATTGTTTAAAGCCCAATAATTCTTAAACCTGTAAAAAATAAATAAATAAAGAAATAGGCAAAATTTTAGAAGTTTGCTAAGATTGTGGGGATTTGAAAAATGCCATAAACACGGGCTTTGGATGAATAATGAGATAGTAAATTGTAGTTATTGTCTTACTCTTGAAACCAAGAAGTACTTGACCAGCCTGCTGTGGCAGGGATCTTAAGAGCTAAGACTGGCCCCTCTTATGTATTAGTATGGACTTGTAATGTATTATAAACGCAAACAAAGACAAAATACCAAGCAAATAAAATAACAAATATTTATGTTTATATCATCCATTGTATAGTACGTATCTTCTTATCAAAACCTATGTACCTAAAATATATTTTTCTAATTACTCTAAAGTAATATTTATCTTATAATTAACCAAATCTATAACTAATGCTAAATATTACAATATATATAAAATTATAAAATAAATTCATTGTACAAAAACAATTTAAAATTAGCACTTACATTCTTTCTAGGCAGTTTTTTTTAATATACTGGCCTTATTACTCATCATCAGGGTCTGTGTCACTATCACTGCTTCTTTTAAGCAACTTCATCCTCGCTTGCAGTAGTATCGTCATTTTCAGGCGGAAAAATATCAGATGACATAGGCTCTTCATACCACCTAACTTGGTATTTCCCATTTTCTAAGTTCCTTGCATGACAGTAAGTTCCATGCATGACAGGTTGGGTCAATGTTTTCCAAAGGGTTACAGAAGTTTGCGCATTTCTACATCCAGGATACAGTAGTGCTGTGCTGTACTGTACTTTTTGTTCCAAAGCAGCTTTTGATGGAGGAAGAAGAGTAGGATCAACAGGCCTCAGTTTTGACAATGGTTTACTTGTTAGTAGAGGAGACATTTTCTTTTTAAAAACACTTTATCTCACTTCTGTTACTGAGGTATACAAAGGATCGCCATAAATACCACACACAAATGTCTCTACACTAGTCAGCAATGATTCGTCCACCAAGGCGGATGTCAATAGAACACGATAAAAAGATTTTTTCAGAACGTTTTACAGAAAGACCACCTTGACAAAGGGTCTGTTTTGCACCAGGGTATACTGTGTCAATATTTAGCAAGTTCAGAAAGTAAACAGTCATCCAGCGAGCATAGTTAGGTCTACTGCAAGCAAAAAATTTTGGAGTAATTTTCTGAATAGCATCTATATGTATGTTCAGATCATTCATTCTGTAAGTTCTTCTGTAATACTAATAGTTCTCCACAAGGTCTATATATTGCATGTAGAACTGAGCAGGTTTGTCATGAAGATCAGTTCATGTTTTTTCTGCAAATTCAATGTTATCTTCGTACAGTTTCATAATTTGTGGATTCTCCAAAAGTGTATCAAGCAAGTTTGGCGACAAGTACCGTATTTTGGCATGTATAGGCCGTACATTTTTACAAAAAAAAAAAAAAAACTAGAAAAAGTAGGATGCACCTTATTTATGACATATTGGCATTAAAAAAAAAATTTCCCCTGAAACATGTTCACAAATTGTTTTAACTTAATTTATAAAGAAGTAAAATAAAATAAGAACAAATTAATAGCTTATCACTTGTGTTTAATGCTTAAAGAGCCAATGCTTGTGGGTTGCCCTGTGGAGGAATAGCTGGAGTCGCTTTCTTTTCCTTCTGGTGGGTCAGGTCCTTAACTTGTATTTATTCTACCTCTTGCTCTGCACACCAAGGCGAACCAGGTTCAATCCCCGGCCAGGTCACTGGATTTTTGCAAGTGGAAATCGTGCCGGACCATACTGTTGGTTGGCTGCTTTTCTCAGGATCTCCCATTTCCCCTGCCCCTTCATTCTGGCGCTGCTCCATATTCACTTCAATTGCCCCCATCGGCTATCAAGACCTCGCTGTTAAGAGCCGCCCAAATCTCTTCACTCACTCACTCACTCTTTCTCTGCATCCCTCCTTTTCCAACCTCCCCCCCCCCCCCCCCCCAAAAAAAGCTTGTTGGCTATCATTATTTTCTTTCTCCCTCTCGCTTGGGTCCCTCCCTTCCTCTGTCCCATTCCCTCTTACATGACTGGTTTCTTTGTCACTCCCTTCCACTTTCCGTTCTTCGACTAGATGTCTCTTACCCTAGGTGTCTCTTCCCCTCTTCACACTCGCTGTTGCCACACAACTGCCTGGCTATTTTTAGAATGCCCCCTTCTCCACATCTCTTGTTTCTCACACTCTCTCTCTAGCAAGATGAGAGAATCTGCAAGAGCTTTGTGTGTATGCATGCGTGCACGCACATGCATGAGTGCACACATGCGTGCATAGAGAACACTCACAGCTAGAATGTGTGCAGTAATCTATGGCCGCACCACCGAATCGAATGTTTGTTTACATTGACAGTTGTGCGTAAAATTTTGTGAAGTGAAAGTGTGATATTTAAATTAATACATTAAACTGACTGTTTTCATAAAATATCTAGTCGCATAAATTATGGAAGATTCTGCAACTGATGTAAAAGACCGCAAAATTTCTATAATTTGGACATTTTGTCCATGCTAACGTACGTATTTAACCTCCAATGCATGGTGATTGATTTGTTTTATTTACATTCAGCTGTATTATAAAACATCACTAGCTGCAACAAAATTTAAATATAAAAAAGGTCACACTGTAAAATTTATGAAAAGAATATACATATGTACGGCTTACCTAAATATTTACCATATATCAATGAAATTATATTCTTTTGGGAAATGTTCAGTATTCTTGAAACTACACGATGTTGACACATTCGTTTTACCTAGCAGGGCCATTTCTACACAACAAAACTATAAATTTTTCCCACAGAGTACTGAATGAACTAGTTAATGCCAATAGATTTGCTAATTTAACTAAGAAAATTTATTTTCTCTTGCTCTCGTTATTGTAGTCCCCGCTGTATGTTGTGTGAAATGTAGAACGGTACAAATGTATACAAAATTGTACAATTGTAGCGGGCTCCAGGGGCCCGCACACAATGAGTTAAGGTGCTACGGGATATAGATTCCATTGCAGGCCCCCTGTTTTACAAACAAGCCTGGCCGACCTACTGAAGCCAGGCTATTTAAGTGAGGAGTGCATACCCACCTCCTCCTCCCAAGCATCCGGAAGAGTTTTATCAGTGTCGACGTCAGTGCCGGGGTGGCACGTAGGAGAAGGCCACAGAGAAGTCAGAGGAGCTCCGGCTATCTACGATCCCAGGTGCTGTTACCATTGGTGAGCATAAATCCAGCCAGGCAGTAGGGCGCATTCCCGATATCGAGGTCCCGTTCTAAAGACATAATAATCATGTAGCAAAGCTAGGCTCTTTGTATAATCGTATTCTTTTATATTCTTATAATCCACTTATCATTCTTTGTACAACTGTATCCCTTTACGTTCGTATAATTATCTTGTCAGTTCCAGACATAAGTAAAGTGAAGTAATTGTGTTGAGAGTTCCATTGTAGAATCGTGTCAAAGTATTGTTCTATTACGCCTAACGTATTGTAATAAAAGTGTTGAGTTGAATTCCCATCTTTCATTAATAGCCGTTAGTATTTACTACCCCCAAAGTAGACCCCAAACTAACTAGAGATATTGTGACTAGGAGATTGTGGTAAGAGAGTTCAGCTTAAATATAGAAGTGGTCATAGATGTGAGGAAGGGAGTCGTTACACAATGTATTGAGGCATGCCGAACAGCTGCGCAGCGCGCCTGCCCACCCTACAGGCGACTTCACCCCATTGTGAGCAAGGAAGTGCTCGGGGGCAAGTCACAACAGTGGCAGACTAACTTCACGTGCCAACAGAGTTGATTTCACGAACCTGGACAACCAATGTCATACTTATGATTAACGCGCTTAGTTATAAAATTGTCCTGCCCGCCAAGAATTCTGACATGTGGTCGCCACCCCCTTGATACAAGATTGTTTTACCCGATGAGCCATGGGCCACAGCTAGCAGAGAAGTAAGTTACAAGAAGGACCACAGGATCCCAGCACCCTTGCGCTCAGTGACGTCATAGCAACAGAGCCTCAAGCTGAGGTTGTAAACCTGTCGTCAGCCTCAACCTAGGGTGATAAGGAATGTGCGGCAGCGCCGCTACCCTGCGATAAACAACCCGTGAGGAGAAAATCTATCCCCCGCATCCCTGGAAGAGCCCTGAAACACAGATTTTTTGACTTTATAAGGAGGCTCAGAAGCGCCTCTAGCCAGAGTTCGTTGGCTCGCTGGCCGCATTGGTCCACAAACTCTCTCTGGTCTGACCAATACCTCCTCCTCTCCTAGCTTGTACAAAGCTCTACCAGCATCTGTAGATCGAGAAGACTCCTCCTGCACCAGCTTAACCTGCAAGAGCTTTAGAGGTAACCTCGACATTCTAACCCTGCACCCCTTTACCCAAGTCTCTCCTTGACCCCGTGGTAGCAGGTTGTCGCAACGTCCCCTCTGGACAACCACCCCTCGGGAAGCAAACACTGCAAATTGCATAGTTCTCAGAGTAGATATATTTTATTACAAGATTCTTCCAGGTTCACCTTCACCTGCATAAAGTAACTAATCAAATCATTATAAAAATTTAGTTTGTACATTGAACTGGGATTCCCCAGTGTTTTCCAGACATAAAAATAAACTTTACGTCACACATAATTTAGATCAGTTATTTTATTACCCTCTCATATTACTATTAATTGAAAGTGTTTTGTGTTAATTTCTCCTTGCGGAATAGGTGTGAGCGAGCCGAACCGCATAGGAGACCGGGTCTGAAGAAGCCGTGTAGTGCGCAAGGACATGCAGAAACTCCTGGGTGTCCGGTGCTCCCTTGCCTACCCACAGCGGCGCTCAATTCTCTCCTGCAAATCTGCCCATCAGTGTCTTTGGCGTGTCTGGAGAAGACATTTCCCTAGGACTGCACGTAAGCAGGAAGGGAAGAGTATTGGTTCTGTTATAAAATATTGAGATTCAAATGAATAGAAAATTAGTTGTAATACCCAGTAGGAATAGGCGTAGAGAGCGAATAGCTCTACAGAGGGAACTGTAAATATCAATCACTACTCCGTTAGTAGACTCCACTTCCAAGGACACACCCCAACCCCATCTCCAGTTCCTGAGATCACCCCGCATCCCATCTTGCCTATCACTACGTTCGACCATCAATCGGAACTTGATGCCTACCTGGGAATCTGTTGCATGTGGCCTGATTTAGAATATATGAGTTACTACCAGCCAGCTAAACCCTCATCTTCCATAACCGTGCAGACCCCCAGCCACGACAAGGATACGAGCCTGCACAATATGTGCACGATCCATACCGCAACAGGGAAGGTGGTAAAGATCGACTTATCCCCTAAAACCACCCTCAAATCCCGCATAGTTACCAATCCCTTAAATTTCATCCCCAGTCGTAGACCGACGAGACCGAGTTCTTGGGACTTGCCCGGTAATGAGAGTAGGACCGAGTCAGCACCTCCGACCGAATCACAAAACCCGCTTACATTGTAACCTCGGTACCATTCGCTGTTCCAACCATTGCTAAGCGACCTGGGACAGCTGGCATACCCCTTACTGGCAGCCCTCTCTGTGAGTAAAATTGCACTCCGTAGGCGGGAGATATTTACAGTTTGAATTACCTTGGGTTGTGATTCCCCTCCGCTCGGAAATAACCCTTCCACTTGCTGGCAGCCACGTGAACAAACCACGACCCACCCGGCCGAGGCAAATATTTTGAATAAAGAACACACCGCTGAATGCCTATAGACAGGGCTCAGGAGGGTAATCACCGCTCTAACCACAAGCCCATAGGACTAAAGATAGCAGCATCATCTGCAAACAATAGTTATTTTGCAGGTACCAGTATTTTACATTTGTTGATAATCTGAGTCCAGAATCGATATTCAAAAAAATAAAATTTGGAATCAAATTGAGATTCGTAATTGACAAAAACCTTAAATTGTCCCATAACTTGATATTTTATTATGAGCAGTTAAAAAAAGAACGGTGCTCTCTGATGCTTCCTTGTAGAGCTATGTTCGTATAAGTATTGTATCACACGTTGGGCAGCAGCCATATTGATGGTGTAATTACTTGGACCCCCACTACTCGCCAAACATAACAAAAGCCTTTCTGAAGACTGTAGGTGATGGATAATCTTAAGCATATAACAACGTTTATGGTAAACCAGAGGTAAATAAAAGTTGCCTATCTCTTGGTCTAAGAAAACTATGCATTTACTCCTTCACAGATGAGGCAACATGCCTTAAATAAAAGTAGAATTATAACACATTAATACCGCACAAATTAATATTTTTATACAAAATCACGCGGAAATAAATACTGGGCGTTGCTCATAGATTATGAGTAATGAAAACAATAGTCGTGAAACATTATGGATCTATAGAAATGATCCAAATTTTTACAGCATGTTTCCACAGTAATATCTGTCATTTAGTGCAAGTTTCGTGAAAATTTGTCCAGCTACAAAGTTCCTAATGCATGTAGCACTAACATTTGCTAAAACCTTTTGCTTTTCTTACGGAAAAATCACTTTTGGCTTTTTTTTTCTTTGTAAAATTTAAATGCCTATACTGATATGACCGTAACTTCACCAGCATATTAACAACAAAATTCATTATTTACTCTATTCTAAACCACTATCAATTCTAATTTGTACCTAGGTTTTTTGGGGAAAATCCTGGGAAAAATTTAGTGGTATACATATGTGTCTATATGTTGAACCACTACTAAAGTAGAAAAATTTGATTTCTTAAAGGAATTTAATTGTCTGTTCTACAGAAATGGCTTACCATCAATACAAAAATATTTCATTTTGCTAAAAGATAATATTGTGCTTTTGCGACCAAATAATTGCATTGCGTGCTTCTCTCCAGTGGCCCGAGTTCCATTAATCTACGTATTTCAAATAGCTTCCCAGTTGCTGTATTTCCATTATACAGGTGATTCACTGAGAGTTACAGCCACTCACTGGACTTTTTCCTTCCATCATTTAGAGCAAAATATGTCCTATAAATGTGGGTCCTATTGCCAATATTTACGAAGTAATTCCACAATCAGCATACCAACGCATGCAGTGGAAAGGAGTTTTCAACACTGTTTCAGCATCAGTGTGTGGTGTGGTGTCCTACACGATCAGCTGATTAGGCCATTCATTTTCCGGCAGGCTTAACTGGTGTGGTGTACTATTTGCAACTTTTGCAAGAAGAACTTTCGCTGTTACTTGGGGATATTCCGTTAGCAGTGAGATGGTGTATGACCATCTAGCTTGATGGTGCACCTCCTCATGTCCACCGTACTGTGGTTGAACACTTAACTGGGCATTTTCGTGAGAGATGGATAGGACTAGGTGATTTTCACCCCTAGCCTCAATTGCTTGATCTATCACCACTAGATTATTGTGTATGGGGATGGTTGAAGCATTTTGTTTACCAAAGGACTGCACAAACATGAGGAACTACTTGTGTGTATCTGGCATGCGGCTACAGAAATCAAAGACAGTAATGTGCAGCTACGTAGAGTAACACATTCGGGTCATAAATGTGTGGCCACGTGTGTGGAAGTATACGGAAAGATTTTTGAACATCTTATGTCAGCTTGTTAGACACTATTGTGATGCTCACTGTAAACAATGCGGTCTGATAATACACCTCTGTATTTGCTTCTGAAAGGGTTATTATTTTATTCGTCATTTTTCAAATGTTTCCAATTACTCTGTAAATAGTGGGAATAGCATCCACATTTATATGACACATTGCTCCAAATGATGTAAGGAATAGGCCTTGTGAGTGGTGGTCACTCCTCGTGAATCATCCTGTATTCTGTAAAAGTAATCATATTTGTTTCAAAGAAACAAAATAATGCACACTTTTTCTGTTGCTATAAATTAATCATTGCATTTGGATCCCATTGTTCAACAAATATGGCATGGCCTATGCAGGCACAATTGTTTGAAATGTTAATCACAGTTGTAGTTTTTGTATTGGAAACAGAATTGTGGTGTCAATCACTGCTGTTTATTTTGCAGTATCGACTGCATTTTTTAAAGAATACTGCAGCTGTAATTCATATTTTTTAGTTAATATGTATCATTCACAGATTGCATTCATTTAAAGATAATTTGTAAACTATTTTGAAGATGCTGTATATCTAATGAAATTCTATGATGACGTAATTGATGGCAGCGCAGTTTCACCAACATGTAGTTGCCACAGGATCTCTAAAAAGCTGCATTGTTACTCTATCATGTAGTTGCTACACGTGTCACTAGATGGCTGCGCTGTTACTCCACATGCAGTTGCTAGGTTTACTGCTAGATAATAGCACTGTTCATTACAGGTAAATACTATATTTTGGTGTGTGTAGGCTGTGTGCGTGTATAGGTCGCACTATAAGTTTTGATGAAAAATTATGGATAATTTATATTTCAAGTATAGGCCGCACTGAATTTTTGTATTCCTCTAAATATTGTGAAGTCACGATTCCGTACAAACAGTAAATTCTGACTTGGCTTCTCCCCTACAAACATTTGTGACAGAAAATTAGTTTTATGTTGCAGTGTTTACGAATATACATCACGCAATTACTATTCCACAGATGGTAACGTGACTTGAGAAAGCAAAACCATGGTAACATGTTACACAAAATGGCATCTTATCAGTGTGCATTTGTAGAGCCATGGCGGGCAGGTTAACTTCGTAAGATATCTTTTTGTACAGCAAAGAAATTATGTTCTCATGTATGATATCTATGGCAGAGCTCCAACATGTTTACATTTTACACATGCTGGATGGTGGTTGTTGTGTTTACGAAAGCGAGTAAACAAATAACTGCACAAGTTTTTTTTTCTTCTTCTTCTTTTAAGAGTTAAAACAATACAATGTACTGTTTGTTGACAAATTTCTAAACATGTTTTGGGAAAAATATTTTTAAAAAATTATTTTATGCCTATATCTCGTATATAAGCAGTACCCCACTATTTGTAGTTTTTTTTTTTTTCCCCCCCGTAAAAATGTGCAGCCTAAACACGTCAAAATACGGTATACAGCACATCACCCTATACCCAGCATAGAACTTCTTGGCAACTTAATATCAGCCTGTCGGTGAGCATTATGAAGCCCTGTTGCCACATCTACCACGTTTCTTTTGCATCATAGTTTTATTACAGAAATAGAAATTACAATTCTGTACATAAAAACATGTTTGAATAGAGCAACATGAAAAATAGATAAACCATGTAAGTGATATTTGGTAGTTCATGTCCGTTAAGAAACTGATTAAGCAGATGAACTGCTAAATTTTTAGTTTGTAGTAGACATGGTTTGACAATTAAACTTACTGACTATCAACATCTATTAAACGTAGTAGTAATAATTTTCATTTAGTTACAGTATCTTGTTATTTATTTATATTTTTTTAATACAGCGATCACATCTCCTGAACACCATGTGCTGCCTTGACAAGTTGCCACAGTCTTGGCCAGTCTAATGCTTCCCTCCTCCAGTCTCCGTCAACACCTACATGTTTTAGGTCTTTTTCCAACCTAATCCCACCACCGTGGTCTTCGTCTTCCAAGGGGGCATGCTTTTAATTGATATCTCTTCTATCACTGCTCTGGGCATTGCATCATCAGACATCCTTATCACATGACCAGCCCATTGTATCTGTCTGCTTTACAAGATGTTCGTGATTTTGTATCTGCCTATTGCAGTGTAGTCTTCTTCATTCGTCTTATGTCTCCACTCTCCTCTATTTTTTATAGGTTATAGATTCCGTCAAATCACACATATTTTGAATATGTCTGTCTTTTCTTGATTGGCCTTCCTTGTCCACTTTTCTGAGCCATAGAGTATAATTGGATGAATAATAGTTTTTTAGATCTTGATCTTTGCTCGTTGTGACAGGGCTTAACATTTGAGTTTATTTTGTATGCTGTAGAAACCTCTATTTTCTATCTGTATTCTTTCCTTTATTCTGAAACCCACTTTGTTACGTCTGGTGAACCGTACTCTTGAGTATTTGAATTTATCCACTGATTTAAAACTTGTTTCATCTACAGATAGTGGGTCTTTGTCTTGTTCCTGTCTCAACATCAACATGTATTTTGTCTTACTCTCTTTGATCTGTAATATTGTGTAGCTTGTAATGACATCTTCACAAGCTCCTCTTTCCTGTCCATACAGTTGTAATGTAATTGCTTTTCAGTACAAACTTACTCCTGTCATTCGAGTTCTTATAAAAAACTGACGCTTTCAAACAATTTTGTTTTGGAACTTGTTGAAACCATATAACCTTTTTTCTTACACGTAGCTGCCATAATTTGTCACACTGGACATTTACCGACATCACACAATCTTGCTGTTATATTGTTAATTTTATTTAAAATTTATACTTTAACAAAGTTATTTATTTGATAACCTAGTTAAAAATAAAGTGCACACTTAAAATTATAGATTGACCTTGTTTGTGAACCACTTCTCTTTTGTAGCTACTGGTGTTAGCACAAGGTTGACTTAGCACCATAATTTCTAAGAAATCTTTACATACAAGCAACTGAAAAACATTGAGGAGCATTCAAAGCCTGTCGTGGTACTGGGGTTACAGAAAATATCAGACAACCACCATGAGCATCTATACTACACATTGTGTGTCATCTAAGCACAAATCAGACTGTTTTATTACCTGCTTTCATAGCAAGACATGCTTATTTACATATACTACATACAAATATGGTTTCCTGTTAAGGGAAGAACGAGTAATATGTTCTATTCAAAATAATAGTTGTAAGTTTATGCAAGTTGCCATACACTGTCCTTAATAATGTAAAACAGGAAAGGATAAAGATACGGATGTAGGATTTTCACCTACTTGTTAAGCACTATGAGCCACCTGTAAAAAGTGACAGAATTTTAATTAAATATCTTATGATTTTTGAGAGCATCTGAGAAACATTTTGCTTGACTTGCTGTGGCCACTGTAACAGTGCGAACTAGGCAACAGCGCACAGCTGTGACAGGCTACTGGCACCAGCTGGTGGGAGGAGTTCCGCTGATAAACTGACCTTCAGCAGCCAAGAAGTTGTGTGCATGGTGTAAATCCTATTTTTGCAAAAACTCTTCTGCCCGATAGGCTCCCGTAGAAATTTTTTTTTCTTTTCTGGATGATGTTTTTTTACTTTGCAGAGCATTAATGCAATATGTTTGGATACAAAGTTAATGCAAAAAAACATTTCTCAAGTCTTGTATATGATTCTGCCTGTAGAACAAGTAACTTGACCAAGTTCACGTAGTTTGTACACCGTATTTAAATCCGTTTATTCTGGACCTTCTCAAAAAAAAAAATTTTTATTGGAAAATTAATATTTTACTATAATGTATACTATGAATGGCACAGCTGTAATAACTAAAAATAATTATAGAACATTTTCACTAAACATTTTTTGGAGGTCAAAAAATTGATAGTACTTAATTTTGAGCCACACTATTGTTTTTCAGAAATATTTTCGGTAAGAATGTGCTGTCTAGAATTGAGTAAATGTGGTACCTAGGCGATGATTGCATATGTATTTCATAAAAATGCATTAACACATGTAATGCAGAATCTAATTTCCTCCCAAATTACCTAACTTGAAGGTTAGTCATGAAACCTAGTAATAACTTTTTGATATATTGGCTCATACAAATTAAACCTTTCATGTAAATGTTATATCACAGTTTTTTTTAACATATTCTTAACACTAAAGGAATATATCACATACAGTACAAAACATTTTCATGGTTTTATTGTGTTACATTTCAGTATAGTCGACTCTCAAAGTATCGTTAGCGCATGTACTGATAAATCACATCCACCAACAAATTTTTGTGGCCCCTGCGAAATTCGTATTTAAATATTTTTAACATAACCGGCTTTTATCGTTTATCGCATGTTGCGCCGATCAAAGTATATTTTGGGTCCTGTCACCTAACATTTCCCACGACTATTGTTTTTAAGCTGGTTCTTTATATGAACGTCTAGTAACTGGATGTGAAATATTTCAAGCGCACCGCAGTTTATCACTGCTCTCGGGTGCGTTGTCAGTCTTCCCAACATGTCTGTCTGACACTACGGCCTGGTGCGACGTGCGAGTTTGGATTGTAACTTCCCCTTACACGCCTACATGCCTGACAAGAGGAGAAGTAGCAACCAGCATGGCAACCTATTATTCTGTCTCTCATCCTTCTTTATGTTTCTCTCAGCAGTGCATCTACCTTCCTTCCCTTATGTGCCATCGAGAGGGAACGCTTGCTTTCACACACTGGCCACAGAGCAAATGTGTGCCTTGCAAACGTAGAAATTTTATAAAAGATATCCATTGCACAATATACAGTTGACTCTCGTATCGTAAACACATGCATCGACAAACTGTTTCCAAAGTTAATTTTCAATGGTCCTGGCAAAACTCCTATATTAATAATGATAAAGCTAACGGCTTGAATTGTTTATCGGATGTTGAATAGATCAAAGTCTATTTCGGGTCCCGTCACCTAAAATTTCCCATAACTATAGTTTTTAAACAGGTTATTTATGCAAACACCCAGTAACTGGATGTGAAATATGTTACGTGCGCTGCCATTTACCACCGCTCTGTGGTGCTTTGTCTGTCTTTCCAACACGTCTTTCTGACACTGCAGCATGGTGCGAGTCTGGATTGCTACTTCCCCTTACACACCTGATGAGAGAAAAGCTTACAAAAGTCACGTGCCGACAGAGTTGATTCTGCGAGCCTGGACCACCACAGTCATTCCTATAATTAAAAGATTAATTATAAAAATTGTACTGCCCGCCCGAATTCCAACATGCAGTTGCCACCCGTCAACCCAAGATTTTTTTATCCAACAAGCTGCGGACCTGCCAGCTTAGATAAAGAAGTTGGAAAGATACCCCAAGAATGCAGCACCCCTGCACCCAGTGACGTCACAGATGCAGAGCCTCGGGTCATGGAGGTAAAACTGTTGTCAGCCTCAATCAAGAGCGATAAGAAAATACGCTACGCCACCTGCTACCAGAGATAACCAACCCCCGTGTGAAGAGGCTTGCAACCCCCACACCCCTTGGAGTGCCACGAAGCAGAAGCAGGGACTATATAAGGAAACTTCAAACTGCCCTTGCGAGAGTTCGTCGGCTCGCCGACCGCATTGGTCAGCGAGCAAGCCCTCCTGGGTTCGGAAGGACTCCTCTCCCAACCAACAGATTAAAGAACGCTCTCTCTCCAGCTCCAGCAGCCTGCCAAGGTTTAACTTCCAACACCTGCTCCTGCAACTCGACCAAACTCACTCTCCAGAGGTAACCTCTACGTCCGCAACCTGCACCCCCTACCCCAGTCATCCTTGACTCCGCGGTAGCAGGCCGTCACGACGTCCTAGGTCCCCTCAGAAGCTGTCACTGTAAAGTGCGAGATAAACTTTTGAAATTTACTTTTTAAGTTGGAAGTTTCCCAGGTTCGCCTTCACCTGGCTTAGCGTAATTTTAAAATGAAAACATTCACTTAGAAGACTGTATGAGTCGGTTCTCCCCAGTACTTCCAAAGGCATAAGTAAAAATGCTTAAATCAAAATCGTTATTAGCTGTGTAATTAATTATTTTACTTTGCTCCCTGTTCATATAAAATTAAGTTGGTTACTTTGTTGCATGTTTTGGCTCAAATATCATTTTTAATATTTTCTGTCGGATAAGTGTGAGCGGACCGAGTGTCCTAGAGTCGGAGGGTCCAAAAGGGATCTCTAGTCCAAGAGGTTATACTCTGACTTCTGGGTAAGCCCGGGACTCCACGCCTCTCAACGGACTCATACCAACTTTAGCTGTGGTTATCCGGTGAAGCCTCTGAGTGGCTGTAAAGTCACTCGAACAGGAATACTGGATGACGGTTAGGGAAGGCGTGACCAGTGTTATAATTGGTGAGCCTAGAGTAAGTAAGAGTGTCTTTTGTTCAATAATAATTGTTCACTCGTATCATATTCAGATGATAAGGAAGAGAGGTGGTCTTCCCAGTAGACTGCATCGCAAGGCCTGACATGTGCTGCAACACAAACCAGAACAATCGGCTACCCCTCCGGTGACTGACACCCCTTAGGATAGCACGCCGCCGCTGACCACACCCGAAATCACCACGCACATACCACGACCAATCTCGCCAGTGGCGATCCCCACACACCAGTCCAAGCTCGATCCCTGGTCAGGAATTTATTGGCAGTGGCCCTGTTACGACGACATTAGTTATCTATATGTACCTTCACCTACTCAGGCCACTAAACCACCGACTTTGCCCCAGTCAATAGAAAGCCAAAGTACAAAGACGTGCATAGTACACACTGCCGCCAGGAAGGTTCAGACCTTGCTACGCCCTTGACCCAAGGATGCAGCAAGGCTGGAATTTACACAAATCCCAGCTGAATAGTCTAAACAATAAAATGGCACAAAGTGCCAACAGTGTAAATAAATATTTTGAGCAGTGAAGGAATGTTAAGTGAAAAATTCCAACTAGTTTGAAAACTCATGAAGTGTGTAGAAAACTTTATTGTTATGTTTTCTTTTTTGGTTTACCTTGGAATTATTATATTTTTGTTCCACAAAACAACACATCTTTTGAGAAAGTTCTCAAAATCCAAAACATTTTTAAAGAGAAATACGACAGTTGGTATATGTTTCTTTATAAGGAATATCTTTACAAGAAAAATCAATATTTACTGCCACACGCAGCTAAGTTAATACTTACTGACCAATTATTTTTCCATTAATACTCTGGAAACACTTTAGGTACTTTTATGTCTTCATTAACTACCAGTATATTAATTCTGGTTAAAACCATGCAACTTCCATAAAACATGTAAAAATGTGGTGTACTTTTGCATGACAAAACTTTAACTTCTGGCTAACAGGCCAACCAAAGACCATGCTAAAGACTCTTTTTATTATAAATGAAATTCCAAGTTGACATATTTCTCTTGGCTAACCTGCACATATTTTGAGCAAAAGGCCCTTAATTAAAATTGCCTTTTAATTTTGTAATCAAACGTGCCATTGAATTTTACAATATTTCTGTATATAGCAAGAGTAAAGCTTTATTAAAATCGTACCTCCAGGCTGGTCGACATGCCATCCTCCTAAAATTACACCTTACAAATGCATATTACAATTTTCCTCGAGTCCCACTGATGCGAGGCAACTGCTCACAAATAGTGGTCTTAACCTCCGAGGAGAAATTCTATTTTAATAACCATCAAGTTCCTGCTCAAAACTACTGCTAAGAAAACATTTTCAAAACCTAAAGTTTTTTTCCTCTCTTTCTTTCTTTCTTTTCCTTCCAGATTCCTATCAGGAAAGGAGTATTTGCAAAATAATTGACTATTGAAAAATTAAGCCATTTCAGGTGCCTAACGTCAAAGTGATGTTATGATTCTTTGCTTTAAGAGTCTGCAATTTTAAGGTTGTATAGTTACCAACACATGTCTTATGTGAATGTTCCCTCGAGGCCGATAATCTGACCTCGATTGAACTTTTACAACTGGTATAAATACAAAACCATCTCAATTAAATGTTAGAGGGGTGAATACAATTCATTCCCCAATAACAGTACAGAAATATTTTTCTTTAATTGAAATCCACCAATAGAGGTGTATGTTACCAAATATGGTGACAAGATAAACTTGCTGCAAAGAAGGAAGACCAGGGCTTTAGTACTTTTATTTTGATTTCAATAAAAATTTTGCTTGCCGAAAGTTACATTCAAATGAAAGTATGTGAATTTAATGACTATTGAATGACATAGTCAGTGTTTATTTGATGGATTTGCAATGGAGATTTTTTTCTGTACACCTATTTGTTTTATTCATTTCAATTAAATTAATTACATAATAGTTAATTTGAAATTTTGGCATGACCATTTGTGCTGATTACTTTATAAACATTTATTATTTTAGTTTTGTTTTTCAAGGAGAGTCTTAGAAATGTACATGAACATTTTTAAGTTGAGTTTACTGTTGTCACTTTTTTGTATTTGACAATATGTTCAATTAATAAAAGCACAACAAAATGTTAATATTTTCTTTAAACTTAAATCCTAGCTCCTCTTATGAAATTACATTAAATTTATGTATAATTGTCACAAATATCCATAAGGTATTTTTCATATTTGTAGTAGTTTTATGTAACAAACTGATGCTATTATGTATCAAGTAGCTTTCATATTTGAAACTGTAACTGCCTAGAGATAATGGAATTTGAAGTGAAATTTGATAAAGTTTGTTCAACTGATTTTTCTGAGGAAAGGTGGTAATAGTGCAGTGATAAAAGTAACACATTATTGTTATACTCATGGTGAAAACTTCCAGTTATTATTACTGCTATGTGCTTGTTTCAGTGCATCTGGCACTGTGTACACAGCCATTGAGACTTCAACAGGCATGGAAGTGGCCATCAAGCAGATGAACCTGTCGCAGCAACCCAAGAAGGAGCTGATTATCAATGAGATACTTGTGATGAGAGAGAACAAGCATCCCAATGTTGTTAACTATCTGGATAGCTACCTGGTGGGAGAAGAGCTATGGGTGAGTTGGTAGCAACCTTAAAAGTATTTTTAAATTGCGAGTGTGACCTGAAATGTGCCCTGGTTCATACGAAAGCACCTTCTAATGAACTTGTGTGTAAAAAGGAATAATCATTAAAGTGACTTGGTGAGATTTGGTAATTACAAAAGAGATACTAATTTTTAACTAGGTGGAATTGGTTTTAAAATAATGCTCTGTATCATTATGTGTTGTAACTTGGAATAACAACAAGGCCCCACGTTAGGTGTATTGCAGTGACTAAACTACTGTAGCAAACGTTGCAGAAAATTTTGGTTGCCATTTGTTCTGAGATACTCCTTCCTATTTAAGAAAGTTACAAAATAATAGTATTAAGAGATTTGGATGGTGCCCAACAACTATGATCTTCAAGTACCAATGGGGGTGAAAAGTGTTGATGATGTAGCAGTGAAATGCTAAAGGGTTGAAAGGGGGAGATAGGAGTTCCACAACAAAAGTAACTATCCAATTGCAACATCTCCCACATGTAAAAATCTTGTTTTGACCCTGTTGGAATGGAACCCAGTTCGTTATGTTGGGAGGCAACTATTCTGATTACGGCATTTGATGGCCTCATTTAAACTAGGGAAAATGGACAGAAAGTGGTGCAAAGTAGACTCACATTTGGTGTGATGTGGGATTGTAGTGGCAATAGAGTAACAGCAGAGCAAGGGAGTAAATGGAAGTAATCCAGATAACATCTACACCATTATAAGGTCAATCTCACTCTTTCCTTGAGAATATCTGTTTGAAAAATTTACATCCCATCCCAGCAGGATGAAGTCAAACAAGGAAGCTATGCCACCAGAATTGGTGCAGATAATACTTCAACCAGGGACTACTTCTTGATGACTAGATTGATACTTTTGTATTCAGACAAGCCATTTATTATGGATTTTATCCATTTTTACTGATTTTTACATTATCATAGGATTTGTGTATTTAAAATAAATATCACAGATTTTCTATCTCCTGCCTTTGCAAGCAGTTTTTTTTTATTAACGGAAGGTTGTAGTTGTATATGTACGTATTATGGATGCCAGCATCAGAATTTCAAGGCTCAATAAACACCCAAATGGCGATAATTTAAACTACGATTGAGATTTGTGCATGCTGTAGCGCCCACCATAGTACCGCACACAAACAGCTTAAGATACGATGAGGTATAGCTTGTGGAGCGAGGAAGCTCTTTATTAAACATGCTCCACATAGCGGACTGCCTGGATGATATAAATACGGGGCGCAATAGCCCCCCCTCCCCCAGATGCTCACCGCCTTGCAAGAAGTCATTCAGTGTCAGAGCCGTCCGCCGAAGAAGAGCGCATCACTATAACCAGGCCTGGAGGAGCTCTAGGCCATCCTACAGATGTCATATATGGTGAGCATGAATCAGCATGGCAATTAGGTGTAATGCTATCTCTTGAGTCTCCGTTACCCAGTTGTCCTAAGCGTTAATATCTCTGGCAAGGATAGGCAGTTTCATTTAGACTCTTGTGATTGAGATTAACTTGTAACTTCATGTATATTGTTGAAGAGTTAATGCTTGTATCATTCAGCCTTGTGTTAATAATCTTATTCACAAACGTGTAGTTAATTTTATAATAAAGATGCTGTGTTTAAAGGAATTCTGGTTTACCAATCAGTCATTGAGCTGCGTACCCCATGAGTAGTACCCCTCCTACGGTGATGACTATTACATATAATAACTGAGTTCAGCATTCAGAGTGCAGTTATAGACCAGTGGTAACGGTTAGGAGGAAGGGGGATTGCTACAATGCTTTAAACCGTTGGTAACACGTGTACAGAAAAAGTATTAAATATTTTTTATCAAAAAATAACTCGCACAAGAAATGCATGGCACAGGAATGCAGCCATCCAGAAATTTTTATTATTTGACTCCAAATATTCTGCTTTTTAACTGATATTGAATCTTAATGATTTTCAAATATTATTTTGCTACCAGCAAGATGTCTTATTTACTGTCCAAAATGTGCCTTTGTTGTCCTGAGTTTTTGCTACTGGCTGTTACTATGACATTTTTAAATTCTGAAGGTTGCAGAAAGTTTAGTCACACTTAAAGCTTCTTCTAACAATGATGATTTGACCACTTCAGCTCATTTCCTACACATAGCCTTGCATTTGAGCCCTAGAAGTTGGCATTACCGTTAATTCCAACACGTAATGAGATTGTACTGTTTACCGTATAAGAATGGACACTCTAGATAGGGTAGATTATATTATTCACTGGCCCCTTGTAACTGTGCATCTAATGCAGCGAGTACCTTAATCGCTAGATAGCGCCTCTGGTAGGATTCTTCGTTTGTTTTCTCTCACTCTCCAGCCGGCCGGTGATGTGTCATGCCTAAGAGCTACGTTTTTTTGCTTTTCGCCACCCCCCGCTCTGCGTCCACCCCTACAAGATGCCAGCCAACTAGTGTAGAGCAGCAGCCCAGTTTAGTATAAAAGGGGAGTCGCCGCTTGACTCCAAGTCAGTCTTCTGTCACCCACTGTGCTAGCCACCAGGGAACTGACCAGCCTGTTCATCTACACCCACTGTGATAGCTGCCAGGATTATCTTAGCTTCACTCCTAGCTTTTACCCACCTTCCTTCACTGCATTCTGTGCCAGAAGAAAACTCCAATTCCTTAAAGCCCCAACCGGGGACTTATCCTGACATATCCTGCTTAGTCAACCTAGCACTGTGTCAGTTTATGCCGCTCCGGCGTCTACACACTAGACTAGAGATGTGTCCAAACTCCATTTTTCCAATATTAACGATACTAATACTTTGTGGCTGATAGTGCCGATACAAAACATTTCATTTGTTGTTTTTTATAACGTGTTTGAGTACGTTTAAAATGAGTACAAAGTCTCCAGGATGTGGAAAAACATGTCAATAAATATAAGAAAAGTTATATATAATTCCTTATGCAATATATATATACTATAAACCACTGTGCATACGACACTGCAGTATTGAAGCATTGTCATTTTACGCCCGCTCAATGTTTACATTGCAGTTTAGCTCTTTGGTTAGTTTATAAAAAACCTTCACTTAATCGAACTCCGGGGCACAATCTAAAACAATTTTTTTTTGCATTCTTAACGGTTTTGCGATGTAAGCAACTGGCTTCAATCACCAACCTCACCCAATAGTTTCAAATGCAGTATTTGTCAAGAACCTAACCACAAACATAGAAGATGAGTAAAGACAGCAATGTCTATAAATACAGTGCTCATGTTCATTGTTTAAATTACATTCATCTGCTTTATATATACGTACTATTTACTTTTGTCATATTGCCAATATTTTTGGTTCGAGATGTTCGTTTATAAATAAAATATACGTAGTTAGATTTTGCCCATGGACGAGCTCCATTTTGGCTCATACGTACGTAAAACAATAAACATTCGACCTTGCCAGAGTTGCCAACCAAGTGACTTTGTTGCTAGATCTAGAGACTTTCCAAAGCTTTTGGCAGCAGAAATTTCTGTTTAACGACTAGCTGGTTTTTTTAGCCACTTTTAGGGTTTATGATGGCGACACTTTGATGACTTTTTGCTATTGTGCACTGTTATTATTACATTCAAAATTATTTAGCCATAACTAGTTTTGATTTCTTTAGCCTCTTTTGCAACGCAAGAATGCCTGGAGAACATTTCCTCTATGTGATTAGTTGGCATTGGTCTGGGGAATACCTGCTCTTCCTGTTGTGGTCAGCAGGGGATTCACCAGCTTAAATACTCCCATCAAAGTCCTGCTCGTCGTTCAATGCTATCGGCAGTTCGTATGATGGTTAGCGGGTAGTGTGATGAATCGTCGTTCGTGCTCCCAATTTGTTTTAACATTTAATGTGTGTATAAAATTTTTTAGTTTTTCTGGAAGCATGCACATGATAAAATATAACATGTTTTAGAAGTTGTACGTGTGAATGTCTTTCCTTAAAATGGACATACCTTTACAGAAGAACGTGTACAGCCATCGGTTCAGGACAAAGTGGCTCTCTAACGAGGACTTTAAAGGATGGTTTAAGCCGGTAGGTGGTGATGTGTCCAAAGTGTTATGTACCTACAGTAAAGTTTAAATTTATGCCAAATTAAGCAACATAAAAAAAACATAGAGAAACTGTAAAAAAAAAAAAAATTGTGAAACTTATAATTTCACATAGCAAACGACTCTTGACTTTAAAACTGTGGATTCTCAGGCACATTTTTTAACCCATAAACCTGAAGGCACCCTTTCCATGTTTGTTGCATAATACTGTTCTTTGTTAACTGCTGATCATTTAACAAAATCATGTAAAAACATATTTCCTGACTTATTAGTGACTACATCACTAATTTTAAGTCATACCAAGTGTACTGAAATAATCATAGAAGTTTTAGGGTTACACTTTTTAGAAGCAATGATACATGATATATCTGATCAGAAGTACGGTATTATCCTTGAGTCTACAGATATTAGTGTAACTAGGCAGCTGGGTGTCATCATACGTTATTTTAGTGTTTCTTTACGGAAGGTAGTGTGTACATTTTTAGCTATTATGTCCATAGATTCAGCAAATGCTCGCGATATTTCGATTGCATCGACATACTTGATCAAAGAATCTGGGTTTCAGTTGGAAAATATGGTAGGAATTGGTATAGACAACGCATCTGTAATGATATGAGTTAATAATGGTGTCCACAAGATCTTAAAAGAGTAGTATGGGATTTCTCTTCTTATTCTTGTTCTATGTGTGTGCCATTCACTTCAGCTAGCTGTTTCTCATGCTTCTGAAAATTCATTGCCTAGGAACATGGAATTTACCGTCAGGGAAACATATAGCTGGTTTTCCTTATCCCCCACCAGACAAAATGAGTATTGCAAAATTTATGCAACTATCAACTTTGGAAATAAACCTCATTAACTAGTTTAAATGTGTGCTACGTATTGGTTATTTATTGAACCAACTATTACCAAAATTTTTAATCAGTGGACTGAGCTTAAACTACATTTCCAGCTGGCAAGGTATAACCATAATTGTTACACTGCTGACATCCTTTTCAGAATGTATGACGATGAACAGAATCGGTTTTATTTGCTGTACTTAAAATCAGTGCTATCAGAAGTACCGCAAACTTTTAAAGCATTTGAAGGTGAAAAATCAGACTCCATGAAATTGTTAAATAGTTTAGTCTTCCTTATTACATTACTGTACAAAAAAATAGTAATTCCCACTGCCAAGATAAATTTTATGGATGCTCTGGTGGAAAAACATTTGGATCCAAGTCCTTATTTAGGGTACAGATTTGAAAATACTTTCAAGGACGCTAATGTTTCAGTTTCTGATGGAGAAACACTTAAAAAGGGATGCATTGATTTCACAGTCTTGTTAATTAAACAGTTACAACAAAGACTGCCAGATAATGTAGCTGTTCTAGAAAAAATGTCAGTTTTAAGTTCCAATTATACCTTGAAAAGTAATAAAACCCTTCAGACATAGCAAATGTAGCAGAACATTTACGCTTCAAGACTGAGTTAATTGACAAAATAGTTAACCAGTGGGAAAATACAGTAGAAACACATTGTTTTTGGGGCGGAAGTGCATGCTTTCAAAGATGCTGCAAATTTAAACCCCTTTCTTAGCCATTGCAGTTTTATCATTACCACACTCAAATGCTGAAGTTGAGAGAGTGTTCAGTGCAATGAAACTGCATAATAGACTTGCCACAAAAACAGTGAATGCAATTTTACATATGCGTTTCGGCTTAATGCTATTCAATGCTGAATGCTTTTCATATGAGCTCCCAGGAAGAGTAGGAGAAATGATAGGGACTTCATCAGCCTATTCATTTAAAAAAACATCAACAGAGCCATCAACATCTACAGAAGTGCTATATGAGGATGTTTGTGTTGATGATGATCAACTTTTGAACCTCCTGGGTTGTATCAATTTCACCAACAAAAGTGATGACTAGGTGAGTCTCTCGAACACTGTTATAACATAATTTTTTTTGTATCTATAGAAAGCCAGAGATTTTTTAGTTCTAAGGCTATGAGTTTTGGGGGGATTCATCTCTTATTGGGTGAATATGGAGCTTCTATTTGCAATTTAAAAATGACCAAACATATGTGACTGAATATTTTTAAAAATTGATACACTATTAAAAAATTTCTTTTAATTTTTTAGAGCTAGATTATATTTATTATGGAGGTATAAATCTATAGTATTTATGTTCTACGTATTGAGTGGTGGCAGTAAGCAAATTAGTTTTTAAAAATGTATCTCAAATTAAATTATACAATTTAAAATTTATTTCAGCTATTAAATTATTTAATAAATACTGAAAAGTATATTTAGCGGTTTTCTAGTGACGTAAATATTTGCACTTAGCAACTTTCTAGCAACTTTTTAAGTGACTCTGTTGGCAACCCTGGACCTTGCTAGTAATTGATTTATGAATTGTATGCTACGAACGAAATATTGACTGTGATGTGGGAGCAGTAGATCAATATACAGTTGATGTTTACGTGATATAAAATGAATATTATAACTGTGAAACTTTTTTTTACAAATGAATTTTAACTACCTCAAAAGCAGATGCCAGTATATGTTTAATTACATTTTATTTTATGACTTTCACCAGGTATGGCTTTCATAGAGTTAAATACAGTGGAAACCTGAAATACTGCGGCCTGTTATACCATGGTTTCAGTTATACCGCTGGGAAATTTATCTCCCCCTGCTTGAATAAATAAGTAAGTGGAAATTGTGTGGTCTGTCGGCGGGTGGTCGTGAGTTGGTGACGTTTATGGAGGGGTCTGAGGGAATAGGTGCGTGGCCTCCCTCTTTTTAGCGCCGACATCTATTTCACAGATTCATTACACCCTATGTCGTATGTTTTTCTATATTCAGATTAGTTGGCTTGGTGCAATGTATTTTATGGAAGAATTACTAGTGGTCCATTTTTATGTGACCCTGTTATACCTGTTCTGCTGTTTAGTTGTAAACAGGCCAAAAAAATGATACTGTGGCAACCTTTCCATATTATCTGGGCGTTGGATCAGTGGGGCGGATGGCACAGTCACATTCCACGTGATTATATCATACTTGCAAGTGTTGTTCTGTCACACATTTACTGGCACTTACAATTTAACATGAAATGTGCGTGCGTTGTATAGCGGAACACATTTAAGCAATTACAATTATTCGGTGCCAAAATGTTTAACTAAAGTAAGTTAAAATACACTCGAATACTGTCGTAAAAGGGATGCAGACTTCTGTGGCGCATTCGTTATAATACTGGCTTGCAATGCAAGGGTTTCCGCGTTCAGCTTCTGGGTAAGGTAAGGACCAAGTAATTTACAGTCCTATAATTAATCTCTTATGGGGTATAGCTGTACGCAATCATTATGATTATGATATACACACTTTGATTATAATGCATATGTACCGGCTATGTAGTATGTCTTCTCATTTTCGGAAAAATAATTCTGAGCAAATGAGCTATTGTGGACAACGCTTAATGCAGAAAAGCAGCCTTTCATTGCATGTCACAAATAATTCACTTTTTAATTTGGTTTAGTTTTCCTTTGTAAAATGCAAATCATACGTTTCACAACACATGATGCTATGATAGATCCCATCTGCAGTACAAACGTGCATTTGACCTTTGTCTAGTTTCATTTCGACATGAGTTTCATTTCTCATTCTCACTTCTCCCAACCAGGCACCCCAGGGGGCGGGAGATAAACTCCCTCATCCAACCAGCGTGAAAAACAACTCTCAGCGAACACCACCCTAGGTGGAATAAGTACATCCTTTGCCTGGAAAATGTAGTGTTTTTTTAGTTGTTCTTGCGTGAACGCATGTGACGCCCTCCATCTCAGCGTGTTTCTGTTCTTCTGTTTCCCTCCTTTGGGTGCTGTTAAATTTGGTGTTGTAGATAAGAAGGAGCTAAACGTTTTACGAGTTATGGTGGGAAATAACAACACTTTCCCCACGTTTAACAGAACACTGGCTTTTTTTTTTTTTTTAACTGTACTCGGTCACTCCCGGAATAGTGCAGAAAGCTATAACGTGGGTCTAAGCTATGTCCTGCAACAGTCGTGTTATATCAGGCTTTTACTGTATGTAGCAACACCATTGCCAGTCATATAAGTTTCCATTTAATTTCAAATCACCTGTTACTAAGGGATAAAAATAAAATTAATAAAATACTTTTTCGGTTGCAAAAATAAAATTCTTTGATTGTGAAAACATGTCCTGCAAGATGACCAAGTGCCGTAATTTCCATGATGATTGAATGATTTGGGTTGATGAAATTATTTTGTTGAACCATGGTCAATTGTAACCAATATGGATTTTGTAATAATCAACCTTTGTATCTGTATCTGTCCAGCCCTACACTAGACACTAAGGTTCCCCCTCTGGGCAACAATAGCATTTGCCAGAATTTTAGTTAAAAGTAGTTTTCACAGTGCTAGACTACCCTTCACATTGTCAGTTCAGAACCGGTCACCTCTACCGGATTTGCATTAGATTAGCTTCCCGGCAGACGCTCTTGTGGACATAGGAGGGAGTACGTCATCATGGGTTATTCCTAGGGATAGGACGAACCCAGATTTTGGAAACGAACCAAACTAGAACTTAACCCAGAATATTTTTATTGAACCGAACCTTTAAATTTGTACACGAACCGAACTATTCTAAAAATTCATAGAACTCAAACTGAACTCGAACCGAACTTTAAAAAAATTTCTTATCCTCGCACATATGCCTTCATAGTTGAGCCCTAAATTGGTATATATATAACAAAAAACAAATATGTAGAACCACCTTAAAAATACAGTTGATTATGGATGCTAAACAGTAATCAGTGTATGCACACATACATATCTGCAAATTAAGTACTTAACATCGATTGCAGTGGTCCCGTGTATCATTTTAGCAGTGTTGCCCACTCAAGTAATGAGAGTTTGGTTACTGGTCCTCTGGACTTGGCTACGAGGTGCAAAGTGAAAACAACATATATACATACAGCCTTCATAGTCAGCCCCTATTTGTTCAACTATAAAACACAAACAAATACAACCACATTCACAATTTCATGTCTAATTCTTTAAACGTATGTGCCTAAAATAAAGAGTCAACACACACACACAACCTGCACAGTTTCAGTTAAAATATTTTCCAAATATATCGCAATCACCACAAATTAATTTAAAATAAAATAATAAGAATATATGTATGTACGTATATATATATATATATATTCTTATTCTCACTTTTTTAATTAAATAACTCGTGGGGCTAAAAGCTAAAATATTGTGGCATTCTGTAAGGTCACAGTAACCTTATGGTCGTTAAAAGAAGAATGTCAACAACTCAGGTGGCTGCTGGGTTCCTTCCCCCCCCCCCCCCCCCGTTTACGCAGTGCCAGTTGTTAAGAGAGATGTAGCCCTAGCCGAGGTAGCAATCCTCTAGAATCTTCCACTACACTTCCCTTTAAACATCTCGGGACAGTTTAGGAGTGGATAATTTACGACTACCTCTCTACAGAAATGTTTTCCTTTATTTTGGGGGGAGGGGAAAGGTCAGCTGTACATGAGTAAATACTTAAATTCTTTTCAAAGTTTGTTAATGATGTTCCTTTCTAGCACATTTTCGAACCGAACCCGACCATAACCTTAAAGTTTGGGTTTGATTCAAAATTTGAATGTTCGACCCATCTCTAGTTATTCTCTAATAAGGAAATGAAATATGTGCTTTACTGCACTCCTAAGTACCACACTTCCTGTAGACTAGCACCATCCCAGTTGATTTCATTGTGGTAAGGGGAATGCAGGTGATCCTGGGAATTTACTTACCCAAGCCAATACACACTGTTGCCACCCACACATATATAATACGGCCACCCATTCTACCTATGTCGTAGGTAGTACAGCAGAGCCCACACAGGTACACTGCTCTCGGACCAGCTTGTTGGTTTGGTGCTCATTTCTTTTCCACCGCACCGTTGTACCAGAAAACAAGTGTTCCTTAAACTAGGAAGATTCTGTCGAGACAACACCCACGCAGTGACCCTCGATGGAGAGGCCTGAATTGTAACACTCACTGCGCATCTGAGCCAGATGTTGGAATAAGGGGTCCACCTAGTATACGGCCCACACATGGTCTGACACGCTATAAAGTCACTAGGAACCTGCTTTTTTTCACAGACATGAAGGGTGTTGTGTTCTCCCGATGACCTACTCCAAGCACCAAGGGTTGACGGAACACCAGAAACAGACCTTACTGGCCTCTGGGTGTCTGCATGAGCTAACCTCGGCGCTAGTAACTTCTATTCCTTAGCTCAACCCCAGAGAACAAGCTACATCACTTGCAAGACCTAGTCACACCATACGTACCCCAGAATCTGTTTCCGGAACCAGTATGTATATGCTCAGAAGTACATCCATAGTTGGCAGCCTATCTCAACCAGCCAGACCAACAGCATATTGAAGCCATAGTCTACCTCATACCGGCTGTACTTGTTCCTGTTAACCGAGCAGCAGCCAAGCAACACAGCACACACACACACACACCTGCTGCATCACCATGTGTCAACATTGTACCCACTGCTGGCTCAGCCCACAATCACGTTCACCACCCAGGTATAACCATCAAGGCAGGAAATCTCAAGCTCAAGATAACGTTGTCATAACCAGACTTAGTGCCCTGCTGTAAACTTACCAGGCCAGCCCTGTACAACGGGCATGCACCCACACCTCGCCATGACTAGATTCAATTCCACAAGCCAACCTCCATCATACAAGGGTGCGCCTGATGCAGCATCCGAATAAAACCAATCTCACTTAATGTAAGTTTACCATTCGACAGGACATCATGCATCAACATAAAGTATAAAATTCACATTTGTCACTAGGTTTTATCGCATACAATGTAAATAAATACAGTAGAACCTTACCAAAACAACCTCTCACTGTTAATTTCTCTGGCATAAAATAATCATGATTTGTGCAGGAAATATTATTTTTATTCAATAGCCAGGCGTTTTCAGTATAAAGTGATACCTCCTTTGTCGCCAAACAATTACAAAATGGTAAAACTGAATGCTGCCTACTTTTTTCTGAGAAAAATCTTAATGTTTGGTGGTCTCTTGTGAAAATTCTTAGGATATTTCAACAAAATATTATTATGTAATAATAAACAAAGTTCTTCAGAATAAAATGATACCACAGAAGCATATGTCTGACCTTTATCGCCAGACATTTACAAAAACTGTAACATTAGAAGCTGTGTACTTTGTGCACAATTTGTAGTAACAAAATCAAAGTTTTGTTATACCATGCATGTGCACACACAAGCACCCACGCATGCGTACACACACACACACCCACAGACACTGACACAACCTTACCTTTTCGATACCCAGGTTACCGAAACTTTGGTTTCAACTGACTGTATAAAGGCACTGAAGGTTATGTGTGTGTGTTGTGTCTAATGAACCCCAAGGGATTAACCCAGTAAAAGGTGGACGATTGCAGAAGACAGGAAGTGTGGAAAGCTAGAATGTCTGGCTTCCATCAAGGGTGATGGACTTGTGGAAAGTTGGAGGCCACAATGGGAGGAAAACTTGCAGTGGTTTCACAGTCCAGAGTTGTATTTGTGAGTCAATTTGTGGGTTTCCGTGCGGTTGACAGTATGTCCGAAAAAATTAAGCATAAGTCAACAACAAATTAATCAAAACCCAATAGAAATCCAAGTTGAAAAAACCGCAAGCAAAGCGAGAAGGTAAGTAAATGAGAGCACAATGGCAGGATAAATACAGAGGACAGTTGCATAGTGCATGGAAACATTGGCTGCCTTAGGGGGTGGAGGGTGGGTGGAGTTAATAGGTATCAACTAGTTCTGGGTGATTAGGAGGATGATATCTACTTGAGATATAAGCTGGCCCAATCAATACGGTGCACATCAAGAGAAATGCAATGCATGGGGACAAAAATAAATCAACTAATCTATTTTTCGACAGATTTATCTCAAATTTTTAATTTTTTCAGCCAAATTTTTTATAATTCCTCAAAAATAAATCATTATCATTAGACTTTTGCTTAAAAAGGGGTCAATATAGAGAGCTTGTACTGTATGCTTAATGAGCAGAAAATTTATGTAGTTTTCATATCCTGTCCTATGTGAAAAGTTACGGTTCCACCACATGATTTTGCAACCTTGTTTGCAATTCATGGAAAGTAGACGCAAATAATTCCATGGCAGTTTTTGTAATGACCAAAAAATCTACTGTCGAAACCTTATGTATTACGTGATTGTAAACAAAACAGTAGTGAAGTGTAAACATTAGTATAGGCTGTTTACGATAAAGTGAGCACTTTTGAAAGCCCTGTTAAAGTTCTACTATCTTGCCCATTATGTATCCTTCTGCCACATGTAAACAAACATTGCCATGTGACTGCCATGTGATTGGCACATGTTAATAAACTCAATTTTTACATTTCAGGACTGCTAAATGTAACATGTATATTATATATCAAACATGTAACATGTATATAACACATTATACATATATATATATAAAATATGTAACATATATAATTGCTTGGGTCATGTCAAAGCTCCGATAGACAAAAACTTTACAGAACAAACAATTGAAAAATGAACGCCCTAGTGATGAAGTCCTGGAAACCGTAAAAAAAAAGCAAACATTAAACTTGGGTGGTGAACAAGGACCAACACAACACTTTAAAAAAGGACACACATTAGTTAAGCTGAAAAATAATTTGGAAGGGCAGTCATATCCAGATTTTGAAATAATCTAGCACTACTGCACATCCAAGGGACACCACCACTTGTCACACAAATGACCAAACATTTAAAAACTGTACCACAAACTTAATGTTTCCCACAACTCACAGTTTTATAAGTGCCCCATCGCTCTGCAGCATGACTAGTAAAACGTAAGCTCGAAAACATGGTAGCTGTGTTTGGCTTCAGCTGACCGAAGTTAAGTGCAACTAAGCCACCAGGAAAAAACATACATCCTGCAGGCATAAGGTAGCGGCGTAACGTAGCAGACATCTGAAGCATATAAAGTAGACATAGCGAGACCATGCAAGGCCTTAAATAAAAAACGACACACAAAAAAATAACGATGCACAAAAGGAAAAGGGGAAGGCAGGGAGGCAAGGAAAGACAATGGGATCTGAGCCGAGCAAAGAGTACACCACTACACAGTAGTAGATGGTGCTAATAACCTTAACGTGAGGGTTGTAACGTGGCAGTATATAAAAGTATGTAATACATAAAAAAGTAAAATATATAAAATATGTGCATGTATATGTACATTTCAAGGATAGTTTTATATATACCTTTATAAATGGAGATAAATATATTTCAACATAGCCCTATTATGTATATGTAAAATAAAAATAATTTACACTAAAAATATAAACATATCAACAAATGCATTTGTGTATATGTACATATATATTTTTGACACTGTTAATCTGTGTTCGTACCTTTCTGAAACTCTCCAAAAAAGAACTGAACATTTATACTGTGAATTGAAGTGGTAACAGAAGGGTATACCAGGCTTGTAACTGGCACCACCTTCATTTGTACAAAATAATTCTAAAAATAATGTATATTATTTATAGCTAAGTGAAATGCCGATCCGGGGATGGCCACATTTTGGGTGTCTCTTGTGGCCCAAATGGGTGTGACATTACCTATTTCTCAAACCCACACAGACCTCAAGAAACAAATTTTACAGGGAAAGTGCATGGACTCTCATCATTGTTGTGGTTCCTTCATTGCTATGACTGCAGCAAAACTGAAAACTTAAATGAGAAAAGTATTTAAAGAAAATTACTATGCTTATGAAAAATGGTTCATGCGTGCACACACAAAGCTGAAAGAAATGTCTTATTATTAATGTAAAACCAATACATAGCCACAAATGACAGCAAAATGATAATGTAAAGGACAAATTATATAAGTAATACTTACAGGCAAGTAACTTTTATCTAGTGTAGAACCGACACACACAACAAAATTACATATTAATATACAACTTAATTTCTAAGATTTAAAACTATCATGACAGTTATAATACAAGATTAACATGTTACAATGATATTTATGTTTTCAAGTAACTCAATATACATGACATCGTACCATGCAACACTCATTTGAACATTTAGAACAAATTTTGCAAAAACTGTATATATTATGTAAAAACATATCAGTAATATTTGTTTTATACTAGACACTGAAAACCAAATAGCATATCTTACCAAACAACATGACAAATACATAAACACATGTGGACTTCAATAACAAATAGTACCCACCCATAACAGATATGTGTATACTACAAAAAAGCAGCTGCAATATGCAAATACCTTTACCTGACCATACAAACCTTGCCACCACTGACCATCCAGTTCCTACTGTGCAGTAGAACAGTGGCACTGCCAATACTTCATCGCCACTGCCCGGATAATTTTCGTCAGTGGTGTCCAAATCCGGATCCAAGGAGATGATGAATTGAGGTATGACAGCAGCTTCGTGCACTTCCTTCTCCCAGTCCTCTGCAATCAGCTTCTCCATGTGGTTGACACACTTTGCCTATTTGAAGGAAAGTTTGTCCAAGGTACACTTAAAAGCTGTGTGTTTAACATGTGGCACCAGAAACATTCATATTTTCAGATTTAAAAAAAAACTCTAAGCAATAATGCAAATCATTTAAAATAAACAACCAGACCATGCATATATGCTAAGAAGCATTGAAGTTTTTCAGAAGTTGTGGCTTTTCAGTTAGAGACACGCAAGTAAGTCTAAGAGTGAATTATTAAGATATATATGAGAAGAATTAATATGGAATAAAAAAATATAAATAATGGAAAAATAGCTATAAGTAAAGACAAGAATCATGGTAAAAGCACAAATCTATCGTACAAAGTCAGACCACAGCTTGAAGAATGTCTGATGTGTAGAAATTGCAAACCACTACTTAATATGTAAGTATACTGAAGCAATTTACACATAGAGAATGTAATATAACACACAATAAATACAAATAAAAGAACATACACATAAGGATACACAATTTACACTGTTAACTAGCCATTATATACCAACACCTTGAAGTACAGTTACGACACATAAAAACATTGGATGTTTCAAACTACTGCAGGGATATAAGGAAATCACATGGTAAGGACCACTACACAGATTCTACAGGCACAAAAAAGGATGATACTGAACACACATGACACACGGGTATGCCTCTCTGGGGTCACTAATTGGAGAGCTTCACTCCACTTTGCCCTAACAGCTACATCATCAAACTTTCTGTCCCGGCTCATGTGACTATTGTAGTGCTGCTTGCACTGGGCCCAGACACTCCAGCATGAACAACAATGAACCGCTTACCTTGGTCCACACAGTGTCTCTTTACTGTGTGGACTGTTTCATCCTGCCAGCTCTTCTTAACATTTCGTAAATATAACAAAGCTGTGATTTATTACATACAACATTATGATATTTAAATATGTAAGTCACAGCAAACCTTTTGCAAAAATCCACGTTTCATCAATGTATATGAAGTTTGCGCCATTTGCCTTTGCATCCATGTACTTCCTCAAAAAAAATAGCACGTTGAATGACGGTGTATTCCTTCCCGAGCATGGCCCGTCTACCGTTCGCAGTCGTCCACTCGAAGCCCATGTTCTTCAGGAGGTGGTAGAGTTTGGTTCTTCCACCATAGAACTCAATCCCGCTGTCTCTCACCTCCTTCAGTAGCATCGCCAAAGTGAAGTGATGTCCTTGCGAAGTCAATTGCAAAATTATCATGAAAATTATGTCACAAAAAGTAGCACGTGCCCTCGTCGACAAATGTTTTCATATTACACAAAATGTTAACGGCTGGCAATTTACAAATAATTAAGAAACTTCTCTTCTGCTCAGCAATGTTATTTTAAACTAGGCTACTTAAAATACTAATACTATTTATTTTACAACCTTTGCGTGGAATATGAAAATATAAATCGACACAGTAAGAAAAATTTAATAATGTGAATGCGTTATTGTCGCAGGCAAGAACAGAAAATAACAGAATAATAATTAGTGGTGTTTTAATATTGATATATACAGTTTTGGTAATGCCTGCTTGTCATACACTTACTCTCACCCACAGTAGCTCCCAACATGTATTGATTACACACATTGCGTGCAAGACAATAACATCATATTGGTGTTGTGTTTTTACCAATTTTATTTTCAGTGATCATACTTTTTAACATGTGTGAAGTTGTTAAGTTTAATAAGCATATTTTCGTGGTTGAATTTGTAGCAGATTCTGCAAACACTGTGTGTGGTTCAGTGCTTGTGGTTGCAGTGCTTTTTGCTAATGTACTGCTTGTAGGTGTTTCCAATATGATGTTTCCGCGGTCTGGAGTCGGTAACAGAATTGTTTTACCATAGATGAAATGCTTTGTAAATGTAAAAGTTTCATTGTGAACGCCACAATCTGCTAGCAATCAAATTAACTGGTACACACTGCACTATGACACAACACAGTGCTGTTCTATCACGTGTTGAAATGGTATACTTTTCAATGTGTTTGCATGAAAATGTTAAGTGTTGTACAGAATTACCAAAATAAATACATGTGTTTGTAATATGGGATCATGGCTTTTCTCTGACCAACGTACATGGAAATTATTAGAAATAATACTGTGTTATTTCCATAAAAATAGGATATTTCTTGCTAGGGCAGTACTAGCGGAGCCTTCCTTTACCATTGCTTTTTTACTGCAATAAGAATTATTTATATAATATCAAATGAAACCTATTGCCCCCAAACTTCTACATGTTCTTACAATGAATATTCTGTATTTTAAATTATAAAGTCAGTCACTGTGTGTGTATTTGCATTTTCGGAACGTAATGTGTTAATAGAGGAACTAAATTACCTTCTGCAGTGTAAATATTATAAATTAAATATACATCAACATCACATTATTGATCTGTGTTGCCCATATCTTCACGATACATCCATTAAATGGTGCGGGAATGGTTGCAATGGTGAAGTCATCAACACTCTCAAATGACTTTCCCTCTTGTGGCCTCTTCTTTCTCTTAGTATCCGGAGTGGCCACATCTTCAATATCTCTCTTGTAGTATCTGAAATATTTTACACAGCAGTGACAGTAAAATTGACTTTATTTGTATTTCACAATATAACAGACTAGAGCACTTGTGGGACTGGTACAGTTAAGGCCGGGCCACAATTGCTATAAGCATATCACTAACACAACACAGTGACATACATATGAGTTAAAGGGGTTGTTTTCAGTTATAGTGGCTATAAATGTGCATAGTGATAAGCACTTGGTTTAACTTTCCTTGTTACTATATATATGAGTCAATAAACAGCCAATCAGAAGCCCCGACACTTATACTATGTTATCAATTGAAAAACTTATTTACAAATCAAGAAAGTGTGTATTTTGACTTAATTCCCTGGGAAGATATTTTCTTTTGTTTATTTCTGGATAATCACAACCCCAGAAGTTTTGTAGCGCTTTTAGGTAACGTTTATAGTAAAATTTGAAATGTAAATAATTTATCATTTCTCAGATCAATTGAAAATATTTATTTTTGAAAAAACCCTTTACCAACTCTATGTACCGACCTTAATTTCGTCAGTACAAATGTGCTTATCGCTATAACTGTGAATGTGTTAGGTATGTCAATTGTACCCCTGCCTTTATTTAAAGCCAGCTCATACAGATTCTTTAGAAATACTTAATTTAACACATACACTGCGTAATGTAATCTAATCTTTACTAAACATGCGTTCGCAAGTAAACAGGAGCCATGAAATTTACAGTTGCATTAAATTTCAATAAGTACAATATTTTTGCGGCCAAAGTGGCAGATATATCAAACAATTATGCCTACTCAAGAATAACACAGTGATTTCAAAATGTGTCTAATCAATGTATAATTATTGAGAGACACATTTGCTCTTGTTAACAAGGTAGGTTTAAGAAAGGTTACATGGCTGGTCCTAAATAGATATGTACAGACGTATTTGAGGTTAGGCCTACATTACAAAACAACACAGTGTTATAAAAACGTGTAAAATTTACGTATAATTATTGATGGCAGAATTTGTACTTATTATCAAGACAGATTTAAAACAAAGGTTAAAGAGATAGGCATAGGTACATTAGTACACGTAACTTTTTATATTATTATTCAAACTTGGGATATAAAATTTACTTCGCAAACTCGTATGAATATATTAATGTCACGTTTTTGCTGTCGTTCATATACTTTGATTACTGTTATTTAACTTTCCGTTTATAATGTCACGTTTCCAACTGTTGATTCCTACTTGTTCTTTTTCAACGATTTACTTCAACGTACCGGAGATACGCGGGAAAAAACATCGTAAAAACACATTTACACTTACCTCCGGACAGTTGCAGTTGAAATTTTCATTATTTCTGCAACTCGTTCGATGGCCTTGCACGGCTTCATCTCTCGTCGACGAATTAACGATTAAATACTTTCGGTGAGATTTATAATGTCTTCCTGACGCTGACAATTCATACGTAGTTTGCTGGAACTAATGACTTTACACCAAATCACTACAACACAATTAAACACTATATGACCTATAATAAAACAATGATGACTCCAGATAAGCTGAAAAATAAATGAGAAATATTAAAACACAACTACTTCCAACATCCAAATTTGTATAGCTTGGCTCGTAACCACTCCACACAAGCAAATTCAAGCAACAAGCACGAAGGAACCACAACGGGCCGTTGGTTTTGACCATTGCACCGATCACGTGACACAATATAATTATGAGTTACAGTAAATACATTATCTTTAAGCCAATAATTACTTTAAACTGTATAAAATACACTTCAAACAACTTAAGTAACCATAAATTTAAACATTACACTTGCAATTCAGCATTATTTCTTAAAACTACTTTTCAAATTTCATATCCAACATAACTGGGTGTGCTCATCCCCAGCCTGTGCGGTAATACACATGGTTATACATACACAGTTGTGGACAGTGGTATTTTTCAAAGGTTGATTTCTAAAGTGTTCACTTTAACGTGAACGGCCTTTAACTTAAGTGATTTCACAAGCAGTTATTATAACAATGTGTGTTTTAACATTCTGTTACTGTAATGTTTTTAAAATAAATTTTTGTAAATTTTATTGTGGGTTGTTTTGGACCACTGCCGTCAAATTTCGCAATCATATTCTGTAACAAAGCATAGACCTACTCTGCATAATCATTTGTAACAAATCTTTATATTTATTATGAAGATCTTATGACCTTTTCATGAAAACTGATTTTTGACAGCATTCCCATTCACAAAAGAATATATATTTTTTCCTCCTAAAAGTTACTGCTTAGTAAAATCTTGCACGTGTAAGTACTATTCTTGCCTAATTTGTGAATTGAAGACCTTGGCTGTAAATAGTGATAACCAACATTCTTGTGAATGTTGGCAACAAAGAAGTTAATGTTTAGGAAATCAGTGAGAACAAATTTTTAATTAAGTGTAGTTCTTTGTATTTTTCAAAGTGCACTTATACCCTAAACTTAACTTCAGAAAATAGAAAGCTTCAAAAATGTTATTGCATGACAGGTAGATGTTTTTTTCCTATGTCAGGTATACTTTTAGTATGAGGGTTATTACTATTTACATCAAATTGTATACAAAGTAAACACTATATCTCCAGACACAGAAAATAATTTTACTGAAGTACTTTACACACATTATTCCCTTGTTGACTGAAGGCTGAAAGATCAATATCTAAGTTATATAATATATATATATTTATATATATATTTATATTTATATATTTATTTATATTTGTATTTAATTTGATATTTAACATTTTTAGAATTCTTTTAACTTGCTGGTTATATATCCTTTTATATTTCAACCCTCAGTGAACACACACTTTTCGGCCATGCACCTATTCTCAACACCACACAATCATGCACCACCTCATATTTATAAAACAAAAATTTTGTCACCCAGAAACATGACAACATGGCTTCATAAACTTTATTGGGTTAAAATACAGTATGTTAATTTAGAATAAAACGCTAGTAAATCTTTATATTCATAGTAACTGAAGGTACACATTAAATTCCATGGCAATTTGGAACTTTGCATCAAACTTTCTGTAATATGTCCAACTTTCAGAAATGTCCATTATTAAAATACAATATTACTTACCTACTCAATTTTCAGAAAGCTTTGAAGTTTGTTTTTCAGCCTAAATCTACTTTTTTCTCTGTAAGGGTTGCCCTTGCATATGGGTCGCACTAGTATTTAACTTTGTTTAATTAGTATTTTTACTACACAGGAAATATTTGTCTTAGACTAATAAAAACAGTTACTTGGCTTATCTTTATATCTTTCACGCCTTTAGCTGAATGCTTTGGTTGCAGACAGCAACTCAGAAGTGACTGTAAATCCCTGTAGTTGCCATCAGGCATGATACTCATTGTTCACCTTACTAGTGCAAGGCATTTTATATAATGCAAATAACTCCTGTCAGTGTTTTAAACTAGAGTTGTGCCAGTTCTAATAACTGGCTTCTGCCAAATTTGCCAACGTTTACTGAATCGACCCTTGTACCAATGTATGCACTGACATAATTTCCTGCAGAGTTGACAACATAAAATTTTGCCAATAGTTCTGAGTTATTCTTTATTGTATACTAGCGACCCGCCCCAGCTTCGCACGGGTGCAATTAAGATAAAAAAACTGCTTAACCCGGCATTAATTAGGTTGGGTAAACTCTCCTAAAGCATTATAAAAAGCACATTATAATTTAATAATTAATTAAATAATTTATAATGTAAAGTTTTTATGCTATTTTTATTTGATATGTTTTTACTTTTTTATAATTTTTCATATTAATATACATTATATTACAATGCAATTTATCTGAGATAGAAGTATTTAATATGTTATTGGCTAAGACATTCTCTGTAGACAATGTTTGACGTCCTGTTATTGTTTGGTAGCAAAATGTACTGTTTCTCGGGACTTCCAACTCGTGATAAACCAGCATATAGTTGGCCATGGGAAAAACACTCTTTTCTTAGGTCGATTCCAACCGAAGAGAAAGTTTGACCCTGGGACTTATTAATAGTAATCGCGAACAATGTTTTTACGGGAAATTGCAACCATTTGAAAGATATTGGCAAATCCGTGGGAATCATGGGATGTTTCCCAGCTGGCCGGCTGCTGGACCGGTGAGGATGGTCGCGACAATCAAATTTTCTTTCACATCTTTAATGAGCAATCTTGTGCCATTACACATGTTAGGAGGGCTTATATTCCTTAAAAGCATGATAGGGGTACCAACTTTTAATGATAGTTCGTGAGGTGGCAAGCCAGAAGGATTAAGCGAATTTAGAAAATCTTGAGGAAAGTGGATGACATCGTGAACATTGGTGACTGTGTCAATCGACTTATAGGTTTTGACTTGGCCGGGAACTCTTTGTATAATGAGATTGTTGATTTCATTGACAGTGTCGTTCCTAGGCGATACTATTGCCCTGGAACACAACCAGTGAAAGTCTCTTTCTAGTAAATTTTCGAGGCCCGGATATACTGCTTCTATAAGATGCTGATGACTATGGACTATCTGACCTAATGTCTCATTTAAAATGATTTCAGCAGAATTAGTGCCCAAATGTAGAGAAGGAAAAACTCCTTCTCCAAGTCTGAGCAATTGTTGTGGGAAATCTTTATGCGTGTCTCCACCAAGATAGGCTCTCATAGGTGTTGAATAGAACTCCATAAGGGAGATGATTTAAGACATGCTTTGATGATATCTGCACGCGTCCCTTTTGTAACTACAGGGAGTGTCTGCCGAAAATCCCCAGCAAACACAAAAGTAACTCCCCCATAATGGCAGTAGAGCTTCTAAGGTCCTTTAACGTTCGATCCACAGCTTCAACATGGGCTCTGTGACTCATCATACATTCATCCCACATTATCAGTGCCATGTCCTGTAACAATTTGCCAAGAGGGCCGTTTTTGCGTATAGAACATACGGATTGTTGGTCCAGAGATACTGGTAATGGGAGTTTGAACGTGGAATGTGCAGTTTTCCCATTACTTAATAGAGTAGCAGCGATTCCTGAAGAAGCGACTGCCAGAGCTATTTTTCCAGACTGTCTAACCTTTGCTAGTAATAAATTGGACAGGAATGTCTTTCCTGTGCCTCCTGGGGCATCCAAAAAAAATATTTTGCCTTTGTTATTCATCACACTATCAATTATTGTATTAAACGCTTGCAATTGATCTGAGACTAATTTTGGCAAATTTTCGTTGACAAAATCATTCAAATCACTGACATTGTACTGACGTATCAGCATTGTATCTATTGAATCATTTCGTGAGCAAATAGGAGACGGTAATCCGAAATCACTTAAACTTTTTTCATTTAATTCCAGAAGCTTATTTTCTATATCTATCAAGCCTTCATTGTACATGTCGTCATTGAATTACAAAGTTAAATCCTGATTTTGTTGTATTCTGTGTCTGATGTCTTCACAAAAATTATCTTTGAAGCTATCTCACAATTTTAAAGGTTCAGAAGGCTGACAAAATAGTAGAATGACTACAAACCACTCCCTCATCTTTAATGGGCATTGCAAAATCGCAGCTTTTTTCAAAGTATTCTCCCAATGATCGTCAGTTTCAAGCAAACCTCTATCTCGGCAAGCTGCTTGATGAGTTTCTTTGACAATTCCATTTACAGTTTTTAGGTCATTGAATGAGGTTGGACCGCGTACATGATGCAATAACATTCTGAGATAAAAACACTCAGATTGAGAAGGATGTACACCATATACTCTTCCCAAAGCAACGTCTTTCTTTATTCCTGGATACCCATCTACATTTTGACCGCGCTTTCTTCTTGAAAATGTGTTATTAGCCCAAGTATAATAGTGTGGAACTTCATGGTATAGTAGAGTTTTTGCAAATTCGTCCGTGTTACAGAGCTCAAAGAAAGCTAAAAGTGTAGTTTTACGGGGGTTTTGGGTAACTTGTTGAGCCGTTCCTGTTGTGAAATACACCCTTTGGCAGTTTTCTAAGTGTACAGCCAAATGTACGACAGTAGGATACCGGCCGTGGATCGGAAACTCTAATATTCTGTAAATTTTGTTCTATCATCAATAGTTTTCACAGCACACGCAATGTAAGGAATTTTATAGGTCATTTATTTACACTTTGGGTTACATTATTGGAGTTTTAGTAGGGATCCCTTTTGATTTTTAAAATAAAATATAGCCTATGACACTCAGTGATAACATAGCATTCTACTGGTGAAAGAATTTTTAAAATCGGATGAGTAGTTTCGAAGATTACCTCCTACATCCAAACACACACACACACACAAAGTTACAAACACTACCTCTTTATAATATTAGTATAGATACAGTAGAGTCCCGCTAATCCGAACTAATTGGGACAGAATCCTGTTTGGATTAGCAAATTTCTGGATTAGCCGAAATAACCAAAATAATGTAAATTTATTTAATAGTTTTAATGTAAATAGGCAAATAATGTCTATTGTAATATGAAACGAGTCTACTATACTTGAGAAAGGGCTCAACGGCACTGGGGTTCACGACCCTTCCCACCCCCTTTCACCTATGTAAATCATCTTTACCAGCGCCTGCGCTCTTTTTTCGGCAGGGGAGGCCGCATTGGTTCAGTGGGTAGTGAAATGGCTAGAAAAAGTAAACATACAACATGTACACTTTGTGATAAGTTAGAAGTTTTAAACGATTTAGATAAAGGTGAGAGTGCAAGTAAATTGTCTGTAGAGTTCGGCGTGGGCAAGGCCACAGTAACTGATCAGAAACTAAACAGTGCCAAGATCGAACAGTTCTGTACCACTTTGACTAAAAAAACACTTGAAGTTCAGAAAACATCAAAACTTTAGCAGTTTGAAAAGGTTGACCAAGCCCTGTTTCTTTGGTTTACTCAGGAAAGAGAATGGGGAACGCCTCTAAGTGAACCTCTTATCCAAGAAAAAGCCTTTCATCTCAACAAATTAATGACTAATGATGATTCTTTCTGTGGGAGCATCAGGTGGTTTGATAGGTGGAAGAAACGCCACTGGATTCACCATTTAACTATCAGCGGAGAGCAGCTTTCTGCTGATCACCCAGCTGCTGAATCCTACCTCAGTGAGTTTGCTGCTCTAGTATCTGAGGGGAGGATATTCTCCCTAACAAGTTTATAATGCCTATGAAACTGGCTTGAACTTCAAGGCACTGCCTACAAAAAGTTTAGCAACCAAACAAGAATCCCAAACTCCGGGTTTAAAAATCAGCAAGGAGCGCATCACTTTAATGGCTTGTACTAATTCAGCGGGTAATCACAAGCTACCTTGAATGATTATGGGAAAATCAGCAAAGCCTCGAGCATTTAGAAATCTTAACATGAAGTCTCTTTGTGTGTATTACAGGAAACTAAAAAAAGCGTGGATGGACAGAACGTTGTTCAGCGAGTGGTTTCACGAGCAGTTTGTACCCATGGTTAAACGGTTCAGCAAAGAAAATTACTTGTCACCTCATGCTATTCTTCTCATTGACAATGCACCATCTCACCCAGATGTGGAACAACTTACCAATGGGGACATTAAAACTGTATTTTTACCTCCCAATGTAATGCCTTTTCTACAGCCAATGGACCTTAGGGTGTTGCAATCTTGCAAGCTCACTTACAGAAAAATGTTTCTACAAACCCTGATCGAATATTAATAAAGTGCAGTGAACTTGTTACAAAAATTTAAAATGTTAACATTCAGGATATTGTTTTCTGAGCTGCTGAGTCATGGGAGGCTGTGACCGAGCAAACCTTAAAGTTATGGATAAAATTCTGGCCTGTAAGAAAGTGCTTTCACCACCAGTACACAGGATCTAGGAAGTGAAAGCATCAGTGAAAAAGGTGTTCAACTTCCGCTGTTTTTCAAACAAAGTTTGTAGTTTTTTCCCCAAGCTTCTCCCACAGCCACTCCCATTAACAAAATATTATTGCAATGAGGTATGTGGAGGGGGGGGGGGGGGGGGGAGATACTATATGAACATAACACAAGCATGATACAAATTTTCTGTTTCAAAAAATTTTGTAACTTTGCCTTGCTTTTCTTAACACAGTTGACTACTTTAAGATTATTAACTACTAATCTACTATTATTTTCTGTGACATATTGCACCCACCCATACAGCAATCTAAATGTTGAAGTCTGGATGGAGATCACGTCTGCATGCATTGCTTATCAGCATGCATCAGTTTTTTATTTTGGTCCCTTGATAATGTCTCCATATAGCTTACAGTCTATTTCGCTGCTAAATTTCTACTCTTACTTACCAATTACATATCCTTCCGCTACATGTAATCTTAAACACTGCCATGTGACTGCCACGTTTTAACTGTCAAATGCTTTGTTTACTGTTTTCAGCTCTTAAAATAATTCTGTCATATTTCAAAAACCATTTCGTACAAATTTTTACAATGCCTATAACCATATTTTGGTCTGCTTTATGACTTTTTAACAATGTCTATATTGACATAGATCTTATGGTTATTATTTTACATTGTTAACACATTTGTTATGTACACAATATAGCACATTACACATAATACATATATTTTGCCACGACTGTGTTTAACCCTGTTACTGTGGGGGGAAAAAACTGTAACCTCTTGTTATTGATTTGTGTTGGGTTATTTCATTAAAATGATGGACTTAGTTGGAATAAATATTTTTAAAAAGTAGCAATCAGTCCAACAAAAAGACAGTAAATTCAAACACGCAACTTGTGATGTGGTGAAAATGCACACAAATAGGCCTACTGTAACTTTTATTCTGCTCATATGTGTATATGTACTTAGTTATTACTAGGTTTATTTAATTATTTATTTAAAATTTTCTGTCTGGGCTTAGTAATTTGTTGGGATTGTACCAAATATTCAAATCACAGAGATGTAAGCATGTTACACAACTGTTTCAAATACCTGGGGCAATGTTACAAAGTTGTGATAAATAAATAGACCTGACCAAGTAATTAATTTTGTCATAAAAACAGTTCACAGTTAATATGTATCACTTTTGCACATTCAATATTTGTAATCACACACACACACTGGTCCAGCATAACGACCACAACACAGACACACCCTTTCTCAAGCAGTGGTCACGACACTTGTTACAGTATATTTTTACTGCCATGGAAACACTGATTTATCGCAACATTGTAACTTGCCTAGGTAGGTTTTAAAAAATACAACTTGTACAAACTTGATGTGGTAATTTAAAGTATTTTTCGGAGCAAGAAAAGTTAACGCTTCACTGTCATGTTGCCACTTGCCAGTCGCCACTTCTTCCAACTTTGGATTGTAACCCTTCTGCCATCAATCTAACATTTTAATCTCTTTGCAGTTGTAAAGTACGCCTGTATATTCAAAAATCATTATTTGTGCTGTAATAAGTATGAAATACGTTAAAATTTAAAACTTCTATAACTTTCCTCCTTGGTCGAAAAAACAACACTATATCACTAGTTCCTACGCACTTTATTCTGTCCTGATATTTTTAACTGTAACAATTACATATGTTTCCTTCACGACTACCTAAAAATTTAAATATTTTGTAGGCAACGTTTATTTACAAATAGCATACCAAAAAATCTAGGTTAGAACAGTATTTTAACTGTGAACTATTTTTTACTAGCAGATGCCAAAACATTACTGATCTCGCTGTTTTTATTTTGCATTGAATATGAAATAAATATTACAAGTTATAGAGGATACCAAGATAAAGTTTCGTGTATTCAAAAATATAATACTTTTAAAGTTAAATCATTGATATATACTTGTGGTATACAAGTTATTTAAAAAAAAAGGTTAACATATTACTGATAGGGTGATTTTTCAAAGGTTTGTTTCAAAACATCCAAAGAAACCGTGAATGGACTATACTTCCCAACTTCAGTTTTTTTTTTTTCCTGATATTTTATGCTTTCACAGTGCTGCTTGTGTTGACCCACTGACCACATTCTGTCCTCTGCGCACTGTGTAGTTAGTGTTGCAACCATAACGACACCCCTGAAGTTAGTGAGACGAGAGTTAAGGGCAGGTTGTAGGAAATAGAGAAGGTTGAGATAAGAGAAAAAATTTCAGCTAGTCCTTGGTATGTGTTAATGAAACATACAGTATAGCAAGCGAAACACTTGTCGGGCAGTGTGAAGTGTGAAATATTGTGCAACCACTGTTCTTTTCCTGGGTTTGGCGTTGTGCAATGTATAGAGAAGGTGGTACTACTACAGTACAGAAGGTATTATGACAGAATATTTGTGTCCTTGTTTTACATGTTGGTGTATTCGTGTGACAGTAGTACTGAAAAGAAAAACCTTATTTTATTTATGTGTATATGCTAAAATGTTTACGAGATTATTAATTCCTGATTTGTAGTTATTTCATTATGTTCATTATGTTAAATTACCTATTTTCGTCAGTGTTTATTTTAATTAACAATTTTGAATGTTGTGTTATAAATGTCACTGTAATGTATGTTAATATTTGGGGTCTTGCTTTATCTGTATATGTAATTTTTATTTTACTCTCTCTGGCGGAATTGTTAAAATAAGTGTGTGTGTATTATTCAGGATCTGTTTTTGTTAGAAAAAGAATCTCCATGGTTGGATTTCGTTGTCGATGAAGTATGGTAATTACTTAAAGTGTAAGGCCGCAATTCTGTTCAGTATCTTCATGTTTATTTTTTGGATTGGCTGGATGTGCCAGGAGTTGTGGAAAGCCAGCTGAGCTGCCCAGGACTGCTGAAATAGTAAATTACAATCACTCAGTTATAATTTTGGTGACATGCCAAATTTATGACAGGATGTGAACATTTGCACTTACCATCCAGAAGCCCATCGTTGCTCATGTTCAACCACAGCTTGTCAAGAACCAGTGTAATTAATTACTTGTATGTTGATGCATATGGCATATCACGAAATTGCGGTGCTAACTTAATTTTAACAATTAGGTTTTTCTCGTTAAAATTTAATATTTAATAATACTCTCGATATCAGATATAGTGACTACCAATGATGTGGAATATTTCAGTCATTGCACTGTTAGATGTAATAATCTTCTTCATATTGACTGCCCAACTGAGGGGCATGTAAAAAAATTGTTAGCATATGTCCAATCTTCTACACATTGGCACCCAACATACGTGCTAATATATAACCTATTACACCACAGTTGTCCTATTTGACTTTCACAGTGTGGGGCCATATGTCATTGAATGCCTACAACCTATAATAATGTGTGTTATTATATCCCTATTCAAAACTTTTCCTATGTTCTTCTTACACATAACTACCCTATGTGCTTTCTATATCTTTTACATATTTAACACCCAATGTGGGGCCTGTAAAACATTTGTAGGAGGTAAACTTATTTAAGCTACTCCTACTCTTCTACAGCATGTAAATTCAACTGATTTTCTTCCAGTTGTCTTTGGAATTAGGTCTGGCCAACACTTTGTAAATACAATATGTTAGTTGTGTATAAATGTTTCGGAACATTTTTACATGAAAGACTTGTGCACATAATAATGTCCCAATTACATAGTTAATTGATTTTCAAATGTATGTAGCCCCTGTGTAACGAACATCTCAAGTCTAAAACGTATAATTAAATTGAGTATTGTAAAAACATTTTACAGCAAACGTATTGTTCTGCTTCCTCCTGACTCCAAGATCGAACAGACAAACTAAGTTAATTTCGGGTGACGTAGTCTAGAGTTAAAGAAAGATCTGAACTGGATTCAAACAATGTGTCTCTTTATTATACATATCAATTACAACAAGTTAAACAGGAAAAACACAAATTAGAGACGCTTCAGCATTATATCTCAAACTACAGGAATCATGTTACTCTACATACCTCATATAACTCCATAGCTGGCATTTGTGCCTTACAAAGAACTACTTTAATTTAATCTCAGGTGAAGTATATATGAATACTCTTAACGCGGACTAACGTCCTAACCCGGGTCCTACCCTGAATTCAAATCTCAAGGTTCTTACCACTGAATTTAATGAAGAAGACACTCATCCAAGAGGCTCCTTCCTGGGCCTGTAGTTGTGCTCAGCATCATAGTGTGTCGTGCCTCGACATCCGCGACGTCGTGGTGCTCTCAGTAGTCTTGCAGAATTCACACTTAAATATGCAGAGTGGGGGCAGGACACCTCTCGCACTCACTTATATACTCTGCCTTGGGTCCCCCCCTTCCTGTCACCCCTGCTCCAGGTGCCTTGGCTGCTACCGAGCTCTGCCCGGCAGCCATGCGCCACGGATTCCAAGTCCCGCAGGGCACTGGTTCGACTCTCCGGGCGGGACCAGAACAGTATGGACAACAGTGAAAGAGCCATGCTACTACAGGGCTGCCGTTTTTATGGATTTTATTTTGACAGATTTTTAGATCATCAAACAGATAGACTGATTTAGAGACGAAATCTCAGTTTTTTTTTCCTTCATACCATTGCAGACACCTTGTTTACAAATGAAAGGCTGGAGTCGTAGATCCATATGCAATATGGATGTCAGCATGGGAATTTCCAAAGTACAATAAGCACCTAAGTGGTAATATTTTGAACTACTCTACAATTGAAATCTGTCAACTTTGAGCATTTGGTAATATACGTACAGAAAAAAAACAAGGGTTATTTTTAATTATTGAGAATACAGTCTGCAAAACTAACAAAAATTGACAATATTCAGTTGTTGATTTTTGTGTTACACAATATTGAAAACAGTTACTTATATAAAAATGTTTTGTTTTATGTATGTCAATAGGAGTTAAAAATATTTGCCTCCACGCAGAGAGGAAAAAATAGAAATTAATCAAATGGAGGTACATTGCAAGTTCCACTTTTAAAAATATACACAATGTGCATCCGCATATTCAGCATTGTGTATGTCGAGTATTGTTTAGTTGACTAGTTTTGATATATATTATACATACGTAACCTAAAAACAATACACTCGCAAAAAAAAAGACACGCCGCAAGAAAGCAGCTACTAATATTTATTCTGATTGAGTCTGAGTGTTCTGCCATTTACGCAATATGTAATTCTGGTCATTTTAAAATTTGGATTTGCTATAAACCATTCTTAACACCAGAAAAATGCACTATTTATTGTAAGGAATGTGCATTAATTCTCCCAAGTTGTATTTCGTTGTTGCCGTGATATTTTAAAATTCTGAAAGCATAGGAAAGTTGTAACAGGTTACTATCCCGTCCTCTCATTGTAGTTCTCAGCAAACACCAACGAACTAGCTCAGCACGAGTTGGAGACTTTGGGTACATAATAATGAAAGTTTGTTGATACCAGGATTGCCAATAAATAAAAGAGGAAGTTAAATGTTTACTGGAGATTTATTGTATTTTTTTAAAACAAACTATTGACACTCTCAGCTGACGAACAAAAAATAAGACAGAATGGCAGCCTTCGTAAAACAAACTTCTCACTTCATGAGTTACGAAGACAAGAGAGAATCGTTACTTTTCTCTCTTGGCACCCCATTGACTCCTCACACCGACGGAAAATAAATTTAATAGATATTTGAACTGAAATGTCAGAAATACAAAAGAAGGTTAATGTCGCGGGTGCTGGTCGGTGCGAGTAACGTGATCACTCGTTGCAGGCTGTCCTGTCCGACTGACAGCTGACAAACGATTGTGATGCTACGAACTGTTGTGATACCCTAGAAAGGTCGTGCTTCCCCATATATTGGTCGAAAGTTTACTCATTGAAAATATATTGTTTTCGAGCATTTGGTCACATCAGCTAAAGGTGACCTCTGTTATTTTCCTCGTTTCACCATGTCATGCCTTGTTTTTAGTTTACTAACCCAGTGAAAAGGAAAAGATGCGCTATCATCTACCATCCTATAACGTCTGTTACTACTTATCAAATGAGGAAAGAAAAATAACAAATTTGGAAAGACAAAAATATATGAAATACAAACAAGTTGTCATTGTCACGACCTTTCAAATATTACATGAATTACTATCCTTGATAATTCTACGGAAGTATTGTCATTAACAAAAAAATTGTACTGCTAAAGACAGTGTAAGTATAATGTGACTGTAAACAAAACAGTAAGCCTAGCGAAGTGTAAACATTAGGAACTTCAGTGTCTTCATAACATGGTTATGATGATCTGTATTTTAACATCTTATGTTGCAGTTTCGAAAATAAATTTGGTAAATTAAATTCTAATTTTATTTTGGAGCACTTATACAAGATTTGCAATGTTAGTTTGAAACAAAGCATAGGCCTATACTGTAAGATATTTTGTAACAAAAGTTTTATTTACCAGTATTTTTGCCTCAAAACAAAAAAAAAAAACAATAATTGTATGAAATGATTGCGTGCTAACAGTATCCCCATTTACAAAAGAATAAGACATTCTACTACTCACAAATTAATGCTTAGTATAATCTTGCAAATATAAAAATCTGGCCTAAATTGTAAATAATAATAGTTTCTCTTACTTTCCTACTTGCGGTGCTGTTTGCCAGATTGGTTGTAACAAAGTGAACCATTAAAAGCATGTTCATAATTTCAAACATTTGAAGAGTTATTTCAGCAGCTAGTGAGAATATCAAAGTCACATTTTAGTTTGTGATGAGAAAAAGAAAAAGAGTCATGTCAGCACCACTGAGCAACAAACCAAAGATCGACTCCTAGACTAGTGGTTCACCAATAATTGTTACTTGTGGTCACATATACAATCACATTTTCTAGTGATAAGAAAAAATATTGCCATTTAAATTTTTGGGTTTTGTAACATTTTAGATAGCAAATATAACAGCAGCTATTAATTACTTTAAGAACATTAATAAACATTAGCATTAATAATAAATATGCTAACATAATTTACAAAAATGCTACCATCTTGAGTACTTGAGTCGAACCCAAATAATAGAGAAAATTATTGAATACACATTTTAAATACAACTAGAAATATAAGCATCAAACAGAAAATAAAAAGCGAACCACATAACACATTACTTTTAAACATTAATAGAACTTCTTATATACTATAATAATTACTGCAGATAAATTATGAAATTAAGTTTTAGCATAAAAGAAATTGATTGGTAGCAGATAATGAACTGCAAAAAACCTATAAGGGCAAGAGTTTGCCAAGAAAACAGACATTTACCCAAAACATAAGCAAAATGCTTACGGTGCCACAAAAAATGGCACACACTCCTCCTCTCAAAGCATACCATGGTCAGTCAATAGTCAAGAAAAACTTAAAATATACATTAGATCATTAGTTAACATCATACATTAAGTTAATCCCAATAAAAATTACAAAAAAATTACAAAAACCCATTACAACACTTTCAAAAGTTATCCCCTAGACACTTGTGGAACAGGAGAAAGAGTAACCATAAGGGTTCCTTCGGGTAAGGAAGGTGAAGAAGTAGTTTGTGGTGAGGTACGGTTAGGAAGAGACCAGAATTTAAGCCATGACCAAAAGCAAAAGTCTAGGCAAATAACAGTAATGCTGCAAGAAATAATAATGGATACAAGACCAAAGTTAGGAGTATGGGTAGGGTGTGTACTGGGCGGAGAAGTTGAAGCATATCATTGAAGTTAGTACCATATGGTTGTGATGCCAACATAGCATCAAGCTCTTTAATCAAGGAGTCGTTCAAGGTTAAGTTGGAAAACTTTGAAAAGTGAAGCAATGTAAGGTTAGGTGCAAGTTTTGGAACATGAATCATGGGTAGGGTAAGGTGTGCATGGCTGAACGAACTGAACCAAAGATTTTTGAAATAAAGACTTACTATATCACAATGAGTAGCATTAGCTAAGTATCCACTGCCATTCAGAGTGAGGGAGAAAGAACGAGTAGCATCCTTAGTACAGCTACAGAGAAGGGTAATTAAAATGGAAAACTTCGTAGCAAATAACCAAAAAGGAGTTTTCTGTGAAAAAGGGAAATTCAAGGTTAACAATAGATTTATTACAAAAGTCTAAATAGGGTTTGCCAGAGAAAATGTTGAATTCACAGCTATCAACATGACTGTCAAAAAGTGAGAAAAGAGGAGGGCAAAGGGTGATTCCATTATTCTGACACTGAACTAAAGCATTATGATTTAGTGAAGCAAATAATTTTCTGTCGGGCTAACAACAAGAAATTCATTTACAGATGATAACAAATACTGGTTTAAATTTTTAACCTGAAAGGGCAAGGGGAAATTATGATATCTTTCAAATAGAATCTCTCCTCATTTATCAATGGTACATCTACAATAACATTCAAAGAAGTATTATAAATAACGACTTGCACTGAACTATGACAATAAAACAGATGCAAGTTGTCAGGTGTCACAGGGGCTGCTATATATATAAAGGTAAAGCAATTAGGTGTTGAACGTTATTTATGATGTTAACAAAAGATACTGGATTCAGTAAAGTAGAGCTTAAAGAACCATGAACACTGGTTTCTATTGCATGTTTCAGATCAAAAATTTCTAACCTAGCATTGGACACAACTTCAGTAACACAAAGTAACATAATATTAACGTCAACATGAAACTGGTTAGTAACATTTTGTCAAAATCTTCATGCAGAGTTTTCTTCACTGCCACATAGAAAGCGTTACAATATTCAAAATAATTGTTTGCCAACACTTGAATGCTCTTGGTATTATTCTAAATCCTTTCTTCCATGTTACGCAGAAAAATTATATGATTAGCCAAATTGACCACAATTTCATCTTGATTGTATTTAAGAGAATTTAGTTGCTTTTCAAAAAGGGCAAGATTGTGGCTGTCGAGGCTACCAAACATAGTTTTCGAGATTTTTCCTCCTAATTAAAAAATACCACGTTTTGTTCTAGATGCAGAAGCCCAAAGAGAGTTTAGAGCAGAAATTCCAGACTTTGAACGCCTTGGAATTTTCTTTCAATTGAGTTACCTACTGCAAACTGAAAATTCTGATCAAAACTGGAATTCTGACTCACATTCCATATTTACTATTCATGTAAGACGGATAGTTTGAGCATTTACTCTAGTTCAACTGATTCTGTTTGGAGTTCCAAAAGATTAAAATTCAGTACAATGGAGTACTAGCTGTTAGTGAATAGAACATCATCTTCCTTTTTCAAAAACTATACAAGAACGGAGTGTTTTTACTATTACAGGTGACTCAGAGAGGCAGTAGGCAGTAAGGAACACAATCAGGTACGACCGCATGATTCAAGGCAGCAAACAGCAACGCAGAAAATCAGAACAGGTCCACACAGGAACTGAACATGCAGTAAAACAAAAATAGAAGAAATATCAACAGGGAATTCAATTCAATACCTAAATTCCCAAATTGATATAATACATGAAATACACATTATAAATCAACCCAATTAAATTCACTAAAATCCTGTTACAACCCATAGCTCTACAAACTAATAAACCAGTGGTAAATAAACAATTTAAATGACCACTTACATCTAGGGACCATGGATTTTTTTTGAGTTCGCCTACTTTAGATGTGAAAGCCTGTGAAGACTAAGACTTGTGGGTGATCAGTCCACAGGCAGAATCAGCAGCTTCTGACACTGTGGACAACAACAAATTAAGGAGCCCTAGAATGAAAAGGTTTTAGGTTAGAAATATGTGCGCACGTTATATAGGCTGCCATTTTAAGGTCAGCCAAGCTAGCTGTAATGGGTGTCAAAAAGTGTTGGATCTGATAATGACCAGACCAACGAAATGACAATTTGGCTGTACATTTATCCACCGCTCTACTAATGGGGTGAGCTTTTAGGATAACTAAATCTCCAGTTCTAAAAGGATTATACTTTCTATTCCTGTTGTATTTTACACGGCTCCGCTCGTGGGATTGTTTAACATTTTTGAGGACTGCTGCCCAAATTCCTCGGATGTCAGACACAACATCAGGGAGAAGATTACTCAACTGCCACAAGTTGGAAAGAGGATGATTAGGCATGTAAGTGAACATCAAACTGAAAGATGTAGATTAATGAGACTCATGTCGAGCATAATTTAATACCATTTGTAGCCAAGGCAAATTTTTGTCCCTATTGGTTTGATTCTTAACATGGAAGGCAATTAATGCAGAATGGAGGTTTCTATTAAAACGCTCTACATGCGAAGGTGGAGGATTATATGGGGACAAAGTAATGTGTTTGATCCCATAGGTGAAACACATGTGTCTGAAGATTTTATAAATAAACTAAGAACCATTTTCTGAAACAATAGTAGAAGGTATGCCAAAATGTTGAAATATGCATATCTGAAGTGCCTGCACAGTAGAAAGAGAATACGCTTTCCTCATGAGAACTAACCACACAAATTTGGAAAAGGCATCAATACAAACCAAAAGTATGTTATGACCAGACTTACTCTTAGGAAGTGGACCTACAAAATCAATAAACAACTTTTGCATGGGCCTTTCAGCTACTTCTGATGTCAAAAAACCTAAATGTGTATTTTAACTAGGCTTACTCATGGTGCCCAACTAACAAGTTATCGCTTGGTCAGCAACATCAGTATTCATTCCTTTCCAGGTAAAATTGTGCCCGATAGCCTCTATAGTATAGAAATCCCAAAGTGTGCTCCAATTGGTGAAGAGTGGAAGTACGCGAAAACCATATCACGTAAATGAGCTGGTACAGCGTGTTTTCTGTTTCTTTTACAATACGAGACATCCTTGGTTAATGAATAAGGCTTTTGTTCAACTCCAAATTTAAAGGGACTTCGTAGTAAAAATTTAGGCAATGATATGTCTACAGAAATATGTGCCATTCCGCACTATAATTTTTTCCATGTCTTTTTTTTTTAATAATGAAATTGAAAGATGTACACATGACTCCATAGTCAAATTTTTTAAAACGAGCAGAAAATGATATAAAAATTAAGTGACAAAACGGCAGAAAATCGACAACTTTCCCATAGTTTACACACTTCATCCTGTAGGTTTTTTGTGTTTAGGAGACTATCTGAGCATAGATAGCAGCTTGATGGAAAAAAAAAAATTATGTTATCGCTTAGAATTGTAAATGGCGTGAATTTACATAAAACTGTTTCTGCTTGCCAGCTGTTCCTAGGAGGCTGGTGAGTGCCGTGCTCTGTGCCCCTCCTGCCGCAGGGGAGAGAAAGCTGGTGATGCACCAGTGGAAGGGGAAAATAATGCGGAGAGGAGGGGAGAGGCATAAAGGGGAACAGATAGTTCAGCAGAAACCTGCGGCACAGTATGGGTAAGGAATCACTTGATGCAGTTTAGCACTTAAAGTAATTTACCAGAAATAATGGTCCGTGCTGAACCAGAGACAACAAACGCGGTAACGTGAAGAGAGCCCAACGTAACTTCAATTCATGGGGTACTAGGCCTTTGGTACCCTACCATATTGGGAATATGCACACGACAGACATTAGCTTCAGTCTTAGACTTAAGAGGGCTAAAAAATGTTGAAATTACTTTAAACATAACTCTGTTAAAAGCCTAGAGGGTATGAGAAAGAGCAGAATGGCCTCATGATAGGTGTCAAATGTGAGGGCTGGAGCAATGGCAATGTGTCCTCTCGCTTATTGGGCCATAGGTAAAAGGTTGTATCACTTCCAGCAGTGGTTTGTCAGAAACTATTTTGCTTTGTTGCAACTTGACAATTATTTTTTAAAATTCCGCGGACTTAGGGACATGCAGTCCATCTGTGCAAGGAAAATTTTTTTTCATTTTCTCTAGTGGATGAATTTTGTCAAAAACGTTAGAATATACTTGGGAAACACTTGGAAGAATAGAGGATGTCATGCACACAGATGGCATAAACAAGGCACTAGTAGTTGTAGGAGGAGAAAGTGCAGTAGTGGAAATGCTATTACTAACAAGTGATGGTAAAACAGTGGTGCGACTAGTTCCAGTAGCGCACGAAGGGTTGTAACCTAGGTTAGTCATAGTGGGAACAGGTTGGATATGTTGGATCTCAGTTATATTAGTGTCCCCAAGTGTAAAATTACACAATTGCTCAGCGGTATGAGCAACATCAACTATTGTTTCAGTGTTTATGGCTATCTGGGAAATTATGTTTTTCAATGAACTAATTTACACATCAAGTTCTTTTTCATGTGCATTGAACATATTATTTGTACCCCTTTCAAGCTGTTGCAATCTGTTTTTCAATCTAGGTTAAGATTGAAGATATGTAATATCTTCAAGATCTGTGATTAACTCAATAAGCAATAATAATTAAGTGGCACATGACTCGTACTCAACTTTTACATCATTATTTGCAAGATTATTAATATTGGGTGGAATATTTGCCTAAAGGGCATTACGCAAAGAAGTGCGTAATGATGCCACATTAGTGTCGGCAGGGGTGATGTCCCTAAAATTTAATTCACAGAGTAACTGCTCCTTCAGGAGATATTCAGGGATGATGAAAATCAGCATCTTTATGTTTTGTTCAAACAAAGGCAATATAAAACAATTAATGAGACGCATTCAAAATGAAAACTTAACCTAAAAACATAGATCCTTCGACAAAACCGTTCCGACCATGCTATGAATAAGGAGATGAGCAAAAAAGGTACATGCACCAAAGCATGCAACAAAACACTGACAAGACACCATCACAGCCTCTGCTGCCAGCCATGATCCGCCACCTCCGGTCACATGAATCGGTGATCACACAGATCTCAACAACATATAATTCACTAGACTGAAGATGGGGAACATAAGGAGTGGATCTAGTTGTTCTTGTTGGTGTTTTGTGACAATTTTATAACAATGTAGGCCTAGCCCAAAACAGTCCTTAAAATTGTAATGCACTCAATAATCTGCCATGATGAACCAAATTTAATATTACCACTCAATATTAAGGTTCAAAAGGGCAAAGTTTATTAAATAACAAGTCTTAAATTTTGATGACTTGTAAATATACCCTCTTGTTTATATTTGGTTCCTGAATAAATAAAGGTTGCATCATATGAGTATTCATTTCAGAGTTTGTGACGAATGGTTTCGTTTTTTTATTTTAAAAAAATTTATGTTACTTGGAAAACGTATATTTTGAGTTATACTTAATACAGTGCTTTCGAAATTATTTGTATGTTTATTAAATGGGAGGAGCACCTCAAGAGTACTTAGAAATAATTACATTACATGGACCCAAATTAAATTTTGTTTCATAACCGCAACCTTTTTTTTTTTTTTTTTTTTTTTCTTCCAGATAAACAAAATAGAGCTGCTTGAATCAGTCTTTCAATCTTACTAAACATATTTCGCACAGTTGTTAAGCATAGTGGTACTGATGATTTTGTTCATTGATATTATACTTAAAGTTGAATTCCAAATTCTAGTAGAAATTTCAAAGTTGCACAAAGGAAAAAAATATGATTTGCATGGTCTTCCTGTTAAGTGGTGCTGCTTGAACTCGTTCCATAGCCATGAAAAAGAAGTACACTGTTACATTTGGCCTCAATAGTTTTCCAACACTCTGCTTATCTACAACATGGTAGAAGTGTGGTGTGGCTCATGCATGGACGTTCACCGCTCTAGCAAACAATGTATAAACAAATAAGAAATCTAATCTAACCAAATTTATGTCAAAACATTGCCCGGTAAACATTGAATAAAATAAAACTTACCGATGGTGGTATTTGAAATTTGTCACAACATTTAAAGAGTTATTTCAGCAGTTAGTGAGAATATCAAAGTCACATCTTTAATTTGTGATGAGAAAAAGGAAAGAGGTCATGTCAGCACCACTGAGCAACAAACCAAAGATCGACTCATAGAGTAGTGGTTCACAAATTATCGATTCTCATCACAGATACATTCACATTTTCTATTGATAAGAAAAAATATTGCCATTTTAATTTTTGGGTTTTGTAACATTTTAGATAGCAAATATAACAACAGCTATTAATTACTTTAAGAATATTAATAAACGTTAGCTTTAATAATAAATATGCTAACATAATTTACAAAAGTGCTGCCATCTTGAGTACTTGAGTCGAACCCAAATAATAAAGAAAAGTAATGAGTACACATTTTAAATACAACTAGAAATATTAGCATCAAACAGAAAATAAAAAGTTAACCACATAACACATTACTTTTAAGCATTAATAGAACTTCTTAAAAACAATAAGAATTACTGCAGATAAATTTCAAAATTATGTTTGAACACATAAGAACTAGATTGGTAGCAAATAATGAACTGCAAAAAAACCTTAAGGACAAGAGTTTGCCAAGAAAACAGACTTTTACCCTTAAAAAAAAAAGGCAAAAGATGAAGAAAACATAAGTAAAAAGCTCAGGGTGCCACAAAAATGGCACACAATTAGGAGCTCAACTATGAAGATATCTTTAATATATAGGTTGTAAGATATATAATTTTTAAGTTCTGTTCAAGTTCAGTTTAGGTTCGAGGAATTATGGCACATATGGTTTGAGTTCAGTTTGTGGACAGTTTTAAATATTTGACTCCAGTTTGGCTCATGAAAAATATAATAGGTTTAGTCTGGTTTGGTTTTGAAAACTGGCATTTTCCTCCCTAATTAATTGTTTTCTGCTACAAAAAGTCTGTAATAAGAAAAATAATCATCATTATTATTTTGCTTGTAGGTCGTGATGGAATATCTGCCTGGAGGTTCTCTAACAGATGTCGTCACTGAGACGTGCATGGATGAGGGGCAAATAGCTTCAGTGTGTCGGGAGGTTCTCCAGGCACTCGAGTTCCTCCACTGTAACCAGGTCATCCACCGTGACATCAAGTCAGACAATATCCTGCTGGGTCTTGATGGCAGCGTCAAGCTCAGTGAGTATCTCCATGTCGTCCTGTATAAATAAGTTCCCCAAAGTCAGAAATATTAATGCCTACCAATGAAGAAAGTCTAAACATGTCTGTTCTTTTCCCATGCTAAGTACATATTGCCAAAAGTAGAGCAAGAAGGAAAAGTTACCTTCATTAGACAGCCAAACCTGAGTTTTGCACACGCTCATGGTTTCCCTAAATTTGTCAGTATGGCAGAGTTGTCCACACAAACTGGCTGAATTTCAACCCAGTTGCCTCTCTCCCCACCAAATGTAAAAAGTGTGTCCTAATGTTATATGTACAGTGCTACGATGAGCTCGTCCTGACAGTCCGACATGACAGCTCAATCTGACCATTTCTACCACCAAAATTAGTTACCTCGACAGTTTATATCAGACAAGTGATGTATGACTGTTGGCGTATTCTAGAAATGCCAGTAACTTGCTATACTTTCTATTTGAAATTCAAAGAAATCACAAGACTATTTTGTTTTGACAACTTTGTAAACAAAGTATTTTTGGATTTTGACTTAAACTTTTTCCACAAATATTTATTTTTGTCAATTCAACAGATTTCTGCTACAAGATAACCAGGATGTACACATAAAAACAATATTTTATAGCAGAATCTACCATAGGAGTGAAATCTGCATGAAATTGTGTTTTGTAAGGTCATGTTTTTTTCTTCTACCCAGTGAATCTGAGACCCGACGAAAGTAGAAATAGAATCTATGTTTGTCATGCTGTCTGGGCTGCCATTTTGTCGGTGTGACCTTGTTTCTTATTGGCTGTTGAAGAATTTTTGTCTGTGTTGGGACTGATTTTTTGGACAGTCGGGATTATTGTAAATTCAGCAACAGCTTGATTTGCTTCCTGAGTATGTGACGTCATGTTCACGTAACTCTAACGGAAAAATTATACCAATTAATTGGTGAAATGTTAATTTATATATTAGGGTAATGTATTCTGAATGAAATGGTACCTCAGTTATGTAGAAAATACGACTGAGCAAGCTAAATTAACGAAAAAGTAGACAGCAATTTCACGCATCTTCCTAACACAACAGCCTTGATATGGTCCGTGTTTACATTTTCTGCAATGAAATTACATATTTTATATTGTTTTTATAGATGAAATATACATTAATTTAATATGATAAAATGTATAATCTAAGTTATACCCCATTTGTGCACAAGAGTCAAAATTAACTACATAACTTAACGTTAGCATTGCACATAGGCCTAACATACAACATGATATTGTGAAGAAATAAGATGTGTTACACTAGTGAAATAATACTATTTAACATATGGACAGCATCTTTCAAACCTGTATTCTATCGGTGTACATAGGATGTTTCAGTAAAAGCATGCAAAAATGAAACTGGGAATATGTGCCATGATAGGAATGTTTTGAGTTCAGGAATGTATTGTGTACAAGACCAGCTAATTGCATTATGGACATAAACATGTAGGCAGACCATGATGTGTGTTTACGAGGTGGCTCTGTTGTCACTAAATTGCCACATTACACACATATATCAAGAACTGACTCAATGCGTGTGGGATATTTGAACAGGTGCAGCAGAATCTGTACACCATTTTCATGCTTGTGTTGAGGTAGGTGGCTGTCACTTTGAACAACTTTTGTGATACACAAATCGATACGTTAATATCTGGCTGTCAGTGGAATTGTCGTGTACAGTATTACTTTCAGTAGTATACAAACACAACGTAGGTAATACACATAACCAATCCGGACACCTGCATTCATGTTAACCATGTTTACGCCTACATTTCCTTTCACTGGTTCCGCGGACCGCATGTTCTGAACCTAAAAATTCTTTGTGGTGCTGCCCCCATTCCCAATTTCATTTTTGCAGACTTTTATTGAAACATTCTGTATACCTAACACATGCAAATAATATTAGACAAAATGCTATTCTATTAAAATCTCTAATAAAATGTCATGTCACTAGCAAATGTCTTTTTGAAGCATACATATCATCACAAAAAATAAAACATCTATTTATTGAAAGTAAAATTATTATAATTGGTAAACATGTTGTGATTAAAATGTGGTAAACTACCACTGCCCCAGAACAACATTTCCATGTCAAATAAAGTGGCTTTATGGGAACAAGAGGAGTAGAACAGGCAAGGAAGAAAAGGAAGGGTAAAAGGCAGTTATATTATTATTTTTTTCCACTTATGGCAGGCATTAGTATAAACGTTGGCTGGTGCTGCTGTCACAGGTCAAGGCATAGAATGTGCTATACTGTGTATGTGTATCTCAGCAGACAAGTACAGCATGGTAATGAGAACTGCACCAGCGGAGGCCGCATTGTGGAATAGTTGACAGGTCCATGGCCTTAGTCAAGTGCTGCATGATAGTGACAGTAAATTTTATGGAATTTTTTCTTTTTTCCCCCTCCCCCCCAGTGTGTGACACTTTCCATGAGGGTAAAGTTCATAAATAAAATTTTTTTTTCAGATTGTTTATTAAAAGAACAATTCACTTAAAGTAAAAGTTGACCTACATTTATAAAGAATATAAAATTAGAATATGACTTCCCCCCCCCCCCCCCCCTTTTTTTTTCCAGTGCGGCATGTTGCATTATTTTCAAAAAAAATAAATTAAAACTACATCTAGTGTATAAGAAATTGTGTTATAATGGGAAGTCTGCAAAGCGATAAAATATGCGATAAAATGTAGTATTTTAGCATGCTACTCTGATTATTTTCTAGTTTTGACTTTTTCATCGTCTGAGTAATGTGTGTATACGTTTCTTTCATTGATAATGAATTTTAAATTTCAAAGTGCCAGACCAATGCTATGATGTGTTAATGGTTGTATGTACTTCAGAGCAGATAAACAAATTTCTGGAATATGACTACTGTGCAAACAGAGGGGGAATAGACAAAATTTAAATTTGTCCTAGTTAAGTTTTGTGTGCCCAAAATATTTCTCTGCACATGATATTGAACTATCATGTTTACTTAAATATTAACTGCTATTGAATACTCTATATTGAGATGATAATGATAATAATAATAATAATAACAATAATAATAATGTTTAGCATGCCCTACTTAAAGATTACGTAATTGAAGCTTAAATGATCTACGTAGGAATAGAATGTGAATAGTAACACTTTTCTTCTTCCCTAAATTAAATTAATTAACTGGGTTGAAATATATATAGAAACAAATATTAACTTAATAAGTACAATTAATAAATTAAGTTATTTACATGTAACAGGGTATTTTGTCCGCGGGCCAGTTTTAAGAGTTTGGTAGGCCACTTGTGGCCCACAGGATGCTAATTGAATAACACTGCTATATACTGTATGTCTATAAAGAGAAATGTTAAATAAACACAAACATAATAAAGTACTGTACCATCATAATATAATAAAGCTATGTTGCTGTTTTGTTAGAATGCACGTGAAATGAGATTCCAGTCTATGTTTTAAAATAGCTGGTTATATATTAAATTATGCCTAGTAATTTGTTCTTTGCCAGTGTAATTTGAAATGAAGGTATATACATGAAACAGTGCTGCAATACCTTGATAGCCTCGATACTTTATAGTATTGAGTATTATATGAGAATATCCAAAAGTATAGAATTTTTACATTGTGCTAATGGTATTTACCATGCACACTTTTTCATCAAGCACAAAATTACAAAGTGTCCATAATAGTGAAACCTTGTTGCAATCCCATTTATTCCATTTTCCAATATCAGTTGTTTTGTTGTTTGGACGGTCCCAGCACCTATCCTATATAAACTATGTAAAATAAACCAGCATGCTACGACTCTTAAAACATAAATTTCCCACATCCATTGATCAGATATTCTGCCTGAAAGCCAAAATATATTCGGAACAATCATTTATAGCTATGATATACAGTGGATTTTCGATGATTCATTCCAGTTATTTACGTTTTACTGTATTTCTAATTGGTACATTCACCATAGATTGCGCACATCTTTAGTTTTTGAATGCTACATGAATGCAAAACAACACAGGTAATCGACAACTGGTACTATTGATAGTAATGTTTACATTCCGCAACAGTTTTCCATGTTCTATAGACTACTATTCTTCTTCTTCCTACATATTTACTGCATTCGTAGGTTGGCGACAATGAGAAACCGTCTTGAATTCTTATTCTTCTTATGTGTTTATTACACTCTTAGGTTGGCGACAATGAGAATGAATCTCACATTCTCTGACACTGTATTCAACAATCTATTGGTCTTGTTATTGTAAACGGAATTTGAAATGAGTTCAGAGCCTTGGTGGTATTCCTTGTCCCATCCTGCACAGGTGTGTGAGGTGCAATGGTTAAAGGGCATGTGGGGATATATCTGGTAACCAAAGTGCACAGAGAATCACAAAGTGTGCTGCCACGCCATTCAAATGTATGCTGCCTGCTGTCCTCGAGGGAATTTAATTACTTTGTTTATCATTGCAAAAATGTTATGGCCAGCCCTCTCTCAGCACAACTAGGAGTGCAGGGAACTTTCTGTATTGGGCCAGCATTTCCATAGTCATTGTGGTTCTCCAAGTTGACAGTCTGAAATCTTGATCCTTGTTCATCCTTAATCACTAGGTTTGCAGATCCATGGAAGTGGCAAGTGGCTGCAAAAACTGTGACAAGCAAGAGTAAATTCTATGGACTGCAAACATTGGTACAGTGGATAATGAGATTGATGTATGGGACTGTTGAACTGGATGTACGAGTGACAACATGGAATAATGACAATAGACAATTATATTAAATATGTGTAAATGATAAGTGTGAATTAAGTGACTGTATCCAATATAAAGCCAGTGATAAGGACTTAGTTTTGAAATTGACATTAAATACTGCGCTCAATAAGTATAACAAGTATTAATAGTAGAAATAAGCTGTTTAATGTTGTAAATAATACCGGTGTGTCTTTTTATAGCATTGTAAATGTATTTTTAAAAATTTGATTTAATTTGATATTTATTAGGACCTCCATTCCTCACAAACTCAGTTATGCCTCTTGGCATCTTGTAACATTATTTTTATTATTTTGTATTACTAATATTTATTTATATGAATATGGCAAGGAGAAGGAGCATGGGGTTTCTGGCACATTTTCACTCTTATCAACATCGACTGTTTATGATTAACCTGGGAGAGATCTCGGCTCAGGATAGGAAAAACTCCTGGGTTGCCCTTATCTTCATTGGGTGCATTTGTTCAACTGTGAGAGGATCCCGGAAGCGAGTGCCTGCCCCACTACCACGCCGCACCACCCCATTCATTAGTAGGGGCGTAGGACTCCGAGGTTAAGGATGTAAGAGTAGTACAAGTGTCTCTTGGTGATCAAAGGGTTAATTTTTTAAAATTGCAATTGATTAATCAAAAGGGTTAATCACAACTGTATAATCAAAGGGGTAAATTAATAATTGTGACCAATTATTCAAAAGGGTTAAGTAATTGCATGTGACGGGTTAACAGTCATGCAGAGGTAATTGTTTAATTGAAAGTGTTCAAAGGGTAAGGTCTAATTGCGGTTATGTGTGGTGAGGGAAGGGTTAAGTGAGGTAAGGTTCTATCATTTGGGGGGAGCAGCATAGGTCTTCGCCCTTCGAAATCTGGAGGTCGATGAGTGCTAAGGGGTTGGAGCAGCAGCATATACACATGTTGATCTAGGAGTAAGAGTGTCATAAGGGCCATTTTCTATGTTGCTTCTTCGAAGTTTGGAAATGGACTGAGCTCTGATGGTTGGTGAGGGTTAAAAGAGAGGGTGTCAGGAGCGGCAGTACTCCATTCAAGTCTGTGTCTGGAGTCAGAATAAGCTCGGATGGTATGTGAGGGGAAGGAGAGGGTGTTGGGAGCAGAGGAGGTCCGGTCCATCTTGGATGCTGGCTGTGGAGAGACTAAAGTGTGATGTTGAGGGAGGGAAAGGAAGGGGGTGTTGGAAGCAGCAGTGCACCGTTCAGGTCGATGTCTGGAGACGGAATGAGCTGAAGAGAGAAAGATGATGTTGCTCCGTCACCAACCGCCATGCAACTGACCTCTGAGACGAATGATTGTGGTCAGAATAGTGCAATTAATTATCCAGTGTTTAAAAAACAAATACAGCGTTTGAATTGAATATTTACCAATTGAACAAACTACAACCTCTGAAACATGAAATACATATTCAGAGAAACTAATTACTATGGAAAAAATGAAACAATCAAAAACAATTACTTACCACACGCAACAAGATGAATCACCAATGAAATACAATCATTCACAAACACTGAGACGAGTAAAACTAATCATTCACAAAAACCAACACAGTAGAAATATTAAACAATTACAAGCACAAGACAAATACTAAATATGCACAACGAATTACAAATGAAACATTAAGTACTAAACAAACACAGGGACAATTACTAAGTAATGAGATGAATTAAACAAATATGAAACATTAAAAATAATATAATGCAATGAGATATTAAATTTCATTACAAGCATGCGCAATGAGACAATGACTAATTACCAATTAAAGAAATACCAAAACATTAAAAACAATATAACACATCAAAATGAACTACCAATCAAACATATCAATCACAAATATCAATATAATTAAACAATTACAAGCACGGCACAATTACTAGGTAAACAATTACAAGCATGACATAATTACTATGTATGAAACATAATATAATGCAACGTGATACATTACCAATGAAACAAATTAATCACAAATACCAAGTGAATTAATCAATTACAAGCAATCGCAACGAAACATTAATTACACAAACCATAATTATGCACGAGTACTACCACCCTAAGTGCACACTCAGACCGTGTCACTCCTGAAGACAGACTGAACTCAGGAAGTGTATACATTTCACTATTTTCCCCAAGCCCAGAGGTCCCAATGCGTTTTATTGTAGTAAATATACAGTAATCCCTCACTAACCGTGGGGGATATGTTATTTAAAAATACCGCAGTTGAAAAAACCGCTGTAGAAGAATATAAGCGTTTATGGGGAAAGGAGGTATAGGGTAAGTCGGCCGAATATTTGGCTTTTCTTTACTAGGAAATCGGACGTATTACACATGAAACAGTAACTAAATACACTGTGGAGATGCCTTACATTTGAAGTAAAACACAGCACTTTACTTATTGATAATAGATATGAAGATACATAATTCAAAATTAAATCACTCATGTGCTGGGGCTGGCAGCGAATACATTGCCGTGTGCACATATCTGGGCGAGCGCCTACATCTTGTGTAGCGCTGCCGGGCACAGTGGCTTGCTGGTGCAGCTCGAGCCTAGATTCTCGGGGCTGGGCAGCTCTCGGTCGATCGCTACAAGATGATTCTGGCTTGTTGGCTTCTACACTGGCATGATGAGGCCCAGCAATTTTTACGGGAATACAAAATTTATTTGCGGTCTGCTTGAAAGATTAATTATCCTGAGATTTTCATCAAAAACTTCTGATGTGGCCTATCCACACACAGGGCCTTACTCATGAAGATATGGTAATTTAAGAACAGATTTTATTTGCACACACTTGCCTTTATTCACTTTACACATAAAATTGACTTTGCAAGAAGGAAAAAAAAAAAAAAAAATCTCACCATAAAAATTAGCATCTTAGATAGGCATGGGTGCACATAAACTTAGAATAAAAATTAATAAAAGTACATTGAATTAAATTTGAAGTTATCATACATACACTGATTAAGAAACTAATCTGTAATGTACCACTGTTTTTACAGCAAAAGAGGAGGGATGAAAGAAGTAAAAAATGACAGGGAGGGTAAGCCAGTTTGTGACTATGACAAAGAATTCTTATTGACCCGGCCTGCAATTCCCCCCGCCCAAAGACCTCACAGTCCCTTCTGGCATGAAGTAATTTATTTGCTTCACACTGCTTGGGACAACAAATGTCAAAGTATATGATGGCAGCTTGAGAAATGTGTGACCACTAACATCAGTAACAGCTAGTTTTCCATAGACTGAAAACCGTGGATAATAGAAACCTGTACGCGGTCGGAAAAAGGTCTACAAAAAAATTCAGCGCATAACTGAAACCGCTGTTCAAGTTACCGCAGTTGGCGAGGGATTACTGTATTTCCACCATTTCTACTAATGTGCTACACTATGTCGTTAGACCAATTTCCCATCATTTCAATTTAACAAGAGCAATATATGTCTTTTAAAAAGATCATGTTATACGTAAAATATTAAAAGTCACAAATAAAGACAGGTATATTAAAGGAAAAACAGCATCCAATATGTTTCAAATTTTATTAACACATTAAGTAACACCTTACAAACAGTGTATTACAGTCTTGTAAGGTCCTTGTTGAAAACCCACAAATCATGATCTTTTGTGAAACATTTCCAACGAACCAGTGATGTATCCTTTTCGCTTCTAATAACTTTAACTAAATATTCATCTGGAGAATTAACTTTTTGCAGTTCAAATTCTTAAAAGCCATTATTATATATTGCTTCACCATCATAGCTTTCAAGGTAATACACGTAGGGAATGAGTGTCTAACTGAAATAACTGTAAATATTTCACACAACCAATTGACATTATATTTCTTCTCAAAAACACCTTTGGTCTTGGAAATGTGTACATATTCGACAATTTTAAGATTTGTTTTCTCACCTCAATTACTTTCGGATTATTATATACTGTTTTCAACATCCTATTGTCTTTAACTTTTTCGGGTGCCATTTTGATAGTTCTGTAGTATTTTTAATTATACAATTTCACTATTTCTGGTAAAACGTCCACCCACTTGTAAGTTCTATGCAAAGTGAAATGTTTATATATTAGTTGTTTTAAACTCTTGTTGAAATGTTCGACTAAGCAGCTTTTATTTCAGAGTACGTTACATAATGATTAATTTCATACTTTGTCATTAGTTGCTTGAAATCACTATTCAAGAATTCCATTCCTTTGTGGGTGTGGAGATTTTTAGGAGTTCTTTCTTGTAATACTTGTTCCACTGCAGCGGTAACTTGTTTGCCGGTCTGGTTCTTCACATGTATACCCCACGCATATTTTGAATAAACATCTATTACCGTTAAAAAATATTTGTATCCCTTATTGTAGTTTGAAAGCAATGTCATGTCACACAAGTTGGCTTCAAACTAATTGTTCATTCCCAGAGTAATAACAGTTCCTCTGGGAAACTTTATACAAGCAGGGGCATGTAATTCTTGAGCTATTTTACTAAACTTCATTACAAATATAACCTCCTTCACTCAATTATTTAATAATAGACACAATTTCATTTGTATGTGAATTATTCCCATACTGTTTTGATGCGATGAGAAGTTTTAATCTATTCACCAACTTGATGGGATTGTTCCAATATACAGGAGAAAACCAATCACCCACTTCATCTTTATATATTCCACTTTCAACAATATCGCCTAATAAATGTAATTTTGGGGGATCTTCGTCTCCTGAATGATTATTTGCATTTGTGGATGCAACAAGTTCCTTATACTTTTCCAGATCAGTGTCAAGAGTATCCATTAGGAAATGTTTTAAACAATAATTCGAACAATCCTTTACTCGCATTGGTTACATAGTCGCCTACTTGAATTCTATTTTCAGGCAAAAACATAATTACTGAATCTCCCAGAAACCATACATTGCCATGTCGATATACACCAAATGTTGTATCGCAAGCAGGCGAAGAACTTTTTAAAGCTAAATATCTGCATGTTAATTGAGAAAGGGTTTGCTTTTTCTACTCCTGGAAACGTTCTTCTAACTTAATATCATCTGATTTATCATTTGATGCAATTAATGCGCTATGTATTATATCAATTCTGTTTGTAATAGGTTTAAATATGTGTTCGTTTAAAACATCCCATTCCATTTGTGTGCCTTTAGCTTGCAAGTATTACTCCTTTGCAATGGATATAACAATATGTGATTCCGGAGCGGAGTCGGACATTTTTTTTATTAGTTCACATTAACGTTCCATTATTTATATAAACTAATGCGCCGGTTTCCTAGCTGCAACACTTGTTCGACTACTCTGGGCCTTTTCAGTCTTATCGACTTTACCTAAAACTGCATCTGATATACCTCTAATTCATCCTCTCAAGTCATTTATAACCAGAATTATTTGTGAGTTAAAATCTTCACTTTGCTTTTTCATTTCTGCTTCCATAACTAAACTCAATATTTTATTAATCAGCTCAACACTAATATATTGTGACATCTCTTCCATTCGTCTTTCAAGTTCATCTGCAATACTAGTAGTTACCGATTCATTAATTAAACTTTTTAAACATTCTAAATGTTCATATGGTCTAGTTTCCATATTCTGCAGTGCAGTCATCACGTTTGCTAAAATTTCGGAAACGTAACTAATATTCGCAAACACTTTCGTAATACTTTCAGTTAATTGTATTAATTTTTCTTGTATGTCGCTTTGTTGCAATTTAAATACATCTAGTGTAATTGTGTTTTAAGTGTTCCACATGAGTTTATTTACCGGATTACTATCTTTCACTGCCATACTTACATTGCGTAATATATGCCAGTTCAAATCACAATTCCCATCACAATTTTTGTTTAAACATGTATTGTAATGACTACGTCTTATACCGCCATGTCCAAACTTTGAAATACTTATTATTCTTCATCTGAAAGTATAAAACTATCAAACCCACAACAATATCTACCTTATAGAGGAAGTATAGGCATAATTATCAGAAAACCATACTTGTCTTTCCAACAGTAAAAACACACATCTTTAAACTTTGTAAATGACATATCCCCTATAGTACAATCATTGTAAATATGTTGTAGATTCAAATCGTCCATTTTAAAAACAATTGATGCTTTTGCATTATCACACAAATTATGTTTTTGAATACGAGTGTAACTTAGTGAGAGATAAAAGCTTTTGATGTTTGAATGTCTACCAAAACTAAAATACATAAGTATTTTGCCTCGAAGTTCACTCCAAGTATTGTTGAATATAAATACAGAATTGGGTAATACTTCATTCTGAGACACAATTTCATCTTCATCAGTAAAAGGGAAATATTGCATTCCTTCAATCAATGACAGAATGTTCGCTAATCATTGATGATATTTCTCTTGAAGTATTTTTTTTTAGAAAACACTCATATGTTTTCAGACTTCAAGCCATTTGCATGTTCTAAAAGTGACATTATACCACAAGTTTGTCCACATGAAGAATTCCATGTTTCTATTCAATTACATTTTGCTGCAAGCAGTGTTAGCTGGGGCTGGCAAGCGACACTCAAGTACCGGAGACGGTGCAATCACGACGAGCCAGCCTGGCTGTTATTAAAACACTCCGCCACCGAGGTAGGTCATGATGCTAGGCAGAGTAGGATAAAAGGTTGAAACGATAGCTGCTCGTGGCCATCTTGCTCCCGAGAGAACGACGAGATGCCAGCGAGGAGTACCACCAGGCTGTGGTACCTGCTTCAATGCCCAGCACTGCCACTTGAGGTCTCGCTCGACGACGCAGACACGACAGCAAAGGGTAATTATAATCCCAGTAGAGCGCCAGAGGTTGTGCAGTGTTAGGGTCCTCATCCTAATTATTATGACTCCTCAAATCATGAGCACTTATTCTATACTTCATTGCTACAGGTCTGCAGGACCTACTAAAGTAATTGCTATTAGCTGAGTAAAGTAATTGATTAATGTAAAGTAAAGAAGAGTGAATTTGTATAATATTTAATGTAAAGCTGTGAGTAAATAAAAGATAGTACTTTGTACATTTAGTTACCGACATCCTCAGGACAAGTCACAGCAGTTTTCTTTCGTAGACTCAATTATAGGGAGATGCACACATTGTTTTACAACCTTCATTGTACACAAGTACACAAGGTGTAACGTAAAAACTATAAATGCAAGCATATATATATAGGAATGCGTTCTGTTGAAAACAATGGCTCTTACGAAACGCATAAAAAGAGTTCGTGGAGTATTAAACACATTGATTAATAAATTGCCATTTGAATTGCATTTACCAAAGTACAATTACTGTGGTCCAGGAAAGAAACGTGCAAAATGCCTGGTACAGAACGATTAAGCAGTAAACACATTTTATAATGTCTGTAAAGAGCATGACATAGTTTACGCTCAAACAAACTATTTGAAACAGTGACATATTTCAGATAAAATTCTAGCCGATAAAAAAAACAAGTATTAGGACTAATTAGAGACCTGAAAAAGTAGGTGTAATTTTTTTCAAAAATATGTGTTTTTCTTTTGGAAAAAAGGTGTTATTTTTATGAAAAATAGCTGTTATTTTCGTGCTACAAAAACTCAGGTTTCTGCATGAGATTGCTCCAATTTTTAATGTGCTCTTTATAAAGACATTCATAATTTGAGATATGTCACTATATTCGTAAAACCTGAAATTGGCAATGTTATTCCTATTGATAAGCGGTGTTTTCTATCAGTTGTTATTTCCATGCAAAAATTCCTAACTCCCAGGGAAATAACGGTTTATCAGCAGACAACATTGAAAACAAGTTCAGATTTTACCTAAGATTTTGTATTCTGCCTGTCACCTGGAATAACAAACTGTTGCAATGCACTGGCAAGAGCATACTGTTTCATTAAAAGAATAATGTAAACAATTTTTACACAACTATGAAAGCACTGTTAATAAAAATAATAAAAGTGCCTTGTATGAACAGCAAAAAATATTAGAGAAATCTGCCTATACGTTTTTGAACTATCGAAACTTTCAACAACAGATTTTTTCGTTACGTCCGCTGACAAAATTTTTCTTTCTTCAAAACGTCTCAATTTTTACCGCACACATTTACAGAGAATGTGTTTGATAAAATACTGTTTACTGGCCAAATACAAGTTTAAAACACGTGATATATTGATTCACAAATATATTCTACATAAGTAAATGCATATAAACACATTTTTCACCACCGCACTACTCGCTTTGTAAAAAATAAAGAATTGTTGGTTAAAATGTGACGATACTATACGAATGTAAACAATGCGTGAATTCCATAGATAATTGGGTGCTTGGTGGACGTAAACACAAACTGCGTGTTTTCCTAATGAATAAACTTTTGCAGGGCTGTGAGTAGAATGTTCCCTCAAACATATCATCACTTCCTCTCATCTTATCTATGGTCATAAATACACATGATGGAAAATATAGTAAACATGTTTTCATTTAAGGTGATAAATTGAAGAAATCTACTGGCCATCTTATGCACGCATTCATTTTCGAATATCCAAAAGCACATAAAATACGTCTTAAGAAGCAACTATATGACGTAAAACAATAATAATTCGTGAAAATACTACATGGTTTTGTACAATTAGTGAATTACAACAGAAATTCTCAAAAATCACAAATTTTTTGTTTTTTATGTGGAAATTCACGTTATTTTTCGCTTTATCGCATTTGCTAATTTTTCAGGTCTCCAGGAATAATCCATTCACATCCAACGGTGAAAATCTCGGCCCTTGGGTTGTAGACAAAGTACTGTGAACAAAAGTCAAAAGAGGTATGAGAGTAAAATGCAAGACAAAGCAAAAAACCAAGAAAGGCGGAATATTGCCAATCATTTTCTCCGCATTTTCACCTTCGGAGCTCTAATGGATGGAGTTTCAGCTCTTGTTAGATTAGGTAAATAAAGTGGGAAAGGAATGTATCTTAAACCATTCAAAATTGGACAAGGACAAAAAAACTCCAAACTAGGAAAGACGAGCAGAAAGTCTTGAACAAACTTCCAAAATGCACACTCACAAACAAAGACATTATTGTATTTGTAAATAAATACATATGTATGTAAATAAATACATAAATGTATATGCCATATTTCTGAGGTGTGTATATGAGAAATGATTTACCAAAGACGTTTACAGAATTGACCCTTGTAGGAATACATTGGATTATATTAATTAAAGATGTGAATCAATCATTGTATTGCGACAGTTTTGGTGATTTACATCCCTCAATTGAAATACACAACTATTTACAAAACGTGCAAATATAGTACAATTACGTAACAGAACAATTACCAAATACAATCAATTGTGGACATTTATGTTTAAGATTCCTGACTATAAATAGAATAAGGCCAGTACGCATAAGCATAAGTGCAATAGTAAAACTGATTAAAGGCTGCTCACGATAAACTGAGGACTTTAGAAATGAGCGTTAGAAATACTTCACTGCCCTGGCGTGCATATATTTTAATGGGCGCAGAGTGACATTCACCCAGTAAAATTGGTGACGATGGATAGAAAGTAGTTCCATATCTTAACGGCGAATATGAAGTCTTAGGTAACCATTGTGTGTGTGTGCGTGCGTGTGTGTGTGTGTGCGTGTGTGTGTGTGCGCGCGTGTGCACGTGCGTGCATGTGTAAATACTAAAAAATTCTTCACGCGTGCGCGCGCGAAGAATTTTTTAGTATTTACCTTCTTAATATTTCCATAGTTTCATTTGATCAACACATGGATAAAGTAGATGGCAAGTGGCAAATAAACTTAATTGAATTTGTCACATACACCAGCATACGCAATATACTCACAATTAATCTTTCACATTCAGCATTGGTGAAGACAAATACAGGATTGTGATACCAGTGGGGTCATATGATTTCGAAGAGTTGGAAACATTCATTAAGCCAACATTACCTGAAAATGTATATTTTCAATTACATGGAAATCCAAATACTCTAACTAGAACAATGCACAGAAATGTCTATATTGATTTCACGGAAAACAATTGAATTGCAAATATGTTGGGTTACAAACGGAAAGTGTGTCCTGCTAATCAATTGCATGAATCATCAAAACAAGTTAATATTTTGTCAGTTAATGTATGTTGTGTAAATGTAAATATTGTTAGTGGGTCATATTTGAATGGAAAACCAACAGACAAACATGAATTCACGTGTGTAGTGGCTCCTGGATACAAAATAATTGAAAAACCAAGTACTTGATCTATTTTCCAGCAATAGTTAATCATGTTGATGAAATAGTCATTACAATTGTCTATCAAAATGGTAAACTTATTAATTTCAGAAACAAAGAAATTACAGTGCAATTACATTTAAAGAAAGGCATATAAACACTTGCATTCTGTGCGCTTTACATTCAAAATGGGCATTGTGTATCATAGTCAATATGGGTGTAAATTAGGCAGTGCGGTTAAGCAACTGGATGGTTCAGTTAACATATATAAAAAGATGTAAATGGAATCATAAAGCACTCACTTCACTTACTAACCCCATGGGGTTAACACGGGGTAACAAATTGTTTTAAGAGAACTAGGTAATAAAGTTAATTGAAATGGAAGACATACTTAATGTCGAACAGCCCATAACGTATGAAGACACAGTCACCAATACTTAAATACATGTGTATGAACCATTCTGAGCAAGACCGTATATGTTTCCGTCAAAAATAAGGATTCCTTTACAGAATCATGACATTTATACATTACCATCGAAATCAAGTCTATGCTTCAGAGGAACAATTAAAAAGACAGTCGATACAACTTATCCAGTAACTACAGAAATAGTAAGAAACAGAATACTTCATTGGATCGACAGAATTGCATATCTGCTTAATGGTGTTGAAATTGACCAAACTCGAGATGTTAGAATCACATCCACAATAAAAAAACTATCTTTCACAAACCTTAAACAATGTTTATACAAGTCTTATGGGGACCTGGCACCACACTGTCAATTACAAACTTGAAATAAACCCAGGTGGGAAATACGAAGTTGTAATACCACTAAGTGTGGTACTTGGATTCGCTGAAGACTATAGACATGTATAATAAATGCCAAACAATAATTGGTTATTCTATTTGGTAATACGTACTTGAACTCTTATATGACATGGCCAATAAAGAGGAAAGTTTATCATTTGAAATAAGCTGTGTGGAATGGTTGATGCCACATATTGAAATTAACACTCATGAATGTGTAAAGTTTCTAAAATACATTGAAAAGGGGAAGAACCTAGATCTTGCTTATAGAAGCTGGAGTCTGGAGACGTTTCTTTCATTACCAACATCAGACAAAATTGTATGGAATGTAAAATTAAGTTTCTCAAACGAAAAACTAAGGTATGTCATATTTTTTCAAACAAACCATCAAAACAATTTACGATCAGACAGATCAGTGTTTGACAATTGCGATATGAAAAACATTAAACTTTACCTAAACAGTCAAGCCTTCTCTATGCAGATTTCAATACAAACTGTGGAAATTGTGAATATCTTATTTGCTACAATATGTATGCAAAGTTCCAGGAAACGTATTGCGGTAAAGACAGTGCAGCAATCTTGGAACCTGAATCATTTAAGACCAGAGAACTATTATTCATACTTGATTTTTACAAACAAAATGACAGCATTAGCAATAATGTTACTGATTCATGAGTTGAAATAATTGCTAACACACCCATTCCACCAAATACTCAAGCATATGAATTTATAGTACATGACAGATTAGTGTCCTATAATCCATGATAGATTGGTTAAGGTACTGTTATTAATCAGTAGGCGACATACCAACATTGTGTCAAGGTGTTCTGCAATATTCAACGATTTCAGGCTTCTAATACATTGATTATTAAATAATTGACTATTGCAGACATGGAAGACCACACAACAGTCTTCAGCTTTAAACCACTGTTTGACTGGAAATACCCAAGTCCAAAGTATAAGAAGACAAACACTTGGGTTGTAAAACATCACCATGGGCTAGCATGGGAGAGTGGTTGTATAGAGTATGAGGATATGGAAGGTACCTGTAAGAATTACCTAAAACACTTGGAGATATTCATGTGTGGACTTGATCAAAAAAGGATTTTAGAGAGTGTGTGGCATGGAAAAATAACAGATGTACCGAAATACTATAAGTGTCCATCTTTCAGTAGGCTGCGTCAAAGGTATTGCTATAAATCACTGTTCGTCTCGGCAGGTGAAAACTGTAAACTAATGTTGAAATGGTCGTTGATGACCAAGTAGGGTGAAGTGGATGATGATAGTCCGCCAGAGTCCCCAATCAATAATACATGACTAATACTGCAGTGGTTGGCACAACCTGTGATGAGGGAAGGTATAAATAAAGGAGGTGAAGTTTAACCCAGAAAGCTGACTAAGAAGTTAGGATTGTGACGTTGGCAGGAAGTGTCTCAAGGCTTTGAACTAATGAATGTACTTCAGTATATAAGTACTTGCTCATGCATGCAGAAATCCAAATGTAAAGTGAATATTAGCAAATTATAAGTGTGTAGTAAACCGTTTAGAGCTTGTTTGGGACAGTAATAGACGTAGTATCAGTTTGATTTTCGTAGTGTAAACATGACTTCCTTCCATCCATCTAATTTGTACGTCTCTGTCACCCCGGCAAAGTCAAGTTATGAATACTTTTTGTGGTCTAGCGGAATATTGCATCAGTTTGGAGAGACATGTGATGGATTGTTTCATTTCCGAATTATCCATTGCCCGTTAGAGGGTGAAAAATGTAATGATTTAATATCTTGCCCAGACCTGAAAAAATGTCCCGTCTATCATATGTGTCCGACTACGTGTTTACCAGCAAGAATGAAAGAAGTGTACTCACACTTTTGTGTAACATTTAAATTACCAGAGTGTATAATATTACACACATCCGAATACATGAAAGATGTGAACAATCAAACAGATGACAAGACTATAACTCTACGTATTGCAACTTGTCAAGGAAAGAAGGCAGGCGTTAAGGTGAATAAATGTCTTAAAGATTGTTTTACCAACTTTGTGAAAATCCAGTGATGACAATTGCATGTATGTCAGTGTGTAATTTATAAGGGGAAATGTCATGTAACAAAATTAAGAGTTTGAAACCACTACATTGTTTTACTGGCTTCCCGAGTGCATGAAGTGTAACTCAAGCCTGGTTTATAGTTTATGTTTCACATATAAATAATTTTGACACATTTGACGATAAAGTGAATTTAAAAACGTAATTTACACTTTAACTTAACTTAATGTTACATAAACTATGGTAACACAAAAACATGAATGTAACACAACAAAACTAAACATGTCTGACCGTTCGCCCATATTCGTCACATAAATGTTAAAAACTTGGGCGCAGAATATTGTTTAGATAAAACATTAGTAATCTGAATGTATGTAATACATAAAATTTTGTAATCATACATTTAACACATCCCAAGATTCAGAATATTGTTTTTTAAAACAAATATGTATTCAAATGGGTTCATATTGCACTCGCTCGCAATCCCTAAAATTTCCTATCGGTCAGAGTGCTGACTATAAAAGGAGTACGACTTCAGATTCCTTAGTCATTTGTCTTACAACCTCCCTACCTGTGCAGATCTCTCAGCTCATCTACCTGTGCAGATGTCTCGGCTCATCGATTGATCAGACATTTCCTCTACTCTTTTATTTCAAATCACAGTTATCGACGAGTAAGGGAAGGGAAACATTTAGGCCTTGCAATGATTCTTCCAAAACGTTGGCACATTTATTCAGGGTCGGAAAGCACTGTAATTCGCTTTCTGACCCGTCCTCGAACAACGATGCATCATTGCCCAAACTGCAATACATCCTTTTTGACACTGCATTCAGCGCTACACTCATTGACACGCGGATCCCTAATGATGGGACCCACAGTAACACGGATTATGAGCTCTTCTTTAGAAGGTGTAGGGCACCCCTTCAGGCCTTAGTTATGGCAACACCCTGGCCATTTAGACTTAGCGTCAACATAGCGATTCAATATCTGAAGGAATTTTTGGTGGAGGAAGGTGCTACGGAGACATTCTATTTTCAGAGTAAAGCTCTTCCCATCCTGCATTTGTCTAATGTTGGCAAATTGTATGACGATAACATAGTCCTTAGCTAACAAGATTTAAGGAGTTCATTGCTAGGGACAGCGGCTGGGCGATGCAGCTTGTATAGCATATTGATACCCATATTTCGCAGTACAGTCCATTTACCATTGGTGCCGTGCACATTAAATTACCCACATTTATTGGCAACCGGCATGCATGTATTAATGTGCAGTGCCCAGAAGACATGTGCTTCCATTACTCTGTAGTAGCAGCTTTATTTCCTGCTGCAAAGGATTTCGATAGAACCTCTTCATATCCAAAACCTTGTCGGGTTCTGAATACTGAAGGTCTGTAGACTCCTGTAATAATACAGGATATTGGAAAGTTTGGGGAGAACAGTTCTATTTCTATCAATGTCTACTGTGTTCTAGATAAATATAGGAATATTATTGACAAAACTTTTGATAAGGAAGGTATAATTGTGCCGATGCATATTGCTCCTGTACGACATGCTTGAAATGTAAATGTATTGGCCATTCGCACCAGTGGTAATACTGCACATTTGTGTTTAGTTGCAATCAAAAACCTATCACTGCTGCTTAGCAGTAAGTAAACATTGTGAGAAAAAACATGTTTGCAATTGTTGTCTCTAATATTTCAAAACTGAGGAGAAGCTCGCAGACTACACAATTCTCTGTCAACAACACAAGGCTGTTCGCAGTACTTTCCCCATTAGGAATGAAAAGTACCTAGAATTCACAATTACAGTAAAAGCCTCGGTATAACACGGCTGTTGGGGGACCTGCCTTATAGCTTTCTGCTCTATTCTGAAAGTGACCGAGTACAGTAGCAAAAAATCCAGTGTTCTAATGTGGCTTGGCACCTATCTGTCAAACACGGGGCAAATGTTATTTACCGCAGTAACTCGTCAAACATTTAGCTCCTTGCTATCGGAACTTTTTTTTTAAATCTGCATCACTGGACTTGACAGCACCCAAGGGAGAGAAACAGAAGAGAAACGTGCTGTGATGGTCACGTGCATTCAAGAAGAATAACTAAAAAATACTGAATTTTCCAGGCAAAGGATGCACTTATTCCACCAAGGGCAGTGTTGGCTGTGAGTAATTTGTCACATGGGTTGAAGAAGGGGGTTCACCCTCCGCCACCTGCTGGGCCTGGTTGGAAGGAAGTGAGAATGAGAAACTAGGCTCACGTCCAAAGGTTGAATGCACGCTTGCATTGCAGATGAGATCTATCGGTACCTCACGTGTTATGAAACATGTCGCTTGCTTGTCTGATTTACATTTTACGAAGGAAAACTAAAACAAAAAAAAAGCTAATTATTTGTGGCATGCACAGAAAGACTGTTTTTCTGCATTAAGCTTCGTCCACAATAGCTCATCCGCTCGGAATTTTTTTTTTCGAAAATCGGAAGACATACAACATAGCTGGTATATATACACTATAATCAAAGTGTCTACATGTAAATGACTTCCAAGCATGAATTTTGAGGCGCACCTCAAATTTTGGAATTTTTTTTTCGAAAATAGGAAGACTCACAGCATAGCCGGTATATATATATTATAATCAAAGTGTGTACATCATAATTATAATGATTACATAGAGCTATACCCCATAGGAGATTGACGCAGTGGCTTGCTGTTGTCGCTCGTATCCAGATTGTTGGGGCTGGGCAGCTGTCAGTCGGTCGCTACAAGATTATTCTGGGGGGCGGCGGCCGGATAGCCACTGCCACTGCCGTCATTACAGAGCTGGTTCAATTCGTAACAGCGGGCCGGTTTTGGGAACACATGCTGATTGATGCAATTCACGTCAATGTGTTGAATTTCTATAAAATTTAGGCGCATGTTGACCTCTGCACGGGCGTGATGAGGCCCGGAAATGTTTACCGGAATATACAAATTTAGTGGGCTCTACTTGAAATATTAATTATCCCGAATTTTTCATTAAAATCTTCTGACGTAGCCTATACACGCACACGGCCTTACTCGCCAATATGGTAATACGAGAAGACGTTTTATTTGCATATACGGAAAAACATACAATATTGGCTGTAATGAATCGTAGTAAAATAGATCTTGTTGCTGAAAGGAGGGAGAATGTGTGCCCGCTCCTTCCGTCTCATTCATCAATGTCCCCGACTCACGCCCACCTGCCGACAGACCACAGGCTTACCTGACCACACACTTTCCCCTTATTTATTGAGGCCGGGAAACATAAATTGCCCCACGGTATAACTGAATCTGCGGTATACCGGGCCACGGTATTCCGGGCTTCCACTGTATTCCCAAACAGTAAAGATTGGGTTTCGTAGCATATTGTGATACGGAATGTTATTTGAAACCCGTTTCCACTTTCTGCCCAATAATGACACAAGTTACACAACCACCATTAACCAACATGTTCCGTACGCTTGTAGCATTTTGTTGGTGTGTTTATACAATCCAACGTTATCTAACTACTATTAATTTTTGGGTGAGGACTGTATGTACCAAATGGTGGGTAAATTGGTTGAACTTATAAAGTGCATTGCAGGATGCAGGAATATACATCGTGACTGTTCCGATGAGGCCAACATCCGTGGCTGACAAAGCTAGGTTGGCGGCTCAAACAAGTTGACATATTTGTAATAAAGAGCTCTGCACAGATTTTGTGGTTGACTACAACCATTTAACGGGTGAAATCAGAGGCCTCAAACACAGTAAATGCAATTTGAATTTCAGACTACCGAAAAATCAACTTGTGGGTGTTTTTCATAACCTGCAAAACTATGATGCCCACGTTCTCATAAAGCCCTTGGCTGAAGGTCATGTACCACAACCCGATGGAACCATGGTAATAAAAAATCTGGGTCAGATCAAGGTAATTGGAATGGCATTGGAAACACACAAATCTATAACAAAACACATTCCCAATGTGACTGGCATGAAAGGAAAAATACGTTACTTGCAGTTGTGTTTCATTTACTCATTTCAGTTCATAAGTGCATCTCTGGAGACTTTGGCAGTAAATTTGACACCTGTGCAGCTTAGAATCACCCGCTCACTGTTTCTGGATAATACCCAGTTTGAAATGGAACAAAGGAAGGGCTTATTACCGTATGACTTTGTTACGTCTTTGAGTAGTCTGATGAGTACGTTACTCCCACCAAAAAACGCGTTTCATAATGTCGTGAAAGGCGAGGACATTAGCGATGTGGTCTATGTTCATGCCCAAGCCACGTGCATAAACTTGCTGCAGTATGCCATTTACTATTTACTGTGGACACGTGTTTTCTGGCAGACATTTTCAAGAATTTCAGGGCCATATGTTTGGCAAATTATGGTCGTCACCCAGCTATGTACATCAGCCCCATCCCTATCATGGGATGCTTTGTTTGTGAAGACAGGTATGTGGCTAGAGCTGTTGACTGACCCTGACATGTACCTTTTTGTAGAATGTGGAGTTAGGGGTAGTATTACCCAGGTTTCCGAAAGGCTTGTGGAAGCCTATTTACATGGGCGAAGAGTATGACCCCAATGTGGCAGAGAAGTATATTTGCTAATTTGGTGTAAATGCCCAGTATAGCCATGCGATGAAATGCAAGCTTCCTGTTGGAAACTTTAGTGGGTGGAGTGAGACGTGTCTTTGTCAAGGGATTTCAGGAACACTGACAATGATGGGCTCCGTACATCAAATTTAATATTGAAAAACATGCTCAGGCTGCGAACGACTTTGAGAATTGGTTTTTAAACTGATGAATAATTCCGTATATGGAAAACTTTGCAGAATTTTCGCCGGGAAAGGGACATCAGAGTTGTATCGCGGTATGACACGTTATACGGGGTGGCAGAATTCACTGGGCGTCCGACATTCAAGGCATGGCAAATCATTGATGAAAATCTTGTCCTGATCAAATTGTCAAACAGCAGTGTTACGTTTAACAAGCCTTTGCACACAGAGGTGTTGCCATTCTCAACCTTTCTAAGTTGCCATTATACGACTTTCACTACAATTACGTATCCCTTATTTAACATAATAGAATATTACTCTCGTAGAACATCATTTATGAAGAACATAAAAAAACATATTTCACGTGTCTGTTTGTCAAAAACGGATTTGCATCTATACGTTTAATGATATATTTAGTATTGCAAGACATAAAATGTATCACATGATGATATTGTAACATGGATCGTTGCTTTCCAGGATACTACAATTTATTGTTACATAAATATACGATACGTTTTAAAAATGTAATGTTTAATTTGAAATGCTCCAATAGTTACTACATTTTGAGTTGAAACTAAGTGTCATTAAAGTTTTTAGTATAGAATAAAATGTAAAATGAATGTCTTTTTTTTTTATTGTCATGGATTTAGGAATGTAGAATTCAGGTCTCCTGCAAATTGTTCCAGCCACACCCAGGCTGCAGGGAGTTTGGAAAACTCCAGGTAAGCGTGCACACTGCCCGAAGTCTTGGATGTGTCAATGTCTTATGTCAATTTCCGCCCAGCCACTCCTTGAATCCCGTATCACGACACGCCAAGACCGGAGCGCCCGTGCCCCAGAAGGGCGCGGGCAATCAGGTCAACATTTAACGAACCTGGTACAAGCGGTTATCTCAGACCACACCAACTCCACACACTACAGACAAAAAATCCACTTTTAATTTAAATTCCCAGCATGAATACTGACATTCTGCAACACGAGTACACAAACATAAATTACACAACAGGACACCAGTCTGTAAACCCCACTGACAATACCATAAATCCACAGATCATTCCAAACCCTACTCAAGTTATTTTACAACATCCACAAACCATCCCCGCTTTCTCAGAGGAAAGTAATGAAAATGTGGAGGAATTTTTAGACACCCTCAATGCCGCAAGTGAAGTTAATGGTTGGACTGAACTTAACAAATGATGCTGCCTAAAGTTCTATCTGCAAGGAACAACAAAGAGGGCTTACGAAAATCTGTATTACGCCAGTGCAAAGAAAATCATTTCGCAACACATTACAGACAAATTATTGCGCACATTCAGAAAAACTCGACACAACTGATCACTACAGACACCTTTTACAGTCAACAAAACAACGCCCAGGCCAGAGTACACAAGCACACATAGAGAATTCTGACATTTTATAAGAACAAGTGTGACCCACAAATGCCTGAGCCGGAGTTTGTTGAAATTATCTGGACCTCTGTGTCACCAGCGCTTGCTGACAAACTTGTGCCTTTCGAGTACAATTCATTGAACCAGCTAATTCACAATATCAAAAACATTGAGCTTGCATATACAGATGCCAACAGACCATGGAAAACTATTCACAAAGCACACACCATATCAAACTACAAGAGGAAATTAATACATTGAAACTACAGCTACACAAACGTAAAACCACAACCTACACTAAACAGGCTCCATTTCAACAACAGTACAGTCACCCCACTCACTGAGAAAACCACATTCAGACCAGGTACAACGGGCCAATGGTAATTGAATGGTCACAGAGAAGGGACCCATACAGACAACAAACACATCACATCAAGGCCCCTATAAATACAGTGCAAACAACCAGGCAGGCCCCTTAAGAACACAGCACAAAAATTACAGACAGCATCATGTAGAGATAAGGGCCCCTCATTACAGTGAAAACTTGTCTCCCCCACCCAGGAACAGCATGTCCGAGTACGTGACACCTGCAGGGCTATTTTTAATAAAGTTATGCCTCAGTACTCGTATGCCGAAATTTTTAGATTCAGTTCCCGTAGTAACCCGCCTGAGTCACACAAACCACCTCCAGTTCAAACAAATGTGTGCGCGCCTAAAGAAAATATAGTACAACACTCCATATCGAGAATACATTTTGCATCACCAGCAAAACAAACTACAGCAGAAAGGTCAGGTAAAGTTCCGCCTCAGCAGATTTTACATACACCACTGGCGAGGCCAGCTGTTGCAGTTAGGTTGGGTGAAGTTTTGCCACAGCAAACAGCGCATGCGCAGCCGGCCAGGAACAAGAAACGTGAGCTCATCACTTCTCCCTGTGCAAATCAGGCCAGCATTGCCACACCGCCGCATAGCGCGACCCACATTGTTACTTTCCCACATCTAAACAAATTGTCGCAGACAAGCAGAACGTCGCCGGACCATGCAGTCTCGCCTGAAGATATGTGTGCTCTGTGTTTTTATGCCGGCCATAAAAGCAATCACTGCAGTTTGTTTCCACAACAACAATATGAATTTTCAACAGACATCGATGGCCAATTTAGGTGCTTTAAAAACAAATTTGGAATGACGCCACGTACTGGTTACATAGAGCGCGTGCAGAGAAAAAGCGCTGTAGCCACTGAGTACTGTTTAGATAATACATCGAGCCAGTCCCGCGATTATGAGCCAGCCAATGTTAAAAAACATACTGAGTGGGTCTGCGCCTCGATCTAGTCCATGTAAACAAATACGTCCTTCAGTACAAACTGACTGTCAGCATGTAGGATTACGCTCAGGTACACCCCGCGTCCTCGTTACCATTAAGGGGAAAAAGTATTACGCATTACTTAACACTGGATGCTCGCGCAGTAGTGTACTTAGTACGTTGATTCCGAAAAAGCATGTTTATCCTTTAAGGGAGCAAATAACTCTAGTAGGAGCCACATCTGTTTTAACATCGCCTAAATATCAGACAACTATTAATTTGTACATCAGAGCACACATACCCTCAGATATTTTTTGTTGTTAATAACTTATAGCAGGACTTAATTCTAGGGGCGATTTCATCAAACAATATGAAGTGATTCCTATACTGAAATACGGCCTTATGCTTATTCATGGACATCATTCCAGCAAATTGCTTCAGATAATACCATACTTAGGAACTTCTGCGCACAATACAAGTACATCCATTGAACATTCCTTAAACGCTTTAGATGCTTTTGAATCGGGCCAGATAACCTCACCCCATATCAACAAGAAGTTAATAGATAAGCAGCCTCTATCGCCCGTATTATTGAGACTTACAAAGATTGATTTGCCTATTCTATTTTAGAGTTAACAGAAGCAAAAAACTTTGAGATAAAATTAGACCTGACGACCAATAAACCTATTGCGACCAGGCCATATAGAATCAGCCTCAAAATTAGAGATGAACTTTTACTTCAAATTAACGACATGATAGAGGCTGGTATTATCGAACAAGCTGACTCCCCATGTTCTGCTCCAAGTCTCGTAGTTTACAAGAAAAAGGGGGGTTACAGTTTTTAACTGATTTTCGCAAATTAAACCATTATCTTACTAGGGTACAGTACCCATGACTAAGGACAGAAGACATTTTGAATGCCTTGCAGAACTCACTTTACATAACCAGTTTTGATTTATTTTCGGCTTTTTATAGCATCCCCATCAGAAAGCAAGACCATTCTAAATTAGCATTTACAATTTACGTAGTTGTCTTATTTCAGTACAAAAGAATGCCGATGGGGTTAAGTACCTCTCCTCAATACTTTCAGATGTTTATTAACAAGTTACTAGGCCCCCTACGGTGGACAGTCGCTATAGCTTACATTGGCAACATATTCATTTTAGGAAACTCATTAGAGGAACACTTGTGTATTATCAAAAAGGTTTTTCAGTGGTTACGTATGTTTAATTTCAAGGTCAACAAAACAAAATGTACGTTCGCGGAACACACAGTCAGGGTTCTTGGACACATAATTACACCACAGGGCACAATGACTGACCTTCACAAAGCAGTGCTATTGATCGCACGACGCCCCCTACAAATACCAAACAACTACAAACGTTTTTAGGAATGACGTATTATTTGTGCAGATATATAAAAAATTACGCAACTATCGCACAACCTCTCATAGACTTAATGAAGCACAATACACCTTATAAATGGGAAGAGGTCCATCAGACAGCATTCACTAATCTTAAGAAAGCTATATTAGAAGCGCCAGTGTTACAAAAATTTGATGAAGGAAAGAACATTATATTATATTAGCTTGTGATGCCAGTAATGATGCAGTAGGCAGAGCGCTTCTACAAGAAAACCCGACCACGAAACAGCGCAGTATAGTTGCCTTTGGATCTATAAAGTTATCACTAAATGGAAAAAAAAAATGGAAATGGTACAGAGAGAGAGCTTGGTGTTATATGTTACCTTTGTAACCACTTTCGACAGTATTTAATTGGCGGGCATTTCATCATTGAGACCGACCACGTTAGTCTTAGGTACCTGCGCACCATGGGTGAGCATAACATCTGAATTCTAAAGATGTCAATAGCATTGAGCGAATACAATTTCGAGCCACATATAATTAAAAGGAAGCTAAACACACTCCCTGATGCCTTAAACCGTATAATTACAGACACTTAATACCCCAAGACAAACCATTACTGTTAACAACATCAGCTACACAATGAAAACAGACATTATGAACTGCACTTCGCTATACAAGGCTATAGCTGAAAGCATTTTGCAAAACCCCAGTAAAGATAACGAAATTAAGTCTGGCATTCTTAAATACACTATAAACAACTGGATGGATATTAAACTTTTTTTTTTTTCAGTCGCAAGACAAAACACGAGTAGCAAAAGCCATAGCTGAGGAGAAAATCTTTCCAATTCACGCTAACTGCAAAATTCTCACAACATATCACGTTAGTCACCAAGTCATGGAAACTATGCCTAGTAAAATCAAGGTGCATTGCATTGATCCATTGTTAAATTGTACTATTATTATCTTGAACAAGACTGACATCCCACATTTTCTGCCTGCCTATAGCCATGAGCAAGAATATGTCAAAATAGACGATGACTCTATCCTATATTTATGTCCCATCACCGCCAACACTACCCCCGTTGCAGGAGAATATGACAGTGACCCCCATATCAAAAAGATTTAAATTAGCATTAGAAAATCCAGATTTAGCAGACACAAAACACCATCGACTTAGCCGCTGTTATGGCATGACAGCAAACAGCGAAAGTTGTCTTAAATTAAACACGCCACAAGGCATGAAGAAGTTAACACTAGTTCCACAATTATGCGTTAACTAAATAATTCAGGCCCACCATGATGTTATTTTCAGGGGAGGACACTTTGGCACATTTAAAACTCTTGAGAAAATCAAACTAACCTATTATTGGGACACCATAACAACTCACATAAAAACTATGTCCATGCTTGCCAGGTATGTCAGAAGACAAAATCAGCCAATGGTAAACCTGCAGGCCAATTAACATCTATACCACCTCAACCCCTTGATGTCGGGTGAGACACGAGACGAACGATGACACAAATTTGGGTAATTTGGGTGCCAGCGGTGCTTCCCAATCACCGCACTATTTTGACTCATGGTTCTCAGGGATGTTGTGGGTTCCGTGTGTCCGTCTCACCCGTGCGTACTTACAAACACGTTGGCAATACTAAACTTTCATAAAAATCACTGAAATAAACAATTGATAAACTTATATGTGGCTAGGACACTGTCACTACTGAATAAAAAATTGAGTTCACTGTAGACTTGCTTTTATTGATATTGTTCGTACACATCAACATGCCAATGAAATTATCTCGGTCATGACTAGCCAATTCCGCTTGGGTGCTCCCCAGCCCGTAATTAATCTAGCACACGCCTAAATGGATGATCTCACCGAGGTGCATGAAAGCACAGCCTTCACAAGGGAAGAGGGCCAACAGCCGCTAGGGTGGACTGACGGTTTTTCCCTGAAGACAGGACAAGGTGAATGACAAATGAAAACCCTTAATACACATTAGCACGCGTGATAACTCTGCATCGCTAACACAAACTCGTCTGGGCTCGCCCTCCAGCACGTGGTTAGTGTGGTGACGGCCTATACAGAGAGCCGGCTAGGACGGGAATGATTGCACCGTACACTTACAAAATTACATTTACCCTTGAATAACACGTGAAATAAGATTGAACACTCGTCCAATTCTTGTAGGAACAGAAAGATTATGTATCATTATTTACAGAAAGTGGAACGTGGAGTCACCTGAGAATTCCTCGGCCATGTAAGTACCCACTTCTGCCGGACAAGAGGCATACAGCTCCTCGGTGATATGGGCACATGGTGTTGTGATATCCTAACCAATAAGCACTTGCATGCATTGCTTGACAACGATGCCCAGCTCGATAGTCAAATTCAAACCCTCGCAGACAACATCCACATCACAAACAATGCCCTTTGTGTAACCCTAAAGGTAATTAATGAAATTGACCACAAAGTTGCAGGTAGAATCAATTAGTTGTCACAGAATATCAATGGTCTATCTCAAGTTTTCAAAACCCAACAGTCTGCCATAAGCAATCTGGATAATATTGATCTAGAATTTACCCTGCTATCCACAAGCCTTGTGCAATTGATAAGTAATGTTATTATTGAAGAGTTGGTACAAACTTACATACACTCTTGCCAACTCAATAGGCTATCACTGAGTGCAGTAAACAAAACACGGTTGTCTAACGACCTAAACAAATTAGATTTGAACTACACAAATCGAATCTTACCTTAAGTATTGGTATTAACAACATAATTAAGTATTACACTCACGACTTGGTCGAGTGTACCTTCACCGACACACAAGTGGTTATAGAATTACAGATCCCAGTTATTCGTATTCAATCTAGATGGCAAATGTATAAAGTAATGCCTCTTCCTTACAGTATGGAAAATCAGACATGCGCAATTCCGATTCCATCTACCATAGTTTCTATTGATCGAACCACGGACATAGTGAAAGCCATATCGCATTCACCCGACATGCCCCCGGATGTTATAGCCTTCCCCAAGGAATCACTAATGTGTGAAAATTAAATGTATCAAAGCAACCATTTAAGCTTTCAGATGCCAATGCATGATTCTCCAAGTGTAAATTTCAGTGCACACATGACATTTCATTTTCCATTTACCCTATCTTTCCACATCAGTACGCACTAACCAACTGCCCCCCCCCCCCCCCTTTTCTCAAGGATACAGGTTTTTATTATTATTATTATTATTATTATTAAAAAATTGGGTACTGTCGAGGTACATGTACCATGTGAATGTCACATCACCACACCTGACCAGATTATTGTCGAGGCTACACATCTGTGTGATATACGTGCACCCACAGTCCCACTACAGCAAACTGTGATACCTGTGCACTGGATACACCAGCATTCTTTTCACTTGCAACAATTAACTCTAACAGCTGGTATCCATTTTTATAACATAAGCTCTGCACTCGACCCAAACTGGCAAACCAATCACACTCAGTTGCCAGTCCTGCCAGCAATTCATCCAGTTTACTCGTATGGTAAGTTCAGCAAAAACAAATTGTTTTCTGTGTTCGATGCAGTTCATTATGACTACATAACCCTGGGTATAATTATTCTTCATTTAATCCCTGTAGTCCCTATGTATATCAACCATCTCAAGTTCTCTGTCATATTGTCATGCCTAGAAACAACAAATTAAGCAATAACATTGCAACCAATATGATCTGCAGATGTCTGTTCATATATGTAAAGCATACTAAGTTTACCCTACTATGATATTAATGATACAAAATGCATTCCGCATTTCAATAAAGTTGATTTATTAACAAATGGGCACAGTTTCATGACCTCAAGGGAGAATCGATAGTTGGTTCCTATCAGGAATAACATTTGTTATGTAAAATGGATAACTGTAACTCAAAGACCACTGGGTCTTTATAATTGAATTAATTTTCATTACTCAAATACAGTATGTGCTTCTTGGCACCTACATGTTGACTAATTGCACTCAACATCGGTATTTACATAAATAATTTCGAGACAGATTGTTGGTCATGACTTAGTAGTAACATAGCGTTGCACTCAGGAAACCCACTTTTTTATTCTCTATATACGTACATATTAGATAAGTGCATATTTTTATTTATTAATTGAGGAAATCAGTATTGGTAGCTCACAATTTCCGTATATCTAGTAATGTTTCTATATGAAATTTTACGTTTTAAATTTTTGGTACTTGATCACCCAGTACCACATATAATTACTTTAGTCATACTAAGAGGCAAATATGACCTCCATTTTATTTTCTCAAAGTGTATGTACAATTATGCTACCAATAAAGAACTTTTACAAACCGTTGAATTAAGAAAAGTTTATAGAATTATGATTGTGTTATTAGCTATAAGAAGTGTATTTTTCTTGCAACTGTTTATTATAGCAATATTCCAATTGCTTAGTTTCCATTGTTTATAAAGAATTTTGTATCTCTATCTGTTTAACAATTCCATTGCTTTCAAGCATATTTATATTACATTATTGTTACTATTTTGTTATATCAATCTTGTATAAATTTTACGAAGTGTGCGTATTTCAATGCAAAGACATTATCTATTAGACAAACACTCCGCAAGATAAACTATATATAAATTTTGCACATCTACAAACAGTGTATTGGTATTTACTGCAAAAACACTTCCTACAAACATAAAATTTGTGCCTTACTAAAGTGCAAAGACATCATCGAACATCCTAAATGTGATAGACCATGCACAAAATATTTACAACCACGAACTTGATGCCACAGGCAAATATATAAATGTTATATGAATGTTCTCTACAACAATAAGATAGTGTATATTACAATAACCATTGTTCACAAGCTATAATATTGTAAACAACTTCTCATTTGCTTTTCATGTTGTAGATTTAAGTTCTTTTTTATGTATAATTATCAATTGTGCCTAAAACAGGCTGTTTAATACTTCCCATACGGCAGCTGCCAAAAACTACATCACAGGTAATTAGAACTTGTTTATTGTAAAGAAAGGGTACTACTGGTTTATATATATATAATCTGTACTTATCTGTATACAAATAAGAATAACCTCTCTGGTGTGCAAGTAGGTTGCAGTTTGTAAAACAGCATCACATCTCACGATGGCAAAATGCCAGCTCAGTGTTATAATCGTTGCGCCATGCTTGACAAAAATGGCAAGCCCGTTCGGCACTACCAACCTCGGAGTGCAATATTCCTTTTATACAGGCAGTAATGTTACCTATTATTTAAGTCTTCTATTTAATTAAATATTACTTTCCACAAACAGAAATTCCCATGGTACCAGTTTGAACCACAAAGCTTTTCTTTGAATTAATGTTTCAGCCAGCAGGCACACCAACTTACATCGCTGTAATTTCCTTAAGAGTAAATTTCCCTGGCACGTTGTAGAGCGAATTTGTACCACATACGCGCAAATTTTCAATTCCCTCTTACCCACGTCCACCGCTTAGTCTTCGAGGGGTTCTTTCTTTTAACATTAAATGTGGCGATGGTACCTTCTTCTTTCCTGTGGTCTCGCTACACAACGTGCAGTGGTATTCTCACTATAGCCGACCTTATAAAACCAAATTGTTACGTTTATATTAAATATCTTATTATGTATATGTTTTACCTGCCTTGCCAATCGTATAAATTTTTCATAAATATTTTAATTCTGAATTTTTCTTTGTAAAACGGAGCCTCGAAGTTAGTATTCCGCCTACGAGACTGCCACTACATATAATCGCATATGCCACTATTCGTAATCGTCTTCACGCTTCTGCCTGAGCTCTTCGCCTCATCTTTCCAACCCTGCTTTACCCATGATGACTTCCGCTGGCGACTTCCCCTAAAACAGCCGGGATGGCTGCTATATTTCGACAAAGGGGGCAGTGTGGCAGATGCTAGGAGGCCGCACATGATGAGTTAAGGTATCATGGACTATACATTTTGTGCAAGCCTCCTGTTGCCAAAACACACGTCGATTTACCCACTTCCGGCCACTATAAAGGGTGAGCATGCTGCCCCCCCCCCCCCCCGGCCCCCTTGTTTGACGTGCGAGACTGAAGAAGAACAGCGAAAATGAGGGCATCTCAAATTCTAGGCCTGGAGGAGCTCGGGCCGCACATCAGTCTTCAGTATATGGTGAGCATAAGTGGCAGTGGCAGTTAGGCGTCATCCAGCAATCGAAGTCCCGTTAACCATTTGAGTAAATAATCATTAATTTCTGGCACTTTTACTCATTGCTAGATGTTTGTAATTGCTATTATTACCACTTTGGTAAGAGTCATTAAAGCTTATTGTTCAATGTGTTGTTGATTGTATTGTCCTATATAAATTATTAGTTAACGATATAGTAAATGTGTTTTGAATAAAGAAGTCTTAACTTATTAGAGTACTCACTGACAAATACTCACCCCTTAGTGTCTCCCATTCCTACAGTGTTCTTAGATATTGAGCTTACTTATTAGCAGCCACAAGACAGGAGCAACAGTTAAGCAGTATAAGATAGGATAGAAAAGGGAGGTGCTACAGTTAGCATGTAAGAATATTGTGTTTAAAAAGAGGAATAACATCATACTTCGTTTTAAAGTTTACTCCTAATATTATATCTTGTTTCAAATTGTGCATGACTAAAAAGTCCTGCGGTTATGTGTGACCTGAAATGCACAAGTTAATAGTTGTTTTGAATTTAGGTGTTGCCAATACTGAGGTCGCTCCGAGTAAGGTAATGTGTTCTCTTAATGGCTGGAGTTGTGGTGTTGATATTAAAGTGCTTGCTACACTGCTTTGGAAACACCCGGTGTCAAGTAATGCATAATACTTTCTGCCTTTTATTTTTACAACTCATGATGTTGATGTGCAGAGGCCGGCATGTTGACACTCCAGTTTTGTGGCGTGACGCGAATGTTGATGTTTTCTTGTTTGAGGCGTAGACCTGCTCAGAAAGTTATCAAACTTTGGTTCATCATCGCGGGCCTGGTGACTCATTATGACAACAACTGGTAGTGCCTACGGCGCTGTTTCTTGTGTTGTGTTCTAGAAGAACTTTTTTCTGTGTGAGCCAGAATTTGTTCTTAAAACTTTTGAAGCGATCACCGATATTTGTTGCAAACTCGAAATTTTGCTGCTGTGGAAACAGTTTGCAATGACAGCTTTTGTGACCTGTGTAAAAACAAAGTGTGCAGGTGTCTTGGGCAAGGTTACGTGGTCCGGCAACTTTTGCTGTACACTTGGCGTTTTCAGGTGTTTCGCTGTGTGCTGCTGTGGCGGTGTGGCAATGTTGACCTGGTTTGCGTGGTGGGATGGCGAGTCGTGTTTGTTTTTTGTCCGCTCAGGCGGCGACATATGCAATTCACTGAGGCAAAAGTTTATACCGCATATGTTCTTAATACCGGTGGCGTGAAGTCTATAGTTGACATAGTATGCTTTTCAATATTTTTTTTATGGTGCGCCCTGGTCATTGTGGTGAGGCCGGGCGGCACGTGAAAGTCTGGTTGCTATGTGAATTGAACTTATCAATGTCAGGATAAAATCTATTTGGCACAACTGTATTAAGAATTGTCCTACATGCATCACAAACTGTGTTGTTCCTTTCCTCTGTGGGGGGAGACATTTTTCTCTGTAACTGTGCTCACGTACTTTTACCTGTGTATGGTCAAAATGTTTGTTTGTGCCCTTATGGGGCCTGCTTGACTTTCTCTTGTGTATCTGCAATGGCCTTGGTTCGATTGTTTTCTGTAGAGTTCCCAACTGTGTTCTTTCGTATCCCATTGCCTGGTGTAATCTGACGGTGTACTTATTCAGGTGGAGTGTCTGTATTTGTGTTGTAAGGTATTCTGTTGTTCTTGACTCACTTTTGCTGATGAATTTGTGGAATTGTTGTTCGTGTTTATGAGTTTGTATAATTCCTCTTTTAACATTGTAATCTCCTCTTCGAATTTGACGTGTTCAGAACTTAGGGAGTGATTTTCAACTACCTGGTTGTACCAGTATGTTCCTATTTCAATGTTTTTCATGTTGTGTAGGAGTTGTTGTGTGTCGTTCTGTAAGGGTACAAACTTGTCGGCAATGGCTGGTGAGCGAGATTTCCATGTGATTTGAATAAATTCTGGCTCTGGCAACTGTGGTTCACATTTGTTTTTATAGAAGATTAAGTCTTCTATGTGAGTCTGACAACTTTTGCCTGGTTGGTGTTTCTTTGTGTGTAGTAGGTGTCTGTAGTGGTCCTTTGTGTCAAGTTTTATGAATGTCTGCAATAATTTATTTTGAATATGTTGCCAGGAAATTTGTTCTGCATTGGCGTAATATGCATTTTCGTAAGCCCTTTTGGTGGTGCCTTGCAGGTAAAACTTTAATCGTTTATGTTTTTCAATGCCAATCCAGCCATTTATGTCTCTTGCGGTGTTGAAGGTGTCCAAAAGTTCCTCTACATTTTCGTTACTGTCACCTGTAAATGTAGGGATTTGTTGTGGTTGTTTTACAATGATCTGTACTGACTGTGTTGTGTTAAATTGTTTTGGAGGTTGTTCAGTGGTGTCCGGTATATTAGTGTAATGGTGTTCTGTGGTGTTATTGGTGTTTGTGCTGGGTATATAAATTAAAAGTGGCTCTGTTGCCTGAATTGTTTACAGTGGGCATGGTCTGAGATATCAACTTTGTAGCAGCAACCTGGCATCGCTCACCTACCGCCTAAGGTGATGTGGGGTTAGCTTGTGGCCGGGCAAAATGTTTTAATAACATGCGCTAATTCGCCCGGCTATAAAAGCGCCTCCTGTAGTGGCACCCCCCCCCCCCCCCCCGGTCACCCCAGACGGTATTGAGGCACAAGATGAGATAGTGAGTGTGTGACAGAACTGAAGCAGAAGGCAACTATGTCATTGGACAGAGGAGCTCTGAGGCCAATCAACAGAGATCTACCAGTGAGCATAATCGCATTGTGGTAGGGCGTCACGATATTTACGAGTCCCCGTCAATCCCCTTTTACAATCTGTAATTCTGGCAAGGTTAGAGCATAACTGAATTGGATTGGATTGTCACAGTAACGTAATATGTCTAGTTCTAACTGCTGTCCTGTACGAGTAGATGTATGAATTGTCCAATTATAGAGTTTTGTAATAAATATATATTTTATATAATTATCTTCCTTATTAGTAACCATCGTGAGCTCCCCCATCCCCTAATTGCACCCCTTCCCTCCTAGTTCAGTATTGCATAAAGTTTGACTTAGACCAAGCAGATAATTAGTAGGAATTAGTGTGGACAGGAGAGAGGAGGAAGAACGAGTGTTACAACTTGTACCAGCCTCGTATATGTTGTGTTGGTGTGGGTCTAGAAAAGAATATTCAAATTCGGAATTCTGTTATGTGGGTGGGGTGTGTTGTACGTGAATTGGTTGTATACTCTCACTGGTTAACTGGGTCTTTAACTGTTTGTGTAATTCTACTGCGATTTTAGTGTCACTTAGGTCAGTTAGCAGTGTTTTAACCAATTTCCTTATTGTTTGTCAAGGAGATTTTCCTTGTGTATTAATTTCCACATTTTAGAATAAAATTGTGTGGTGTAGACTGAAGAATTATCTGAGTGTGAGTGTTGTTGTATGCTGCACACTTTGTGTAACTTAAAATTATTTCTAAATACAAAGAAGGGAAGTATTTGAAAGAACTCCGAAAACACACCAAAACAAGTGGAGTCTTGTTAGTTTACAAGGAAACAGATGTTCCAGCATGCAAGAATAAGCGGTAAACATGCATGAGTGTAATAGAAGCAAGATTAGGCTATTGTATTGTGCCGGTGATAGGCGGCATGACGTTAAAAGTGCTAGCTTGCAAGGCCGTTGTTGTGACGTTGCGGACTGCTGACTGACAGACGTGGCTAAACTTGCATACTCTCGCAAACACAATTTTCCTTGACCGCGTGGAAGTGAACAGCTGTTACTGGCTCTGACACTATCATATTGAGTTTACTGGCAATATTAAAATATATTACTGCAATAAAATATACATGTATGATAATAAGCAACTTGGAATGCTCTAAATACAAGACACATTTATTATAACATTAATTTATATTAAATAGAATGATACAAGACATTTATACTTCATGGATCTTACACATGGATTGTGTTCTCATAAGAATATGGTTAGCCAGATAATAAGAGACCTGCCTATCCTTGCTAGGAAACTAGAGTTTAATATGGAATTAGTGTTGATGAAATCCCGAGAGGTAGCTTTACGCTCTACTGCCAAACCGATTATGCTCACCCCAGAAGTGCGGATGCTGTCGGCTATGAGCTCCTCTAGGCCTGGACAGCTGTGATGCCTTCATCTTCAGCCTTGCTGTGACCTCGGCGTTGTCGACTCTGAGGTGACTCACACGAATGTCACTCCTCGTAGTCTAGGTGTGTCTGGGGAGAGGGGGTGTGTCGTGGCCGCTTATATACGCTAGACCCCAGTGGGTCAGCAGCGGGTGTTTATCAATATTTGTGAGCGGTCAAGCTCTGGCCACTACAACATGCAGCAGCAATACTCTGTAAGCTGAGCTTTGTGTTCTCTGTCCACTCTTGGGTTACATGCATGGCCTTCACACATTTCCACTCTCGTGAGGGATGCAAAGCAGCAAGTTTGTAACACTGCGCCCTCCTCAAGTCTGTTCATCCCGAACAGACACTGCAACATAGGGACCTTCATAGAGTGCCATTTGGCCATGTGGACAACCTTCGTCTTCGCCCAAAACCCTTAATGACAAATCTGAAAGATCACATCATTGATCATCTTCAGAATCCTGTAGGGGCCTTCCCAAAAATTATTTAGATTCGAGTACCCTTTTTGGCTCTGTAGGTTGTACAGTCACACCAGTTGTCCTTCTTGAAATATCTCGCCCGACATTTTCCTGTCATACCAGGTCTTCATCCTGTCGATATATGGTCATTTGTGCCTTACAGAAGAACTAATCCTTTTAATACCAGTTTGAAAAGATGAAGCAACTAAAGAATTTCTCCTTGCATCGTCCTTTAGACCATGTGTAATGTTACAAGACATGCTAGTTTTTGACACAGTCGAACATTAACTCGCCTAACTCGGTCGGAGGTAAACACTGAGACTCATATTAATAAAGGCTCCAAAATAAAAATAATTAGAAAAGCCAGAAATATAGTTCAACTGGATTTAATTTCATTTTGCACTTCATTTATAATATCGGCGCAGAAAATTGTGCAGTTCATTTACAGCAGTGGTACAAAAAAATACTTCACAGCAAACAAGCAGGAACAAAATTAAAATCACAATATGAGTATACATTATTCTGTCATTGAAAATACTTAAATTGCAAGACTATTTGCGAAGGCAAGAAAGAAAATTAAGAGAAATCAAACTCTCTCCCAACTCCCTAAATGAATGACGCCTGACACCGGCAGAAATAATTTAGTAGGTTTGAGTTAGTCCAAAATATGATGAAAAAAAATATTGCAGGTGCTGCCAGTATGAGTTGCAATCATGATTCGCATGTACTCTTCAAACGTCCATCTTTGGTTCTTACTGACCGGAACTCGATTCTACTACTCTGTAAACTGAGTTTAACTGGGGCACAAGGGAGGCCGTTCTTACTATAAGTATCTTCTCAAAGCTTTATTGCACCACTGAAAAATGCCCAATCAGGGTGTTGCTTAATGCTGTCATATATAAAAATAGCACCCCCCCCCCCCCCCCCCCCCCCCTTCGCAACATGGGTGTGTATACCATCACCTCGCCACAGTGCGGCCCTTGTCATCGTACCTATGTTGCAACAGCCAGCTATGTGTGCCTAGCTTCTTAGTAAAAGAAAAAGTTGTTGTATCACCTTATGATAAATGCTATTGCTGAACGACTTGAAATGACATTATAAACTTTGAAAATATATAAATTAAATATAAATTCCTATTATTACAGAGCTTTAACCGTTAAATAAATTACATTATTCTTGAAAGTATAGCAAACATAAAATATTTCTCACACATTTAAATTACTGGCACTTGCAGTGGATGCTGCAGGTTCACCTATCTGCCTCTTTTCCGCTGTGGTTTCTCTTTCTGCTGCTGCTGTTGGGGGTAGTAAGCTCTCAGGTGCCCTGGCTGTTCACATGACCACCATTCAGGCCGTCTGGGTGTGGGGCTGCAAAACTCTGTAGCATGGGCCCTGGAAGCAATGTCCCTCAAAGCCAACTGCAACTCCTTCAGTGTCTTCGTTATTCTCTCTTGGTCTTCATTCAGCATCACTGCACTTACTGGACATCGGGCTGCTGGTTTCTGTTTTGCAGACTCCACCTCCAGTGCTTGGGCCAGGGCGTCCTGCATGTTCTGGGTTGCAGCCATATGTACTGTTTGCAGTATCTCTGTATCGGTGGTGGCATCAATGAATAAGCAGACTGCAATGATCTCATGCGTCTCCTCTTGGGCATCCTTCCAGAGTTAGTTGAAACAACTGCTCAGTGTCTTGCCATAGCTCCTACAGTGGCTCCCCTGGTCGCTGGGTAGGCTTCGCAGCTAGACATGGTGGGTATGTCACAGATACCGGCCGCGGAAACGTAACTCTAAGGCCGACACTAGTATGAGGTGCTCCAGACAATGATGCTCTGGCAGAGATTGTAATATGCTCAGTGCAGGACCTCTCAGTACTGCGGCGAGGTAGTAAGCCTTCTGCTTGGCTGACCAGCCATTCAGGGTGGCAACTATTTCAAACTGGTGTTGATACTTGCACCAAGAAGTCTGGCCATCTTAAGGGGTGGGCATAATTGAGACCCCCTTCACCACTCTTGGCTGTACAACACCAATGTGACAACTTATACTGCTTCCCTATTTTTCTTGGCTGCATGTGTGTTGGTAGTGGCACTCCATTGCTGAAGAGATTCATGCAATTCCTTCTCTACTGCACTATTCCTCTATTTAAATTAATTATCAATACTGCCCATTCTTTCACTTACACTTTCCGTCCTTTCATTTACAATGTCCATTCTTTAATTTACTCTCTTCATTCTTTCTTTTACACTGTCCATTTTTTAATTTACACTGTCAATTTTTTCATCCACGTAGTCAGTTCTCATATCCACTAAATCGGTAATGTCTTGTATTTTTTGGTCTAAATTTTCATTTACCAAGTCTACTTTCTTGTCTATATTTTCATTTACGCTATTTACAGTTTCATTTACACTCACTATTACTGAACTGATTTGGTTATTTAAAGTCTCATTCACACTCTCCTTTATAATACTAACTTGATTGATTATATCTTCATTCAAGTTATTTACACTTGCGCTCACACCAGTCATGTGGCTATCTAGCCCTGCAAATAATACTTAAAGTGCTTCTAGTTCCGCAGACATTTTTCTTGTTAGCATTCACTGTGTCAGTTGTACAATACAGTCTTAATTACAGTAAACTCCCGACTTACCAGGGGCAGCTTAAGCTTGATCAGGTTGTGGCTTAACCGTGGAGCCAGTCCAAGGCCAAATATTGAACAACTGCAGCCAGTCGCATGCCGCTGCTATTATTAACCCATGCGCATGCTAGTAATTACCAGGCTGTAGTTGAGTGGTGCGGTACTGATTAATTTTAATATTAAAAGTTTTCTGGTACTATATTTGTACACATTTTTAACAGTGAATATATGTGAAACTTGGAAGTATTAGGAATTTGGGAGAATTATTGGACAGCAAATTTTCATTCATAATATTAAAGTATTTCACGATTATAACACATCTGCTCATCAAAATTGCGAGATAGTGTAGTCTACAGTAGGTTTGTTACAGTGGTATACTTTCGCTACTATCTCAGCGCAAGTGATATTTTTCTCATGAGCTGCAAAGCTAGCACGTCAGAAATCAGTAATTAAAATTTTATTAAAATAATGTCTATCATCATTATTGCCACTGTGTAATTTACGTATATTAAAAATTTTGGTTACTCAAGATAACTTACTATCCAGGATAAATGTGTCTTAATTATTTTCATTACTAATTACATATTCCTGTGTACTTATTACAGGATACCCAAACATCGTCACTCTCAAGACTCTTGGATGTTTGTAATTATATTTTGGTGGCCATTTTTTTTCACCTTACTCATTTTGATGTTTCTGCTCTGCCTCTGTGAGCAAGAGCAAAAATAACTGCTTTTCATAGCACAAATAGCAACTACTAACACCACCCGAACAACATACAAATAAAAGTGCTTCTGGTAACACGAATGGCAACTAGCAGAAACGTAGCAGAAATAGCAATAAACTAGCAGAATATCAAACCACGCAATCACACCTCATAGTTCGTACACATAAAGGCTATTTGTAAATTAACAGTGGCACCGACTGCAACTGGATGACAATATCACATTAACATAAATAATATGTGCTGCAAAAATGATTCCATCACAAACAACGTGTGGTTTTAATTAATTACTTAATTAATTAATTAGATTTATTTTTGCTTTGCTACTGAAGTGGGAAAGGAGTCAGGACAAAAAAAAACGAAATGGTTAGCTGACCTCAGAAAGGGCAGAAAGGCTTGGTGATTGCAGATCAATTCCAAATTATTAGCTAGCAGAATCATTTCACACGGAAATATGTTACGTTAAAATATTTATAGAGCTTTCGGAAAATTTAAAACTCTGGCAAATTTGTTTACATATTTGCATTTTACACATGAAAAATTAATCATTTTGTGAGGGCGTTGTTTCTGAAGTGAGCCACGTACACTCGCCAACAGATAGCAGCATGGTTGCCTATTTTGTTGCTCTGTCATTAAAGTATATCTGTCACATTGTTTTAAAAGTAAATTTTTCATCTCGTGTTGGCTCAAAACTACTCAGGTTTGGAATATAGTATATCAGATTAATGTACAAATATGTTTTAAATACTCTGCGATAGATGTGTGGCCTCTTCAGTTGATATGAAGCAATTGCATGCATGTAGCAACATTAGCAGCAAGCATTAGCTACAGCCTACGAAGAAGAGATAAACGAAGCTAAACTATCTCATATGGTGTTTTTTTTTAACACCTACGTGTTATTCTAGAACGAACTTTAATTTTTTACATTGATAACAGTTGTTTTGTCATGATATAAAATAAAATACATAGACATTTTATTGACGATCTCCTTCCTGATGTCATATTTTCTCCAATGTCTGCTGTGCAAATGTAGGCTGTCAAAATAGCCAACGTGAAATATTCTTATAGGCTGTTCACAGTAAAATGAGCACTTTTTAAGGCCCTGCTGGAATTTTCATTTCATTTATTGTTTAACTTTCCACCACTTTTTAATATCAGCATTGCAATATGACTAATAAACATAGTGTATACATTCCACCACCCTCGAAGGTTAACGTCTGAGGCTACAATAAAATATATTTATTAGGGGTTAATGCATTTTGAAAGGGCCTTAAAAAGTGCTCACTTTACCGTGAACTGCCTATACAATCGTTCTTGCATCAGCTGATACAGGATTTTATATATGTAATGACGTTAATATAATTTATGATGTTGCCATGCACTGTCAAAAAATTGAATTCTTATATGACTGTATTATTCCTTTACATAACATACATGTACAGTATATAGGTTTAAAGTAAACATCTTCCCCTTCCCCTTCTTCCTATTTACTTTGCCAGTGAATGTTGGTTATCAGTGAACACTTAGCCGGTCATTACCTGGGAAAATCAGGAGTTTACTGTATTTTCACCCATAGCTATTACAATTAATCAGTTTGTTTTATTATTACTAATTACTAACTTACTGTCGTACTTAATCTAAAATTAAATACCTCTATCCCACTTCTAACACCAGTGTTACAAGATTCCAGAGGGGATTATCAGAGTTTGTGAAGGTTGGAGGTCTTAATAAAAATAAAATAACTAAATTTGATTTGTAATTTATTCACACAGCTATTATTTTCAGCATTTATATATCTATCTTCACTATTCATTTTTTTATTTCTCAGTGAGTCCAATATTTACGGTCTATTTCAACTTTAACATCCTTCCTAGTGTGTCATCACTCTCACACTTTCAGTCTGTTTTTTTCCCCATCAATTTGTAAGGTCTTTCATTCACTCAACCATTCCAATTAGTCCAGCTTGCCAGTCTCACTATTCTCTGTGCAGATGCTCACAGTTGCAGATTTTCTCCTGGTCGCTTCTCTCGCCGCTCATTTCTCTTCTTGCTCATCATCTATCACTAAAACTACAGCAACTCATCCACAACGGCTCCGAGGCTTGTCACACTTTTATACTCACTGGTCTTGGCCTGGAAAGTTTGACACACCTCAAGTTGCACTGAGAAAAACTAGGGCAGCAACCACCAGTAAATTCTGCATATAAACATGGAAATTCAATCAGCTATAGGTTATGAGCATGACCTGCAAAAGATTTATTGGGGGGCAGGGCGCAGCGCCAAGTCTGTGTAATCTGATCTTCATGTTCGCTGCCCACTCTTGGGTTACATGCATGACTTTCGCACATTTCCACTCTCGCAAGGGAAGTGAAGCAGCAAGCACATAACAATGTTATTACTTCAGTTTATTCCTCCTTCGTAAGAGGATTTTTAGGCCTGGTAATTTTATTGCTGTGTGTACAGTCTTAACAAATACTATACATACTTTATTTGTTGAATTTTTTTGTTGATACAACAGGCATCTGCATAGTGGAAAAAATGAGTTTAGGTGCAAGCATAAGATATCCAAAAAAAATGCAGGAAAAAATTATTAAAACTCATTTAATGGGTTTCATTGAATTGATACAGTGTATTGTTTTTGTATCATAACTTTGTTTGTGGTACTGAAGAAGCTCTGTGTCACACCTTTCTTTGCGCCATCTTTGTAAACAATAAACTTCTGATTAACCATGTTAATTGGGGCCGGAGAAAACACAAATAAGGGAATTTGTATCAAAAAACGTGGATAATCGAATTTACACCTTTTTACTATTAATAAAACACTAATATTGGCTCCGAAGATCATGATAAAATAAAGTACCTATTATACATTTCAAAGTAAAGAAATCACGCACTGAAAGGCAGGATTTAAAGTACATGATACTTTAACTGATTTTTATGTTGCACCAAGTATATGAAATTCGTGGTGCATTGAGTATACGCAGCCTGTGCCGGTGCCAGCATGGGCACGTTGGGCGGGTGACATAGATAAGCAGTTCGTAGTTGTGTGTGTCGCTTTCTCAACGTGCATCACTCATACCGGTCCTAAAGATGGCAAAGTTAGAAAACATTTTATTTGCACATTCGTGCATGTGTTTTGAAGGTAAAAAACAACATGGTGCTTTGTAATTTTTGTATTTTTACTAATATCCGCAAGATACGAAATACCAAATTACAGAATACGTCACCATTTCAGACACTACCTCCAGGCGGCCAGATACACGCTTTACAACTGGCGGAAATGGATGACTAACGCAGGTCTCTGTGACAAGCTGACAGTTTGAAGAGGTAAACATCACCTCACACAGCACAGCTATAGACATACATGGTACAGCTGCTTGTTAAACAACACATGTTACAGCATCACCTTGCCGCAGAAGTTACAGTAGACTTTGAGAAAAGTCAAAAATCCATGCGGATAAGCAGAAAACCGGTTAAACGTAGGTTGAATAAACAGGAGTGTACTGTATGTTGATTAGGGGAATTCAACAAAATGGAAAAGTCAGAGAAAACCTGAGGGAATTTGTTATAGGGATATTGCTAGCAACCCTTTTATTAATTTTTTGTCTCATAGTTTTTTCATAAGTTGGTATGCATTATGTTCTATGTTCTGATCTAAGTAGTTGTACAGTATGATAATGCCTATGAAATGATTGTGACTATCCAAAGTGAGCAAAGAGTGGAGTAGTGTTTCTATTGCAGCTGACTTTGGCTTCTGTGCACAAATCTCACCGGAGCAGTCGAAGCGAACCACCATGGTGGGTACTCCATATTGGATGGCCCCTGAGGTTGTGACCCGGAAGCAGTATGGTCCCAAAGTGGACATCTGGTCGCTGGGCATCATGGCCATTGAGATGATCGAAGGGGAGCCGCCGTACCTGAACGAAAACCCTCTCAGAGCTCTGTACCTCATCGCAACCAATGGCAAGCCCGAGATAAAGGAGAAGGAGAAGCTATCGCCTATCTTCCAGGACTTCCTGGACCAGTGCCTAGAAGTGGATGTGGACAACAGGTCCGCAGCATCCGAATTGCTAAAGGTGTGTTTTATTGTATGTTCTGAGTTTTCTTTTGCATGGTAGTTGGTGGTTTAGTTTTTGGCTCCTCCATTTATTTGTTTCCTCTTGGGTCATTTACTTTTGCTTCTCTACTACACTGTGTTGTATTGATGATACACCTTGTTAATGCCACGTTCTTACAGTTAGAAAATGTTGAAGAACCTCTAGACTAGGATAGAGTCAGTTCCAGTTGTTGTTTCCTCGCTTCATAGCCTTGAGTACTGAAACCAAGTCTAAAATTACATTCTCAGTTCCTTCACTTTATTTATAACATTATCCAAAATTGATCCCGCCAAATTCCTATTACATAATTTATAGGTGAAATGTATTCATCACAAAAATAGCAGACTTCATGCAAACACAATTTTGCTGTTGTAAACAAATACATTTCTCCATCGGCCATTAAAAGAAACTATTTTACTTGGTACAGAATTCTGATGGGTGCACTATGCACAAGATTTGCATGCTCTCGACACTACCATAATTCCAATGAATTACTCTAGATGTCAATCATGGGAAAATGGCCTATATGTAAACTTTTGATACACCAATGGTGGAAACTACGGCCATCAGAATTTGGTAATGCTAATGCATTTATGGCATAAAAATACTTCTAGTGCTTTCAGGTTATTAAGTCATATTACTGCAAACTGTGTTGGTTAGTGTTAAGGTACTGAAAATGTAGTTTCTTTGTAGATGTGTTATTACTTGAGATATAAAGCAAATAATGTCTTCCAAAGTGTGGCAGTATTTGGCTATTTGCAGTAATAATGTACTTTATGCAAAGGGTTCTTTGTGTGGAACACTAATTTCTCAGGATGAGGGAAAATAAACTTCATGCTTAAAAAAGTGTTTAACTAATTTTGTGTAAATTACACTGTACCTCAAACTTATTTCAACCAAATGAAGTCACCCTTACTAACATAGTTGTTATCTGTCAAAATATTTCTGTAGTAAGTAAATTTTGTTGACGTATTTTGTTAATAAGATTATGCTTTTAATGTAATAGACATAGTTGAGAAATATCTGCCTTCTTTTGCTGTAGAAGAATATTTACTTTTGATTCCTTGGATGATGAAAATATGAGGTCTTCCAGCATTTAAAGGTGTTAAGTGACCTGACAAGTTGGTACTATCTTTGGATTTACCCTTGATGTTTAATGGGTCCTTTTATGTTCTGATTGAATGCATGGGTAGATAGCTTATATTGTCCATTTCATTTAAGTGGGATAATTGTTGATAGTTCTAGAAAAGTAGTACAGCCACAGCTGTTTTGTTATTGAAGAAAAAGATGTTTGTAAACAAATGTTTGAGTCCAATGCACTTGCATTTTCCTCTTTCCTCGTGTTTCTGTCATGGCAGGTACTGAAAGTCTGACGTTCGTTAGCTAACTTCCTTCCAGTAATTAATGTAAGATATCACATTTAGGTTGGAATTCCAATGTGTTTTATTTTTGTAATCTCCAAGTTAACTTTGTGGGCTTCTGTTTATATTGCTTCAAGGAAAAATAGGAAAGAGAGGGAGTGAGGGGCTTTAGTTTAACTTCTTTCATGAGACAGCATTGTTTTGATGTTTTTACAAGTGTGCGGCATTGTGAATTGCATATTGTTTTGATGAAACAGTGGAAAATTTTACTTGTATTGAAATAACATTTAAATTATTGTTATGCATGACATCTTTTCAACAATGATTAAACAACTTCTACTCATCAGTGCGTATGACTGTGCCACTCTATTCTACAGAGTTTGATTGTTGCCACGCATCACGACACGTTCTGGAATTGTACTATCTACCCAAGGCAAAGGACGGACGTAAGATGTTCAAATTTCCTCACTGTTCTAAAATACATTTGAACACTTCTTGTACGCACATGCTGTCTGATACACTTTTGACAAGGATTTTAATCTGACACTTATGCAGTGTTTCACAAATATTTAAAAATGTTTCACTTTTTATTAATTAGACATTTATTTTGCAATCCAAAAATAGATTGAAATCACTGTGAATAGAGTATAAATAGTCTTGAGAAAATGGTCTGTTATTGCTTTTAAATAGCTACAGAAAGTAACTTGTTTGCAGTAGTGTTGTTTACAAACATACAGTTTTATCTCGTGTAATGTTTCCAGTATTTGAGAGCAACTGTTGCCAATGTATGTAAAGCATATCAGAATGGCATCTCACTTTAAATAAGGAAACATCAGCTAATTGTCAAGTGAAGTAATTGTATAATTTTTTAATAAAAAATTGTCTGCCATCAGCAGGAGAAAAAATACATATAGGGTAAATAAAAAATAGTGAATTATTTTGGAATAAACTTAATATTATATTACATTATACTATGTAGTATTAGCTTTTGCAGTGTCATATTAGTATCAAATTTGCTCACGTACTTATTGGAATTTATCACAAATTTAACTGTATTTATCTTCATCTTCGTGCAACTGAAACGGATGTTCAGCCATGTTGCTTGAGCGTTTATTTTTCGTGTTTGCATGTCTGATTGTGTTCCATGTCAGGTTTGAAAATATTTTAAAATTTTGTTACAAAACCCTTACTGATAACCCTGTGTTTGTTATTATAGTGTGTATAACTTCAGTTGCAACACATTGAAATACTCCATCAAGGTTGTTTTCACCCATTATAAGCACATCACTGTCACTGGTATAACTTTTTGATTATTTCCTGGTTTTTACAGGGTACTCTCACGTGAATTAATTTTTTCGCAACAAGTTTTGTAAAATCATATTGGGGTGCAATTTTACTGAGTTTAGCAGTGTAACAATTGTTGTATAGGTGTGCAAAATCACTTAATAGTTTTTCGCTCACAAAACTTATGGCTCTATTGAACAGGATATAACTGCACCAGAATACTAAAATTTCAATACCTAGCTGAATAAAGAAACTTTCATCTCGTTTTATTTTCAGAATTAGTTTTAAAAAAATAGATTTTATCCAGATTTAGTAATTTTTACTCCCGCCGTCTAGATTTAGAAAGACAATTGTATAGTTCCACGTTTCTGCTCGTATCAAACAAAGAGCTGGACAGAAATGCATCGCACTATCACTGAGTGTCAATAACATTCATTAAATGTGGCACGTATATTATTAAGAAAGTACATGGTTGGTTGCTGAAAGCAAGAAACACATGGGTAGGCTACGTGTGTTGACTATAGGCCACTGGACTAACAAAATAAATACATACAGTATGTACAAAATTCAAAGGACTGCAGCAAAACATTGCCGGTATTAAAACACACTCAATCAAAATGTCTTGAACTTGTTTTGTGTAAGTAAGTATTATAATAGTAAACATTAGGCTTTGTAATGTGGAACTGCACTGCACTGAGTTGTTACACATATATCATCTGGGAACAAAACAGTGCGCTAAAACATATTTTAAAAAAATTGTTTTATAGCATCAGTGCAATAGAGTAACTTTAATAATGTTTATGTCTGGATAGCTTGGCATCATTAACTTCAAAAGTTTTTTTCTAGGTCTATGGTTAAAGATACACGTCAGTATTAAACACAAACACCCCATCTTAAATTTAAAATAGGCTTACTGTAAATTATTCTAGTTCATGTATTTTGAGATTCCAGTGGAAAGCACATAGTGGCGGAAGATTATGTAGTCTGTTTGTTTACAGAGTGCTACTTTAATACAATCTGTCAAGACTGGAAACTCTGAGTTGAGACAGATTACATCAATGTATTTGCTAGTTAGTTTTTAATAATCCTGTATGGTGTAATCTGAGTAAGCAAAATGTTTTATCCTCGATCAATTTATGAATCATTGGAGAATTACTTGCTGTTACTTTCTCTATAAATAATGCCCAATAAATTCTACGATTATAGACCACATTGCTGACCTCCCGTGTTGCAGTTGGTTGAAGCGCCGCCGGTCTGTGATAAGGGAGGTTCTGGGTTAAATCCCAGGTATGGCATGGGTGTTAGTCTAAGTTAGGTCATCAGTTACTTTGTAAACCATCCCCTGATCATCTTTCAGGCATAACACTGGGGGACGTTAATTTATCGTTAATTTTAACGTATGTCTGAAAGTGTAGAATTCATGTAGGTACATCAATAAAATTTTACTGGTTACATTTTTGTAGTTGCAATATGTCTTGTTTGGTGTTTCTCATTTCTGATTGTTTCCCTTTGGTTAAAATCAATTTTGCTCGTAGCGAGATGTTCGTTTTTAAATAATTATATTCTGATAGCGCACCAATAAGTCCCATATGCTACAGTATAGATATGTGAGTAGAATGCCTACTCTGTCATGTCTTAGTATCAAATGTACTGTACTAACAAAATTAATCACATAGGATTATGTCCTAAATGTTATCATATGTAAATTTAAAATACAATAGCCAAAATTCGTTCGTTGTTTCAGTATTGTTAATATGATTTTTAAAAAAATTTCAGGAGTGAACTGAATGAGAGATTTCACCTGTGTATATAAACTAGAAACAGTCTGCCAAAACTAAATATACAGTATAGTTTAATGATGAAAAAGTGATTTCATACTAAGAAAGAATGTTGAGAAGACTTTGCCATTTTTTAATTCAATTAATCCATTATATTTGCATCATTGTTTTATATAGTGCAAAATACAGATAACGTAATTGTTGTTTCTGTTTGGGAATATTTATAGTAAGATTGTGAATAAATATTATGTTACAAAAAAGCTAATCAATTACAAACTGCCAAAAATAAAATTTTGCATCACTGAGAAAATAATTCCTTTATTTAATATGACTATATTATCTTGATTTTCTCCAAGATCCTTCTGTCCCACTCCCATATGCCCCAACAATACAGAAAATTTATAATGCTGTTCAAATACAAATAAAACATTTAAATGTTTTTCAATTAAACTAAATATATATATTAAATTAATATTATATTAAAAGTAATTATTTATACTAAAGTAATTAAAAATTTAAAAATAAATGTTTCTCTTAAGTATATGCTGCATAACATTTTCCATAGTAAATAAGTATGCATACTAATGTATTTCAGAAGAAATATTAAGGAATTTGAAAACTGTTTTACACTTCCTGCTAATTTGTAACTTGAGACTGCCAAACATCAAAATTGTCGCAGAAAGCGGGATCTAGGCAAGTCTCTTTAGCATTCTCAGGTATACGGAAACAACAAGGAGACAACCTGATGTTTACAGCAGTAAGATGAAAACTTGCCTCCCATACCCTTCACTGGTACTACACTAATCCTCAACTGCCGGCGTGCAAAATGGGCATAACAACTAAGATGTACCGCATATCTTTCTGGTGAGAAAATCACGTATTTCGGGTCAAGTCCCTCCGACTCTTAAAACTCCTACAACCGACCTTACCCACCCCAGCCTCTCATGTTCAGAACTCTGCCTATTTTGTGGAAATCTTTAAAAAATGTCTCTTTGAAATCCACAGATATCCTGGTCAGTTTTAATGTTGTTTCTCTCTTCACAAAGTTGCCTTTCCCAGAAGCTCTTCAGATTCTACTGGATAATTTTGGCAATTGCAGCTTCAGCAAAGAACCTGTGAAGCTCACTGAGCACTGTATCACTTCAACATTATTTTCGTACCAAGGGGAAGAATATGTATAATATGAAGGTACAGCTATGGGCTCACCTCTTTCCCTGTTACTGGGCAACAGGTTTATGGCCAAGTTTAAAGGGACAGCAATCCACTTCAGCCCTTACCAACCTAACACTGGTTTAGGTATGTAGATGACACCTCTGTGGTTTGGAGTCATGGAGAGAACCTGTAGCAATTCCTGAACCATCTAAACAGCATCCATCCCAATATTCACTTCACCATGGAGACTGAAAACAATGGCAAGCTCCCCTTCTTAGACGTCTTAGTATATAAAAGACAGGATTGTGTTTCGGGCCACACATTCTGCAGGAAACCTACCCATAGTGATAGATACCTTCAAGCAGACTCCCACCACCCCCCCTTCACAAAAAGTGACAGTAATCTCAACATTGGTTAATAGGGCAAAAAATGTCTGTGAAGACCAACATCTGTAAGCTGAAATGAAACACCTTACTACTGCTCTAAAAGCATATAATTATTCCCAACAGGAGATACAACTGAGCATCAAGCAACTGTCCAGGAAAACAGAAAAAGGACAATTAAAAAAAAAAAAAATAGCTGTACTGCCTTACATAAAAGGAACCACTGAACAACTCGACCGCCTACTCAGGAAGCATGGCATCCACACTGTCATGAAACCAATCAACAAGGTTGATGGCATCCTGGGATCGGTGAAAGACAAAACACCACCTGAATAACAGACAGGTGTATGCATAGTTCCTTGCTCACGTGGGAAAGTTTACATAGGCCAAACTGGCAGAAAAATAACAATCATGATAAAAGAACATATTCAGGCGTACAAGTTTGAAAATTAACAGATTTCCGTAGCCCAGCCAACCAGGGATGCTAGAACTAACTACAGGATATGTCAACCACCTCAACCAATCGGGAAGCAGTCTCCCAGATACAGCAGTCTATTAAGTCCTGAATCGTAAAACTCAGAAGGGGTTAAATATATTAAATTCAGTTGTTCAGGTACTTCTACCTGAAGATGGCAGCTGCAACGATTGCCGAAACGTCTAAGAGTAATTATGTGACGCGGTCCAAGCACAGAGGTTTAATATGTAATAATGCAATTTTACTATTTTTTTTCCTTTTGGCACAAAAATGAAATTGAGCTAATGAATTGATTCTGGCGGAACATGTATGCTGAAGTTCCTAATAGGGAAAAGTAAAAAGTGCTGAAGATGATAAAATATTATAAGATTTGACTTTACTTTTATACGTCACTAGCTAACATGTTAACCAAAATCAATTTAAAATTATTCTTGTAGAACAATTTATAAATGTGTGTAGCTTCGTCGAAGAAGAAAAAAATACAATTTCTAACATTGCACAGAATTAGCTTCCAGTTAATGTAGAATTAAAGTCGGGGCAAGTGAACTACATTTGCACAGAATCTCCGACAAAGTTTTGCCGGATGATACAGCGACAAAAATTTGTTGGATTATAGTAAGGGTTATGCACATATTATTTGGTCTGGTGTATGTATGTAACAAATGTGAACTAAAAAAAGTTGATCTTGGAGAAATATTGGTAATATCTCATAGCTTTGAATGCATCCGTTACACAGTAAGGTTACAGTTTCTGTAATAAATAAATATTATGTAATTCAGGAAAACTTTGTTTTGAATTTAATACTTATGACAAAAATGGAAGTAGGTAGCATTGTTTGGAATTTATGGCTGGAGGCTCGTTTAACAAATAGGTGATACTTTATTATACAGTGCTTTTCTTTCATGTGTACTATAGCCTATGTGTGCCAAGAATGTAAACAAATTTGTAATTTCTAAAAGAATATTAAAAACTAGTTTTGGAGGCACGAAGTAGGGGATCGGCATCTAATGTTAAAATAATTTTTTTTTTAAATTTATTTACTAAAGACACGCCTCAGTAATTGTATGAATGTACATTGGTGGTCAACTTATTAACCATGATCTGTTAGCACGCCTGTGGAGGAGAATAATGGCCCACAAGTGACCAACATTACAGCAGTGGGCACGAGCCTTTTATCTAGTCTGTGTTGACTCCTGAGAAAAAGTGTCCTGTCTGATCTTTACTTTTGTACTCACTCTTCAATTTCTAGTTTCCATCACATTGACTGTATGCCACATCACAAACAGTAAAGCTGACAACATGCCATGTATCTTGATGCAGCACTTGTCTGGCACAAGTGAGGTAATATTCAAATATGTACAACCCTCCAATATTTCAAATACATCTCAGTTGCCAGGCCAGAGGCTCCCTAAGGTAAGCAAAACAGAGTAGACAATACTGGATGCTTGCTAAATTAGAGATAAACCTGTCCAAACAACACCCACACAGCCAGTATTAAGCAGGTACGTAAGTTCACAGTGTCAGTGGGAAGAAAATGTTTTCTGCAACTTCAAACACACCATAAGCTTATGTCAGTGTGTTTTGTCTAAATTTGTCAAGTGACAAATTAAAAAATTGTAGATACTCAGGTGTACTCCAATGCTATCCAGTAAAATACACTGGTATTAATATTGTAACATATTGCAGGGTCAACTTTATCTTTGCTTGGTATTCAAGCCTGGTACATACTTCCAACCAAAAGATAAACAGTTTTATCTTGCACGCCAACATCAGACTCCTTAAAGGTACAATGTAAATTTTCATTAAACCAAATCTGTCTCTAAGTGTAATTCTGTATTTTGGTGTGTATAGTCCGCACCAGAAGTTTTTGATAAAAAATTAGGGATAGCATTAATATTTCACGTATAGGGCGCGCTGAACTTTTGTATTCCTGTAAATATTGCAGTGTGGACCTTATCGTAAAAGTCGGGAGGTCAACCGTGCAGCAACAGCAAACTATGCTAAAGTCAAACTAATTTGTTTGCATTGGGTGTGTCACCACACGGCTGACATCATCACACATATACACAGCTGCTGCTGACTGCCTCATCCAGCCATGGGGCGAATGAGAAACAAAAATAAAGGGTGAAGGGGGCATTCTGAAAATACTGGTAGACCACCCAGCCTTCATAGCGCTTCCCCTCCTTCACATTTCTCCTCATCCACTGTGTGGAGCAACTGTGAGAGTGAGAAGGGGATTGACAAATTGGGTGGCGAAGGGTGTGACAAAGAACTCTCTCTGGAAGAGGGGTGGGGGAATGGAAGGGAGAGATGCCGAGGGAGAAAAAGGAAGAAAATAAAGGGAGGCAGCGAGCAAGCTGGGCTGGCCCTGGGCAGCTGATGATGCAGAGAGAGGAGTGACATGGAAAAGAGGGATGCTGAGGTAGAGGGGAGAAAAAAGAGGAAGAAAGTGATCCAGCTGGGCTGGCACTAGGCAGCCCATAAACGTTTAAACACGAGTGATTAGCTGTTGATTTGTTCTTTTTTTTACTTCCTTAGAAATTAAGTTATAACATTAAAATATACACTATGTTGACAAATTTCTAAACATGTTTTGGGATAAAAATTCTTTTTTAATGCCAATATCTTTTAAATAAGCCTCACCCCACTTTTTCTAGTAATTTTTTTTTATGTGTGACCTATACACACCAAAATATGGTATGTTATATGCTAAATCCCTTGCCACAGTGACATATTCCCACTCCGAGACTATTGCCCCTCGCCTTCCATGAGTCCCTTCTCGAAAATTTTGCCCCAAAAAGTGAATTTCTGCCAAGGGACTTTGGCTTGTCAGGCTTACAGCATAGTGCAGTCTGGTTATTAACAATCATGGCTGATAAACCAGTTATGTAAACATTCTTACTATTTTATAAATGTGAAGGTGTGTTTGTTTGCCCTTCTTTCACGTCAAAATGGAGCAACGGATCGAAGGGGTGTTTTGTACAGAGATAGTTGTAGGTCCAGAGAGTGATATAGGTTACTTTGTATCCCGGGAAAATATCTCAAACTGTTCCAAAAAAATTATGCTTAGAGATGTACCTAGGTACTGGATTCAACTTTTCTTAGGATTACTGCATAAAAAAGCATTGGTAATTTTTCCCCCCCCCCCCCCCCCTCCAAGAGCTGCAGTAGCTCAGTGGGAAGAGAACCAGATAGTGGGGCCGCAGTAGCTCAGTGGGTAGAGAACCCCATAGTAGGGGCCGTATTAGCTCAGTGGGTAGAGAACCCTATAATAGGGGCCGCAGTAGCTCAGTGGGTAGAGAATCAGTTAATGTGGCCGCAGTAGCTCAGTGGGTAAAGAACCAAATAATGAGGCCGCATTAGCTCAGTGGATAGAGAACCAAATAATGGGGCTGCAGTAGCTCAGTGGGTAGAGAACCAAACAGTGGGGCCGTAGTAGCTCAGTGGGTAGAGAACCCAATAATGGGGCCGTAGTTGGTCAGCGGTTAGAGAACTCAATAGTGGGGCTGCAGAAACTCGGTGGTTATAGAAAACCCAATGGTGGGGCCTTAGTATCTCAGTGGATATGGAACACAATAGTGGGACCACATCTGAAGCAGAGGGTAAAAGCTAGTAATAAGTATTTGTCATTTGATAAAATGTGTGTGCTGAGGAATGAAGGATTTCATTGTCCACCTTTTTTTTAATAATAATAATAATGGCCATAGCATGTGAAAACAACTATATTTAAAATTTGAGAAATGAATGTTTTGATGTAATGTTCAGATAATGATTAATTTCCAGAAAAGTATTTCACTCATATGAGTAAGCTTCAATAAAACTTTGTCGAGGGAAAAAAATGTGTTTATGTGTGTTGCAGCATCCCTTTCTGAAGTTGGCGCGGCCGCTTGCCAGCCTAACCCCACTCATTATGGCTGCAAAGGAGGCGGCAAAGAGCCACTAGTCTTCATTCCCACCTGGGTGAGAAGAGTCTCCCTCGTGTTCATGGTAGCCTCATGGCAACCACAGCGCTTTCAAGACTTGTCATTGTAGATAGCTTGCGCTCACAGAACTTCAGCGTGACAGAGCCTTCTTTCTTGCACGAAATGCAGAACACATTTTCACCAAGGATGTTGCATTTGGTGCTGATGATCTGTCCACACCTAAATGTTTGTTTTTGTTCATTATTCATTATTTACATCAGATTTATGTACTTTAGATAATTTTAGAACAGCTTTGATTTCAAAGGATTGAAATTGGTCTATACTTCATGTTCCGAAATTAATATTTCAGTTCTGTATCTTTTATTAGGTGTTCACATGGACAAGCACGTGGGTATGGAATCAAATGTAATTATTTATAGAAAATGTGTGACAAAAATATATTGGTATAACGTGCGTCCAGAACCTTCACTTTGTGTGCTATGATGATTTGTGTTACATTTGTTACTATTTTTGAGATAATTTTGTTATTTTTGAGTGCAGGTCATTTTATGAATGCTGCACTAAGGAAATATGAAGATTCTACCTCAATGGTGATGTAACTGTATGCTTGAAAGAGAATATGATACATTTTTATGTTTGTAATTTAAACAAGTTTATAATGAAAAGCAGTAGAGATTTTTTTTCAACATATTGAAGCCAAAACTACATGCAGTATCTGTAGATCAACCACTTTGTGTAGTACTAACACTTTCAGTGTGACGAGCTTCGTGAAGTAGGTCAGTTATATCAAAACACTCTTTGCTCATGTGTGCTTCACCTGAAAACTGAAGCTCAGATGTATGTGATACACTATGATAGCATGCATAATACTGTTTGTAGAAAGTTTATATCATCATCTCACAAGCCAACAATATTACACAAATGTCTCAAGAAAAAATTAGGTATCAGGTTTGGTTACTAAAATGTTTGGTTTCATTAATGTAACATTTCGGAGATAAGTTTTGAGGTAAATTGCATGACCAATTTACTTTTCAAAGCAATGAAAATTTTTACCAAGTAAAACTATTTCTTTCTATTTTTTTTTTTTTTTTTTTTTTTGCCCATTTATTTATAACCCTTAACTGGTATGATTGGCCACATAACTGGTGTAATATGGGTCAGAATTGCCCTAATGGTATTGTATATATTATATATATATATAATATACTTTTTTTTAACCCCAGACTTGTAAGATCCTAAATACATTTTGTAATTATGTATTTTACCTGAAACACGGGAAAATTACAACAAAAGATAATGTGCTGTACAAGTAAGTGACCCACACCATACTATTTAAGGGTTAACATTAAGGTCATTTAGATGTAGTATCAAATAAATAATGGAGCTTTTGTAGTTTTGTATTGAGTTATATTTATTAGAGTGGCAGTTGATACTGCATATCATGTATTTGCTTACATGTATGGTGTGTTGGAACATTTTTTAGTCTCATGGATGTTTAGAGATTTCCTTTTCCTTCTGGATCAGATCTACGTTTCCAGCCGGGTACTAACTACAAGTTGTTAAGTGGCTACAACGTTATATGTAGTAGTTCTATTTGAACTTTTAATTTTTGTTTAAATTGAGGAGAGGTTAAAATACCTTCCAAGCTTGAGCTGTGATACACTTTAGGCAGTAGAAGTGTGAGTGCTTAGGAAAAGAATATGCATATATATTGCCATACGCAATACATGGAAAAATCTACATTATACATATCTATGCAATATGCCTGTCACAGAAGTCACAAATCAATCACAATTTTGAAATGTTAGTAGTTAATTTAAAGTCTTAAATTTAATTTGCACTGCTGTTTGCTCTAATACAGTAGAACTTCTATAAATATATTTTTGAGCAACTAAATTTAAAAAATTGTGTGGGTAAACGTGTTCCTATAGCTTTTACCTTTAGCAAAACTGGGAATTAAATAATAGTTTTGTGCCTATTTTTTACAGTGTAGAGTTTAAAGTAGGTCGCAGGAGTTATAATAATTTTTTCACAGCCAACAGACCCTCTTTTCCTGTCTTTCATCAAGTATCCAAATCCTATTCTTATGTGAAAATTTTCTGTACCTGAACATTTTTTTCTTTTACAATGTCACTGGTATCTATAAGCATGATCATTATGTCCAAGTCTTAACCTCTAACTGTGGTTGTATATCTGATCTAGCAGAATTTTTAAATCCTGCCATTGTTTATCTGTTGTGCATGTCGGTGCATTGTTGCAGAATCAATGACTTGTACAGAGTGACACCATACATGCATATCATCTGTTCAGTTGGGGGCATTGTTCCTTTTTTACCCCTGAGAACAGGGACGCGGGGGCTCTTGTTATGTGGTTAGTTATCATGGTGCTTTGGTAGCTGCTCATACTGCATGCTTCTGTAGTAGTGTGGATACTCATCTGGGCCTTGATTCCAGTCCTGCAGCCTCCCTGGCTAGAGCAATAGCCCTCTGGGCTGCCTTCAATTTCCCAACTCTGTGGCATAACATACAGGAAACTGATTGAGAATTGGGTTGTAGTGGTGTTCAGTTTGGTGCAGGCATGACTCAGTGCAGCAATAATGGATACTGAGAAGTTGGTGTGGTGGTGAGCAGAGGGGGAGGGGGGTTCTCGGCTGCCTCCTGGAGAGCATTGACCAAGGCTCCTTGTTCTTCCCAGGTTTTTGGGTAGTGCGGGATTATCACCAGCATACGGAGTTCCAGTGGAAAGGTTCGGGAGTACCGTCCCTAAGTCCATGCTTACTGTGTACTGAGGAACACGCAGGGGAGTGGGATTATTGCCAGCAACCAAGTGCTCTGCCAATACGGTAGGCAAGGGTTCAAACGCCCTCCTCCCTGGTGGTGACTAACAAGGCGGGATTGCTGCCCTAACTTTTAGCCTAAACTGCATGAGGGGTGTAGTTTTGTGCATATACCTGGAAGAGTAGTTGTGTGTTAGGGGACCAAACAGAAATAAAGAAGGAAATATAGCAATCTGGTAGATAAAGAACATGTCGTTATAGAGTATGGTTGTGTTTATTGACAAGCCAACAACAATAAACCCACCCAGTGTGTACCCTGGCCGGGGCCTGAAGCAAGACCTAGGTTTCCAACAACTGCCAACTAATTTTTTGGTGAGAAAGGGGGATGCAAATGACACGGCTGCACAGAAAAGGGGTGAGGGCAACTGCCACAAGTAAGCAGCATGAGCTCGAACTCGAGGAGCAGCAGGGCATAACCTAGTGGCTAGTAGCAGGTGACAGTATGAGGAAACTGTGTGGTTGACTCACAGCGTGGCACTGAAGCTGGTCGAAATAGCTGTAGCTAAGGTGACAGCGAGAATACTGTAGACATAGTTGGGAACACAGACTGGAGAGGCAGGCATGTTGATATGGTAACAGAAAGATTACTGGAGTTAAGTCTGGACACCGGCCAGAGAACAACGTTAACAGGTGGTGATGCTTCTACAGTAACTTTGTTGCTCTATATTAATCCACTTTGTAAATATTCATGCATATAATTTTGAATGATGAGACAGAGACTTGTGTATACAGTTGGGGGTGGTGGCATTTGATACTGAAGTAAACAAAAAACAAAACAAACTTTTTTTTTTACATTCTAATTTATGAAAGTTTTTAGAACCACCCAAAAAAACCATGAATTTTTTAAAATGCTAGAATTGTTATTGCATAGAGGTTTTCCTGTATATTGATTTCCCTTTCTTGCAACAAAGATAATGCTGTATTATTTGGAAGCATTTTTAAATAGTAACATTTCAGTCTCTCCCCCTTTTCCACCCTCCCTCCTCGCTGTTATGTGGGGTTATAATTTTGACTACAGATGTGGAGAAAGGTGCCAGCTGTATATGAAATAAATGATATTACATAAGTTGCTTGTATTATTTGGTTTTCCAGTGGCCTAAACATGAGCAGCAATTAAACAATTAATAAAAATGTTAAATATTTTGCATTCATTGCCATGGTAAAAACAGTTATATAATGTTCCCAAACACTTTATAGAAATAGTTCAAGTGTGACATTGCAAACCTTTATGAAATGTTTGCATAGTAGGTTTGTGTGCTTATTTGTGTCTAATAGCAGTTGATTTTTGTTGTTACATTACTAGATACCCGAAAAAGCAGGGTTCTCTCTCTCCCCCCCCCCCCCCCCCAAATACGAATTATTATTTTGAAAAAAAGGTGTTATTTTGTCAAAAATAGCTGATATTTTCTTGCTACAAAAATGTGCAGGTTTCTGGATAAGAATTTCTCTCATTTTTAATGTGCTTACTATAAAGACATGCCTAATTTGAGAAATGTCACTATTTGTAAAAACTGAAGTTGAAAATGCTATTCCTATTGATAAGCAGTGTTTTTTATAAATGATTTCCTTGCAAAAATTCCTAACTCCCAGAAAAATATACAGTTACGGTTTTAAGACAAAAATACTAGTTTCCTTTATCAATAGACAACATTGAAAACAATTCCAGATTTTACTTAAGATTTTGTATTCTGCCTGACACCTGGAACAACAAACGCTTGCAATGCACTGGCAAGGGCATACTGGTTCATGAAAAGAATAATCTAAACAATTTATACACAACTATACAAGCACTGTTAAAAAAATAATGATAAAAGTGCCTTGTACATAGATTAAAAAATTAGAGAAATCTGCCTGTACATTTTTTAACTATCGAAACTTTCAACAACAGATTTTTTCGTTATGCACGCCCTGACAAAACTTTCATTTCTTCAAAACGTGTCATTTTTTAGTGCATATATTTACAAAATGAGTATGGTAAAAATACCTTTAACTGGACGAATGAAAGCTTAAAATATGTGATAAATTTATTTACAAATATACTCTACGTAAGTAAATGCATATACACACATTTTTCACCACCACGCCGTTCACTTTGTAAAAAATTAATAATTGTTGGTTAAAACGTAACGATACGAATGTAAATATGGCATGAATTTCATAGATAACATGGTGCTTGGTGGACGTGAACACAACGGCGTGTTTTCCTAATGAACAAATAAACTTTTGCAGGGCTGTGCAGTAGAATTTTCACTCAAAGTGACGCATCATCTATTGCGATCATGTTATCTATGGTCATTAATTCACGTGATTGGAAAGTAAATACGTTTTCGTTTATGGTGATAAATTGAAGGAATCTACTGGCCAACTTATATATGCATTCGTATTTGATTATCCAAAAACACATAAAATATGTTTTAAGAAGCAACTACGTGGCATAAAACAATAATAATTCGTTAAAATAGTACAGAATTTTGTACAATTCGTTAATTACAGCTGAAATTCTCAAAAATAGCCATTTTTTTTGTTTTTTATGTGAAAATTTGTGTTATTTTTTGTTTTATCACGTTTCCTAATTTTTCAGGTCTCTGTACATTACACAAAGTAGAAAACTGTGTCGGTAATGGGACAGTTCCATGTTGCTAAATAAATACCAATGTAAATTCAATTCCAGTACTATTTTTTCCATTCTCAGTTTAGAACTCAGTTCAGCTTTCATCTTTTAATTATAACTGAAGTTATAGTGGAGAAGGATTCTAAATTTGTATTATATGTATCATTACAAATAACAACTGTTTATTGAATATGTAGTTGATATTGGCTAGCAAATACTAAATGTTAAGTAACACTTCAATAATTCGAAATGCTCAGGGCAAAAATTTTTCTCTTCAAATTACATAATTTTAAATTTTAAAATTTAAAAAAAAAATTGTCATGTTTTTAGACAGGGTATAACTTCTTTTCCGTTGAAAATTATGTTGACATTGTTTAAGGTTATTAGCATTCATGATATTTCTACCTCTATTGCGTGGAATTTTTGCCCAAAACAGAACTCGAGTATTTTTGCATGATGATATATTAGGGTGGTTACCGGCAATAAAGAAGTGTTGGCACTTGCTCATACCAGATATTTTTCACGTGGAAAATATTTTTAATAAAATGAAGCACACAAAGAACTGTTGGTGCATCTGTGTTAGGGTGCTTCATATAGGCAGTGCACTGTAAACTGAGCACTTTTGAAGCAGTGCGTAAGATCTATTCGTATTCACGTTGTGCAATCTTCCACCTTATGTAAAACTAACATTGCAATGAGCCTTATCACTTTATTCATTCGTCAGTGAAGTGAAACTGTGAAATAATTATAAAAATAAATATTTTACAAATCTGCTCAATTTTTAAATTCTATGCATGAAAAAAAAAAAAAGAGACAGAAAGAAATAATTATGTTAACATAAATAGTTATCTAACATTTTTATTTGACGTTCAGATATGTAACTAATTTCCTTCCATCGTTACCAACTTTACTAGGTGCTTGTTACTCTGAACGCCCGTTAAAATACATGCAGGTAGGAGCAATTACATTTTTCTAAGGATGATTTCAAAAGTGCTTGTTTTATCAAACAGCCTTTATCACTATGTATGTATCTTGCATGTCCAAGGCTAAGAAGAGGAAATAATGGTGTTCCAGGCATGTGTGCATCATACACCACACTGTCTGTGTGCACAAGACACTACCTGGTGTGCTGTCTTTCCATCAGAAACTTGCCTCTATGTGAATTTCAGTGGTGAATCTGTTATTTTATGTCATAGTAAGAAAGTTAAAAGTGTGCTGCATAGTACTTTAATACTTTTAAGTACCAGGTACTGGAGTTTCATGCTTTAAAATAACTGTGCAGATCAGTGACGGCTGGTGACTTTTGAAACTGGGAGGGCTGTGGCGATCCTAACGCAGATCATTACAAATTGCTTATTTTTAAATAGGCACAGTGATAAGTATTTTGCGTACGACAGGCTTACGTAATTGTAGTTTATGCAGCTAAATACAAAAATTAAGTGTGGTTGTTTGAAGAAAAACGAATCATCACTCAATTTGTAATTGTCAACACACTGTGGCCACTGGTTCAGATGTAATCACTAGCACAGGTATTTGTTTGTTTTAAGTTTGTGGAGGTTATGTGCCTTCGAACCAGTACCCATATTAGACGAGACGATGAGAAATTAGATAAAAATACTAATTCTACTATACCACTGAAGATAACTTAAATATACTAAAATAAATATTTTTAAAACCCAACTAATTTACATACAGTACATACAAAATGTATGTCAAAAATTTAAATTGTACGATGAAAGTGGCATATCTTAATTAATGTATTTGTAAACAAAATCAATTCTTTAACCTGTATATGCTATCTAACTAGCAATGAATATTCACCTTACCAATCACTGAAAATATTAAGGCATTATTTATATGCTGTGAACATGATTTATGTCTTTTAACTTTGTCTCCCAAATGTTTCAAATCTTTTACTCAATCGACAGTCCACACAGTATCACTAGGTTTCATTAGCAAAAAATGAAACAAAACAACACATTTCTAACTTCACACCCTCATAGCCAGTCCGCGAAATTGTATGAACTTACGTTGAATTTTCACATATACGAACCACTGCGTTTACCATCGTGGCTTTGTTATATTTAACTGCGGCCTTGCTGGTCCAAAATTCTTAAGCTCTAGTGTATTGCTGTAATTCAAAATCTTTGTCAAAATAAGATTTTAAATGATACTCACCAAATTATTCATTATTTACAAGTTTACATAGCATGACATGAACAATTCTTCAACCCTGCTTCTGGCCCAAACTTATTGCTCATCATTAATAACAAACTTGTTAAGAACATTACACACTATATTTGAAGCTCCCATGACTTTTAACGATATCTATAATTTAAAACTATTCTAAATAAATACAACCATTGTTAAGAAATGTGTTTAACAACTGCAAAAGAGCGGAGCACGAAAGTGCGCCTACAAAACATGTAGTATATAACTATAGAACACATCTGTTTACGGTGTAATTCGAAGTTTCAGTTTTGATAGCCCTGTCAAAATTCCAGGAAACCGTGTTTGTGTGTGATGGGGCGCGTCCAGTTCTTTCTGATTTACAGCATGTGATTGGCTGAAAAGGGACAAGCCCCTGAAGTTTTCGCCTCCTTCCCGTAGCACCCCTAGTTTTATATTACCGTCATCTCTCTCTACTCGCTCCACTCACTTTGGGGCGAAGAATCTGTAGCCCCACCACGCGACATTTCCAAAAATATTTCCCTCGTGACAAGAGACTTGTCCGTCTAAAAAAAAAACGTTGGCTGCCAAATAACCTTCGTATTCGTATGCTGTATTATTTGCTAAGTAGTAAATAAGTAGAGGTCTGCGTTTTGAGATTTTATTAGGAGGGCTGCGCTCCACAGCCCTTCTTCAGCAGCCACCACTGGTGCAGACAGCTGTTTTCACTATTTTCAGTTTTAAAAAATTTGGTATAGAAAATTAAACAAAAAACAAAAACTGGTCTTTGGATGTAAATATTTAAAAAATGCTGTAGCAGGCACCACAAAATGTATGCAGCAGCTAAAAATAAAATTAATTTCACTTATACTCGGAACACTGTTAACTGCATACATAAGTAGAGACTTTTAAGCATTAGCAGAAAAGTTATAATTTAATGGGAAATCACAGTAGCCATACTACTGTTCAAGGAAAAGGAGGGAGGATATTATTATGATGAAACATATGTTTGGTTGTGGAGGAAACCAAATAGTGATGGATGTGCATTTTGTGCTCCCAAGTACAGAGAACACTTTGATAAATTTCCATCAGTAGCTTGCAATGTCTTTCACATGCACAGATAATGAAGTGAATCATTCCCATGCCAGCCTTCTCTTCCCCCTCCCCTTCCACCCCTCCAAGCAGTATGACATCTCACCCCTACACAAAGTAAAAGACAGCATCACAACTATTTGCGTGGAACTACCACTACTCAGTATTCTTGCAGACAGTGGTAGTTGAACCACTCTTTCTGTTATGGTATCTCGGGAGCACACCACTGCAAATGTGAAGGTCAGATATTAAAAAAAGGATAAAGAGAGTATAAAAGGGCTGTGAGATAGTGGAAGTTTTTTCGTAATTGGACTCAAAGGTGGCAGTTTTGTTTTTGGTGTCAGCAGCTAGCTGTAAATGGTTGGTTGTTCCATGCAGCTGAAAGCCTTGCCACCTGCTGTTATCTGATGTACATATGTAAGGTGACTGTTTGCAATGCTAGTTATTTTGTTGCACAAGAAGAATATAAGTACACAACATTGATGAATTATATGAATTTTGTATGTACTGGGAGGAAATTTTGCTTCAAATTATATATGCAAAATTTTAAATCAGCCAAACTCCAAAGCATGTAAAATCCTAAAAATTCTTGTGTTCGGGGGCTAATAACAACTTCAATGTAAATAGAATTTCTTATTAACAGAGTTTGAAATGCCCAGGTTTTATTGTACACACACGCGTGCACACAAATGCAAGTGCACACACATACACTTGCACACAGTATTTACCCTAATGTGTTTTATTCCAATTTTTACCTCCAAAAAGTTAGTGCTTTCTTATTTTCTCATACTAAAATTTTGTGTATGCTAGAGTAGTAGTGTGTAATAATAAATGTTTTTGACTTGACATGTTTTATAACAGTACACGCCACCTAACAAAATCTTGAAAACATTGCTTTATAATAAGAAAAATACATAAATGGACAAAATAGTGACACTTCCTTAGGTTTTAATACATTTGCGATCTTGTATGCTGTATGTTGTTAACTGCAAAGAATTCTCCTATGTTGAACCTTTAAGTTCAAAGATTTAAATAATCTTAGTAAATTACATGCCCAAATAATTTGTGTAGAATCAATTTTTTCTGTAAATGGAAGTAAAAATGTTAGCGTCATCGTATTTTCGAGGTTATCCTATATTCGGATAAATACAGTATGTGTGTGTGTATATTTGTAAAATTGAGACAGGATTTGCATGAAGTATGTGTTTCATTGTATCTGGTGCAGAAATAACATGTTTTTTAAATAAAATATTTATTTTATTCAATAACCAGACATTTTCCAAATTAAATGATACCCCAGAATGTAAATACATCACTCCATGTCACCAAAAATGTTTTATACTTCATATTACATATATACACACATACAATCTGCCCAGTTTCACCACTAACAGTTCCAAAATGTAATGTCCAAATTTTGTCTTAAGTGGAAAAAAAGAACAAATTTAACATAATATTAACTTTGGTTTTTATAGACTTGATTGATATGATTATTTGTCATAACACAGAAATGTATCTTTCTAATCGTTTTAGACGTGGTATATGAAAACCACAAATCAGCGACACAAAAAAAATGTTAGGTAATTGAAAATGTCATTTTTCAAAAACTCAAGCAAATCATTATTTTGTATACAATTATTTAAATAAAGAATAGCACCTGTTTTTACGCACTATAGAAGTTCAAGATATAATGCTGTCATCACTGCTACAAAAACACTAATCAAATATGACTTGTTCTGTAATTTAGTTGTGTTGCGTTGTTATTTTTCAACTTCTTTGAAGTGAAGTACCGTGTTTACTCATGTATAGTGCACACCGTGTTTTTTTGTAACAGGTTTCAGGAAAAGCATTTTTTTTTGTATAATTGTGCCAACCATTTGTGTGGCCTTGTTAGTAAGTATGTAACAAATTATTCTTTTATCTTAAATTGATTTGTGATTGCGATATATTTGGAAAATATTTTTATTAAATAACTCATGGAGCTAAAAGCCAAAACATTGTACCATTCTATAAGGTCAGGTAACCTTATGGTCGTTAAAAGTGCCAGTCGTTAAAAGAGAAATGTCAACTGCTGTGGGTGGGCGGCATGTTTTCTTTTTTGCTTCTTTTAGGCAGACGTGCTGGTCTTTTTTGTTGTGCTGGTTCATTATTTTGCTGTGTTGGTTCTTTTTTTTTAACCGTGCTGGTCCTTTTTTTTTTCCTTCTATGCTGGTCCTTTTTCTTGCCTTTATGGAATGTGACACACTACCCTTCTCTAAAAAAATACCTGTTGCCTCTTCCCTTCTTCCCCAGGTAGCAATCCTCTAGACTCTTCCACTACACTTCCCTTTAAACTTTACGGGACAGTTTATGAGTAGATAGTTTACGACTACCTCTGTACCAATCCATCTCAGAAACGTTTTCCTTTATTTTTGGGAGGGGGGGAAGGGGCACGCTATACACGACTAAATACTTAAGTTTGTTTCAAAGTTTGTTAATGATGTTAATTTTAATTTTGAGCACATTTTCGAACCGAACTAGAACCGATCCTTGACATGGCAATAAATTTCAAAGTGAACCCGAATAATACCTTAAAGTTCGGGTTCGGTTCGAAATTCTAACGTTCGACCCATCTCTACTAATAATGTTAGTAGGTTGTCAACAATCTACATAGGCAATTCTAAATGCAATCCAAACACAAAGCCCAATTAAAATTAAGACACCACTAGCATACAACATATCCTAAAGCCACATACCACAGAGAAAGGTTAATGATAACAAGTATGCCATGCTCACAAGACTATGGGAGAGTGGTCTTGAGAGGAAACGGGAAGTGGTGCTCTTATTGGCCTCTTCCGTTGATTTGTGTAGGGGATTGAAATGCAAGAATTTGAATGAGGGAGTGTAGGGAAAGAAAGAGGCATGGGAGAGAGTCAAATGAAACATGCTTTTGTGACTTAATGTATTGTTCTTGAGAATTACTTTGTAAAATTGCTGTATTCGTAAAATCTGAATAGTTGAAAATTGAGTTTTAACTGCTGGCTCATTATGTTGACCAAAATTTCTGGTCAGCAAATTGTAGATGAAAGCAAATGTGGACAAGTAGTTTGTGAGTTATGATTGCGTCATACGCCATGTACTTAAATTCTCTAGTTAAAAAGTGTAATAAACAGAAACATTTTCGTAACAACTGAAGTCTGTGATAGTCTAAAATGTGTATGTTCACGTCTTACAATTATTTCAAAGTGTGTGCGCGCGCGTGGGTGTGTGTGCTTTTTTTTGTGTTAGCTTAGTAATGGCATAAATAGATTACATGATATGCTAAATATTATTAGGGTCACAGTGAACCGGGTTTGATTTCAGACAGGGTCGTTTCCGGATTTTTGCATATGAGAATCATGCCAGATGGTGCCACTGGTCAGTGGGTTTTCTCTGGGATTTCCCATTTACCTCATCCTTGCATTCTGGCATCACTCCATTCCCACCTCACTTTACCCTCAACAGCTCTCAATACTTTGATGTAAAGAGCCGTCAAAATCTCTTCACTCCACTCCACACAAAATATGACATAATACATGTTTTCAACTAGGCATGTTTGCTGTCATACAATTAATTTTCGTGTGCAATGAAACCACAAATAATTATTTTATGTTCTAAAATATGTTATGCTTGTCATTGATGTAAGATTAGGAATGTCTGTGATAAATTACATGAGAAGCAAAACAAGTTATCTGATATGTGTTACACAATTTATGTTTATGCTTGAGCAGTTTAAGTATCAACCTACTATAATTTATTTTATTGCCCATTAAAATTGTAAATAACTATCAGTTGTTTTAAAACCTCTAGTTGGCATTACAAAAGTAGTTCAGATAGAAAGTCGCAGAGCCAAAGAATAATGATTTACTTTTTAAAAACGGAATTGTATAGTACCAAAGAACAGAGAATCAAGTTAACTCATCCCTAGTATATGTGCATATGTGTGTGTGCACATGTCCATGTTTGTGTATGTATGCCTGTATACAGTAGACCCTCAGTTTGACTAGCAATTTTACATCATTATCTGAAGCTGTCAAAAATTAACTGTAAAAAAATTTTAAAACCAACCTTTTTTTTTATAAATTTACTAAAAAATAAAAATTATTATAGGAGTAGTTACAGAATTTTTAGATCTTGTAATATGTGGTTAAACAGCCGTAATGAACTTTACTACAAATTAATATTTCTGTATCAATTTAAAATTAATGTATAAAAGCTTGGCACAATATAGAATATATACATCAATTGCGTAAGTGTGGTAAGCACATATCTTGCGTAAGGTTCTTTACTATTTGCAATATAGATTGTATACCTCATTTGCTTAAGCATAGTAAGCACGTATCTTGCATAAGGCTCTTAACTATTTGCATCAATTATATACTAAATATAAATTGATGCAAAAATATTAGTTTGTGGAAAAGTTTATTACGGCTGTTAGACCACGTCTTACAAATTCTACAAATTCTGTAACTACTCCTATAATTATTTTTATCTCTTTAGTTCATTTATAAGTAAAATCTTGGTTTAAAAGATTTTTTACAGTTAGTTTATTTTTCACTTTTTAGTCTCGCATTATATATATATATATATATATATATATATATATATATATATATATATATATATATATATATATATATATATATATATATATATATATATATATATATAATATATATATATATATATATATATATATATATATATATATATATATATATATATATATATATATATATATATATATATATATATATATATATATATATATATATATATATATATAGGTAGACTATTTATTAAAGATGGGTCGAATAACAAAAAATTTTGGTTAAAATTCTGGTAAAAGTTCCGGTACCGATTCTACATTTAAAAATTGGTTCCATTATTTGTTTTTAGTATTTGGATGACATTTTAATAATTTCAGACTAAATAACTTGAAAAAATCTCTGTCACACACTAAATATTATTTACGTATCACATTCAAAAGCTCTCACAAAATATATGCACATACTTTACTCCGTTTGTGTACACTTTTTTCTCTTTTATAGTACCCTAGAAAGCTATATTTAGAAGACGTACACATTGAACAATTAGAATGATTCAAAGCTAAAAACCTGTACATAAACATCAATCATTTTGTGTCACTTTATACTGAGTGTAGTATCTTCTCTGTATGTATTTATGTATAACATACATTGCCACCACGAGACTGTTTACATTTTGTCTCATTTAACTGATAAAATATATTAAACCAAATACTGTATTTGATTAAACGCTTCCTTAAAAACTACTTTTGCGATCATTGGTACCAAATAAATTAATATTTATTTGCTTTTAACCTCAGTAGTAATTTGCTGTAAGAAAACATTGCAGCCAAGAAAAAATGCCTGTTGGCTGCAATTTATAATATATATATATATATATATATATATATATATATATATATATATATATATATATATATTGTAATGACAAGAGTTTTGCTGTGACTAGATTAATTCGTAATGTTTTGTACTAAGTATATCTTCATCTAATAATATTACTAAATTTATTGCTGTTTATAAACGAGAACCGAGTAGTCGTTAACCTAAAACCGGTTCGTAGTCAAACCTCAAGAATCAGTATAAATTGGAACCGAAGAACCAAACCAACCCATGCCTACCATTTATATATTCACAGACTCGTCCATCATCTGTATCGCTTGTGATCAGGTGAATTTCAGTGCACTCTTTTCGCAAGAAGTTGAACCAGCATGTTGAATATTCATTATTCATCTTAGACGTGTGTGTATGTCAATGTATTTGACATTTCTATACGAGCTTACGTAGATCGGAATCTTCAAATGGTATTTCACATACACACACCAATCGATCATTTGAATTCCTTCTTGTGTTTCAAAGTTTGGATGGTCTTTTATCCACACAACCATGTGAAAGGGAGGACTTTCCCAGCACTGAAATTCTACATACCACCAGTAATCGACAACTTTTCCACCAAATACATCATGATTGCTAGTGATTCGGAGGGCACCGGACAAACACCTCCCAGCCACCTACCGTACATACAAACAAGTGAAGTTAAATAAAAATTTGTAATATTTAGGGAGGAGGGGGTGGAATAGAACAGTCCTGCAAGAATGTGCAATGTCACACCAAAATTGATTAAATATGTGTTTGTTATTGATAAAATTTAGGGGTTGTAATGTCATTGATTTGATTTGTATGCCACAATATGTCAAAGTAAAAAAAAAAATTAATAATTGGTTAAAAATTGTGGCCAAGGTAGTTTAAAAGCAAGAATTATCCATGCAACATGTGGGGTTAGATGATAGGAGGAAACACGCTGAAGCAACCCTGGCCATAATGAGCTGCAGCTTAAGGGGAGGTGACGACTCCCTCCGCAGGTTTCCTTCACCACCACACTGTCTGCCACAAAAGTGGAGTGGACAGGTTGGATGGCTAACATCAGGGTCTTGAGAGTTGATGGTGAAGTGAGGTAAATGTGGAGCATTGCCGGAATGTTAGTGCGGGTTTCCCAAAGAAAGTCTGCCTACCAGCAACAGAATCTGGCACGATTCCTATGTGCGAAAATCTGGGAGTGACTCCGCTGGGAATTGAACCCGGTTTACTTTGGTAGGAGGCGAGCACTCTGTCTGTTGCACCACCGTGGCCCCTATCAGCAATGAGAGGGGAAATGCGAAAATGCCATGTTGGTTGCTAGTTAACCAACTTCCATCTTGCTAGCCATGTAAGGGGAGGAAACAAAGTAGCATTCTGCTGTGTTGAATATCACTCGAGGACAGTCAAAGCTTATCCTTAAAAGCAGGATGTTCACATGGATGTCATGCATGCTTGAAAATGGTACATACAAGATTATGGTTATTACAGTTCACTTAATTCAGAGATACAGTAATTATATCAGCTTTTCCAAAAATTTTATTATCTCATCCTTCTTCTCCAGAAAATTCAATTAATATGATTAATTTCTTCTCACACAAGTTAAACAAATTATGTACGTTGAAATACAGCAAGAATCAATTAAAAGCAATGCCACTCCACTCAGAACATGCATAAAAATGTTTCATTTGTTGCAGTAATGAATACTTTATTTCGGAAGATACGAATAAATGTTTTAAATCATGTTGGTCGTAAACCTCTGTTTTGTAGACATGGACGTGGGGAAAAAAAAAAAAACAAAGCAATGAACCAGCTAACTTGAATTTTGTGTCAGTCAAGTGATGGTGACAGTTAACATTGTAGTGTGAGGTGCTGAAAAATTATGAAAAAGGCAAACACTGTATTAAATTTATAAACAAACATTTTTGGTTGTAGACAGTTTTAATAGTTGTAAATAAAGCAGCATATAAATCTGTTCGGTAAGTGTAACGGTTTTTCAAGGGTTTTTTTTAATGCATAATTCTGTTTATTTCTTAATTTTCAGTTTCTACTGCAGTGCTAAACAGTATCACAAACAAAGGAAAAATTTCAATGAAGGTTGATTCTATATGATTAATAGCAAATGTATTATTATTGTTACTATTATTATTATCATTATTATTATTGTTGTTGTTGTTGTTGTAATTACTAACGTAGTTTTCTACCATTAACTGTCTGGAGGGTGGTGGCTCTTAGCACGTATCATGTATAACCACTCACAGGGCCCAGTGGGAACTTTTTACAGTAGAACAGTAGATGATTTTAGCAGTTGGTGAGCAAGGTAGTGTGTAACTAACTGCAGTATGGTTCCTCAGCTGGGTATGCTGACTGCAATCATGGTACTTCCTTCCACCCATCCATGGGAAGGTATCTAGCCAATTGCAGCTACTGAACCGTGTGCTTTTGCCAGCTGGTGTAGTCTAGCCTTGGACTACTGGCAAGGTTGGACTGGATAGTGAGATGTCCAACAACTGAAGGTGTGCAGTACCCCAGTAGTTCACCCAGGTCACAGTATGCCTGAGTAAGGTTGGCTAGCAGCGTTTCCCATAGACGGTGGTTTTATTAAGTTGTGGTCTGACTGGGTGGTAGTTATGAGGATTTGCTTCACATCCATTCACTGATTGTTATAGTTTCTATGGGGGTGGTATTGTTGTGGCATACAAGATTCTGTTTAGCTTGTAAGAGACGTTTCCACCACTCTTGGACCGAGCGGTCTCTTTTGTATACCTTGTGATTAGACTTGGAGTCCTTTCCCAGCTCATTTTCTGTAGGTAAGGAGTTCTCAGAGGTGGGGCATGTAACATGCTGTTGCAAAGATCTGTTGTCCTATCTCCTTTGGATGTCTTGTAAGTTGTGGGTAGTCCTGGAAGCAAAGCATAGGAAGCACCACTGCACAGATCTTTCTTCATTTTGTAGGACTTAAAACTGCATGTTGTTTCGTTGCATCAGTCTAAAATACAAACTTATGAATATACTTCCCTGTACAAAATCTTCACACTGTTTGATACAGTGAGCAGATGTGTTTTTATGAAGCCATGCAGATTGCACGTCTTGGCTGTCAATGGATCCAATGATGTATGCTGGTGATAACCAGAGGGAAGTTTCCAAAATTCACAATTGAAACTTTCCTAGGTCTGCCATATGCAGTTTCCTGGTCGTGTTCTGATACTTTTACATCAGTGAAACAGGGTTTGATTTATAGGCTTTACCAGTATGGAATGCATAATTACAGATCCACCACCACGACCTAAATGCAGCATAATGCTTGGCTAAACAGTCCCCAGGGCATGGTCGACAAGTCATGCAGCAGAGATGGTCAACAAAGTGTGTGTGTGTGTGTATATACACATGCACATGCGTGCAGGTGCATGCATATATATATATATTATATCACTTTTGCATATGTGAGAGTTACAATTACAAGTGTGTCCTTGTTTTAACTGTTCATGCCATTCCCACTGTGGCATATCCTCTTAATGTTCCCTGAACAGGTTGTCAAGCGCAAGTAGTTCCTAGTAAAAGTATAGTTGAGTCATCGAAGTTGCACAGTGACAATAATTATAATGCTGCTCCTGTCCACATGCATATGCAGAAACAAACCTTGTGTGGAACAGTATAGGTGTGGCAGCTGTTGCAGACTGATGCAGACAGACTAGTGTGCAACCACTACTTCATCCTAGTGAGTACTAGATTCTCAATTCAATTCTAAATTCTACTTTAAAGTGTGTTCAGCATAGTATAAAACAGATTAAATAAGGTATCTTTGGTTTATGTAACAATAAAAACATATTATACATACTATTTTTTAGATAAGGGGAAACTTACATTTATAATCAACAGTAGGGAAACTTTATAATTAACTGTAGTGATAGAGTGAGTACTTTATTATACTACCAATTCCTATTCATAACGTGATTATAGTAATGTATTTGGGATTGATCCATGGTTCTTAGTATTTGCCTTTCAAATTTTTTACAATGTGAGTTTATCAACAAAATATTTCTGTACCTTACACCTTGAAAATTTTTTGTTTCAGTGATTGATTGTTGCATAGTTTTTATCGTATGGATAGACGTGAAAATGATGCCAAATATCTAGCTGGCATATTTTCTGGAACACACCTCATTATTTAGTATATTCTTGCTTATTGGGTTAGTGTGTTTATTTTTATTTTTTTATCTATTTTATTTGTGGTTATTTAACAGGAAATTGATTTTTTTACCTCTGTCATTATTTTGAAAATAATGAAATTAACATTTCAAAAAGTGAATTTAATTAAGATAATAAATTAAATAAATTTACTCAAAAAGTACATACATCTGTGCAAATAATTTTAATAAATTTCTCTGTTACTTTTCCCACTATCTGTAGTACCACTCCACCCAAAATTTTAGTGGTGTCCATATCAACAATTGTATTCTCCCTTTCCTGTTCTATATCACGACAGTGTTTCACCAGGAAAGGTGGTGGTGGTTTATGACTGTTTGCAGGAGGTATTATTCAAGTTCTAATGCCCAGTTGCACCATTAACTGCCCTGAACCAAGATCATAAGATCTTGGTTCAAACGTGATCTTCAGTTTTATCCCAGTTCCAATGTACAAATGTTGCACCAACACGAACGGCAGAGTTCCGATCGTAGATCTCATCTCGGTTCGGAACTAGGATTGAGGTGAAACACTGTTTGTGATTGGCTCTCATTTTATGACATCATGATGCAACTGTTTATTTTGAAGTTTAGAGTCAATAAGTTTTTGTGGATAATATCTCTTAAGACTAGTATTGTTTATTATATAATTTAGTTGAATGCACTGCAGAATTTCTGTTTTAAGTTTTTTTTTATTGTAAGCACTTTGCACACACTTTTTTCATTATTTTGCATACCAATAATATTGAAGAGGGTAGTGTACATAGAATTACAGGATGCAATTTTTTATGTGTTTTAAGTAAAATAATTCCTGTAGGAACTTAAGTGAATAATATTCAAGTGTGTATAATGTTGTTTTGAATTCCCAAAAAACAATTGAACTTATTGCTATCGGACGCCGTATTATAAAACTACATTTATCCGCTACGACTGCTCTTTCGTGAGC